>CM053503.1:153144-302869 GCA_028627145.1 Eidolon dupreanum | reverse complement strand
GGAGTGAGGGACCCGGGACTCTGCCCTTCACGGGAGCCCTTAGACGCCGCTGCGGGGTTGTTCGCTGGCCTGTCTCAGGGCTGTGTCTCGGGGAACGGGGAGGCCGAGGGTGGGGGACGGGGATGGCCGGTGGGTGGAGCTGCCAGGACGCGCCCCGCGTCGATCGGTTAAGTTCGCCGACTTCTGTGGGTGCCGTTTGCGGTGCCCTCGTGCCGGGGTCCCCCACCTCCAGGCCGCGGACCGGTACCAACCCGTGGGCTGTTGGCAGCTGGGCCGCACAGCAGGAGGAGGGCGAGCGAAGCGCCCAGTGCTGGCGTCACCCCTCAGCTCCACCGCAGGTCCCCACGCACAGAGTCCCACAGGAGCCCCGGACCCAGGGCCACAGAGGCTGGGGACCGCTGCCCTGAAGCAGGTGCAGAGGTGACATCTCGGTCGCTGATCGCAGGTCACCATAGTGAGCGTAGCGATGAAAAGGTGTGAGATGTGGAGAGTCACCGGAGCGTGGCACGGAGTCAGAGTCAGCTCAGGCCGTGGGAGAAACGGTGCCGCTGGACGTGTGGACACAGGGTCGCCACGACCTTCAATCCATAAACAACGCAGCGTCTGCCAAGAGCAACGAAACGCGGTCTGCCTGTCTTGCCAGAGATAGAGACATTTCAATATGATCAAAGAGGTAGTTTAAGAAGACATAAATTTTAAATATGTGTTCACATAGGAAATTCAAAATGCTTGTAAAAAACCTTACAAAATCAAAAGGACACATAAATTCACAATTGTAGTTTAAGATTGCAACGCTCCTCTGTCGTAATTGATATAACAGGTAGACACAAAATCAGTTGTCCATTGATTTTATGGGTTATCGTTGTCACTGTCAACCAACTTAACTGACCCACCAGACAGCAGCAGAGTCAAACCTGTTTTCCAGCACACACGCCACATTCGCCGAGATAGAGCACGTCACAGGCAAGGCCACTGGTGAGCAAGCTGCAGCCTGTGGGGGAATCTAGCTCATTGCTGTGTTTTGTACAACTTGCAGACTGAAAATGGTTTTTGTGTCTTTTTTTTTCTTTTTTTTTAAAGCAGAGGGTTTTATTACTATAGTTCAAAGAATAAAATTTTATATACATGAAAGCCAAGATGAAGACATTTAAGTCACATGACAGCCTTGTTAAAAAGTTTTTGTCCTGTTATTGAGTTTTCAGCTTTATGTTAAATGGAATTTAAAGATTGCTCATGAAATAATTTCAACCTTTTGAGAATCTTCTAATAAACAGGTAAAAGTCACCTCCACTTCTTTAAAACATTTGCAACAATCCCAGTCGTTTAATTTTAAGGGCTATTGTAGTACGTGTGGCTAATGCGCATACACAGCACGTCAATAATGTAACTCTCCAAACACTGAGAACTGTGGACTGGCGTGTGGCACTGCTCCCGGGTGCTGGCCAGGGGGCGGCTGGTCAGCCACACCCGTGCAGTGCTAGCGTGCCAGCAGTGTGCCACAGCGGAAGACCCATCATCTAAGGCAATGACTATCACATTCCAGACGGTGCCCGCTTTACAGCTAATCTTGTGTATTCAGAAGCCATTGCAGTGTCTTAGAATTGTTTTAAAAAATGTAAAGTAAATTTAGCACTAAATGAAAACAATGAACAGGAAAACATCACAATAGTGGCTGAAGCTCACTGTCTTGTTTAACAAAAATCGTTTCTCAAAACATCTGTCATTTCTTACATCGCAATGGAGATGAGTTTCCCTTAGTCCAAGCTCAGTCTGACGTTTTTCCTGCCTTGTGATTCAGTGAGGAGTGTGAGAGCGAAAGGCACAGCCACGCAGGGCGGCCGGTTCTGGAGCCGTGGGGGTGACGAGCGGGGTGACGAGCGGAGGTTCCTGACACACCGGCGCAGGACATCACCGTCCACAGGACGCTCCCTCTTCAGCGCTGGCACCGATTTGCTATTTATAGTAGTTTGCAAAAGTACATTATGGAAACTGGGTGAGGTTCTAAGTTTAACTCAGTAATATACTTACTTCACCTGCAAAAATGCTTGCAGGATCTGGAGTACTAAAGGGACACTAACGCCGAAACGCAGGTGACCAGAGGTGCCAACGCGCTGCCAACGTGTGTCGTGACCCTGCGACCCCGGGCGAATGCCGCACCCCTCGTGCCCACTGTCGGGGCGCCGTCACTCGCCCAGCTGCAGAAGGGACCCCGCGTGGCTTTGTGCTGTGCACTGACTTGAAAAGGCTGTTTCAGGTCCCGGAGCGCTGCGTGCAGACTGCACTGACCGTGAGGCCAGGCTTCAGACTAGTTCTGCTGTCCCGTCAGAAGACGCGTGCCCCGCTAGGACAGTTCGACGGTGAGCGGCCGTAACCGGTGCAGCCGCTCCCGTGTATTGCGGCAGAGAACGACCTGTTGGAGGGACGCGGCTCCTGGTGCAAAGCGGGCGGCGCCGCAGCGCTGCGGAGGACACCTCTTGTGTCTCAGGACTCTAACCAGTTCCAGGCCCCGTCGCTGTACAGACAGCCGCCGCTATAAGCAGCGTTCTCCAGCGTCGCGTGGCAGGTTCTAAGTGTCCTCTCGAAAGCCTTGAGGTCTCCCTGCCCCAGCGAGTTCATGTCAGGCAGCAGCTCTGGTCACGGCCGGCCCGCAACTAGAACGGTTTTTATGTTTCTAAAGGGTTGTTAGGAAGAGGAAGGAAAGGAACATGCAGCAGAGCCCTCGTGTGGCCTACAGAGCAAAAATAATTACTGTTCAGCTCTTTACAGAAAAAGTTTATTGACTCCTATGCTAAGCCATACAACAAATACCAATAAAAGTGAAATCTTATGAGCCTGCTCTCTGAGCAAAACAGAAATCACATTCATTAACAGACATTTAGTCCCAAAATAATTAGAAATTTAAGCATTATACTTCTAAATAACCTATATGTCAGAGAAAAAAATTACAAAGGAAATTAGAAATATCAGAATCTGTGGGATACAGCTAAAGCAATGCTTGAAGGAAATTTGTAGCTTTAAATGCTTATTATAGAAAAGGGGGAAAAGTCTAAAAATCAGTGATCTGAGCTTCAGTCTTAGGAAGCTAGAAAAAGTACAGGTTAACCCAGCGTATACAGTGGGAGAGAATCACAAAGACAAAAAAGGGAATCAGCAAAATAGGAAATGGACAAGTAATAGAGGAAAAAAATTAAATTGAAAGCTGTTTTCTTAAAAGACCAATAAAATGAATAAACCTTGAGTTGCACTGATGAAGAAAACAGAGGAGGAGGACGGGTGGTTCTGATACGTGGAACGAGAGGCGACACCAGACTGCCCGACACCGAAAGGCCTGCAGGGCGGCTCCCTGAACAGCTGCGTGCCGCACTTCTGTCCGTCCGGACAGCGCGGCCAGGTTCCTGCCGCAGCACAGATGACCAGGAAGGAGGCAGGAAGAAAGCACTCATTAAAGTGACGGGATTCATCATTTGGAACACATAATTAGGCCCTGGTGAATTCTGTCACACATTTTAGGGATAAGTAAACCCAACCCTGAGTAAACTCAGAAGTGGAGGAAGCGGGTCTCTCCCAGCATGTTTCGTGAGGAGGGCATCACCCTGACGCCCAAGCAGACGGGCGCCGCAGTGGGACCGTGGACTTCCGGTTAGCGTACGCGTGGGGGTTCCTCCATTCCTGTAACCTGGGTCTCTGTTTAAAGTAAGCCTCTGAACTCAGCATATAGTTAGTTCTTGCTTCCTAAAATCCAGTCTGACCATTTTTGTCTTTAGTTGAATTATTATTATTTTGCTTACAGGTGAATAACAGACTTCATTACCAAAGATTTTTGCACATTGTTGTATTTTATTGAAATTATTAATCAGTTTGCAT
This sequence comes from Eidolon dupreanum, assembly GCA_028627145.1. Lineage (NCBI taxonomy): Eukaryota > Metazoa > Chordata > Mammalia > Chiroptera > Pteropodidae > Eidolon > Eidolon dupreanum. The sequence goes on along the minus strand of CM053503.1, from coordinate 299,005 downwards.
TTAATGCATTTACTGATATGGCTGTTTCTGTATCTAGTATCTTGTTTTTTTTTTCCTATGGACTTCTTTTGGATGAATGCAGTCCTTTTTTTGAATCCTGCTAGAAAAACTTGTCCCACACGTTTGACGGGATTTTGTGGTCCACCTAGTTACTCACCCATTCTGTGGCTGGAAATAGAACATACAGAAGCCACCTCTAGCTGTCCTGTCTTGCAAGTTCTTGTTTGGAAAAAGCCTCGGCAAGGTGGGGTCTCCCTCTGGTTCCCCTCTTTCCTGGGTTGTGTGTTATCCAAGCATTTGACTTAGAGAGGGGCCACTTCTTCCTGAGGATGCTTCTAGTAGCTGATTTCTGGTCCTCCAGAGTCTGTCGCTACCCCTGACAGGTGCCCAGCAACTTCTCGCAGGAGCAGTCTGGACGACCATAGGCCCAGAGGACACAATACAGGGCGGGTCAGGGCGCCCCACCTCTGTAGGCCAGGAAGTGCACGTGGGCGCTGCCAGCTCCGTGTGGCGGGCTGAGTGGGACTTCATCTGACGAAGGACTGTGAGCACAGGAACGTGTGCAGGACGGAGGTGCAGGACAGCGTTGGGAGAAAGACGCAGTGTCCTGGTGGTGGGGGCGGGCTCAGGCCAGCAGTGGGAGGTACCCCAGGACCTGGAGGCACACCGTGGGAGCAACCTGGAGAGCAGCAGGTGCCTGGGGCCCCTGGAGGTCTTGGAGTGAGCTGAGAGAAATGCGCAGGTATCTGTGCTTCGGAAACGTGAGCAAAGGCCAGAGGCTGCGCAGGGGGCAGCTGGACAGCCAAGGAGCCCGTGTCAGGGCTCCCGGGGCATCGTGCACAGGCGGCCTGGGGTTTATGTCGTGTGGGGCAGTCTTCACCCACCTCAGTAAGGTGTAGGTAAGATGAGTGCCCCCCGCTGTCACCACAGTTCTGCAGTAACGATCCCTGTAACATCGAAAAGATTTATAATCTCAAAATACAGGTTTACTTTGTTAAAGAGCAGGCTTTCTGTTTTTCATTTTGTGTCAGACAGTGAGACCTGTTGCAAACCAGCCGAGGCCCACAGGAGCGGGGCAGGCCTGGTGCAGTCCGGGCCGCAGCCGGTGAGAGGCTGGGGTGCCGTGGGGCGCAGAGGGGCTGGTTGGCAGCACTTTCTCAGTGGTGGCAAGACCTGGTGGCCCGTGGCAGACGGTGGGGAGGAGGTGGCTTCAAGGGTAACCCTGAGTTATTCAGTAGGACAGGCACCGTGAGGGCAGACGCTGGGCGGGCGGGGGTGGCGGAGGGACAGAGGGTCAAGCAGAACAAGCCGTCTTCGAGTCTGACTGGCCAAGGACGTGCTCTGGGAGACATTTTCTGTTCTTTTATGAGATGGTCAGTGAGGTGCAGCCCCAAGAGGAGACACAGGAGAGGCTCAAGAAAAGTTGTTACACTCACAGGTCCTGGAGACAGGAGGACAGTCCTCATGCAGGGCTGCGTGGGGAAGCCGCAGGGGTGCCAGGGGGCAGGAGCCAGGAGTCCGAGTGCTGGGCCACAGCCTCCGCTGGGGCCCCCGTGGGAAAGGGCAGTGAACAGCGCGGGCGGGGTGTTTGAGCAGCGGCTCTGAGCTGCAGGGGTGGTCCCTAGATCCCCGGCCCCAGGGCCGGAGTGTCGCCTCCTGCGGTGTTGCGAGCCCACAGAGGAGGAGTTGTGCTACGGGTTGCAGGCAGGCCCCCGCCCTTGGCTGTCCTAAGGGGTGACTGGCCCCGGGAGGGACAGTGGCTCTCCAGCTGGAAAGCATTGTAACAGGCGAAAGCATCGTAGAAAGCTAGAAGTGCATATGATGCAGAGACATTTGGGGACAGGTGCCCAGTGTTCACTGGGGGGAGGGAACAGGCCCTGGGGAGGGGCTCGTGAGTCTTTAATTTTCTTGAGGTGGAGGGCGCCCTGGTCTGACACACAGGAGACACGTCTCCCAGGGGGCCAAGGAGCCAGTGGGCACCAGGGAAGATAGAGTGTGGGGTGAGTGGAGGAGTCAGTGAGGTGGTCAGCTGGGGCCCAGAGAAGCCGGTGGTCCTGAGCTGCGACGGAGCGGGCCCACCTGTCGACTGGTCAGAGCACTCTGCAGTCCGGGCCCACGGTGGGGACGCACGTCTTGGACTTTGGTGCAGAGTTGCTGAGGGCAGATTGGCACAGGTAGGGAGATGTGACCCTTTCGTCTTTCTCGCAGGACTGTGGCCATCACCATGTTCTGGAAGTTTGACTTGAATACCACGTCCCATGTCGACAAGCTGCTGGATAAGGAGGACGTGACGCTGCGTGAGTTGATGGACGAAGATGACACCTTGCAGGAGTGCAAGGCTCAGAACCGGAAGCTGCTGGACTTCCTGTGCAGGCAGCAGTGTATGGAGGAGCTGGTGAGCCTCATCACCCAGGACCCGCCCTTGGACATGGAAGAGAAGGTCCGCTTCAAGTATGTACTGAGGCCCTGGCCGGGGCCCGGCGCTGGGCAGTGCCGCAGGGAGGCAGCGGGCAGTGTTTGCGGACGGCTGGAGCTAGGGCTTTCTGACGGAGAAGCCGCGTCCCGCGTTCCCCTCCTGAGAGCTAGGAGCCGCTCCTGCAGGGTCGGGCGTGTGACGTGTGAGCCTCCGGAGTCTCTCCTGTGTGATTTTTCGTTCTGAGTGCTAGTAAGTGACACCGCGCTGGAGTCTCCTGAGTGAAAACGGTCTCAGGCGCAGGCGGACCGCACGGCTGAGCTGCAGGCGGGGCCCTGCCTGGCAGGGTGGCCGGTCAGGAGGTGTGGGAGATGCGTCCCCCCCAGGGTCTAGCGCTCCGTAGAAATAATGTCATGTCAGCAGTGAGCATTCTCAGAGTCGTTCCTAAAACGTTCACTCACCAGCCGGCCAGGATGTTAGGAGATGACAGAGGGACGGGCTTGGGGCGAGCACAGAGGAGTGTGACGAAGCAGGGACCTTGGGTGACGGGAGGGACAGAGCGGACCCAGCCTCCAGCTTTTAGGCTGCCCTCTGGGGCCTGAGCTCGTGAGCACAGCCAGGCCGCACTCGGTGCTCGCGGTCCCGTGGGGAGCCCGTGCCTGGCGGTCAGGTCTTAGAACGGGCAGCAGACCGCGGCCCATGCCGAACCCCATTTCTGTGGGACCTGCAAGCTCAGAACGTTAAAGTCAGGAGAATAATATCTGGTCACACGTGGCCACGACAGCAGGTTCACGTTTCACTGTTCACGGGCAGTCTTGTTGGAGCGCGAGCACACTTGCCTGTTTGAGATGACAGGCAGAGCGCGTGGCTGCGGCCCGGGCCGTGTGGGGTCCGGGCTCTCTGGCCGTCCGCGGGTCTGCTGCCCTTCGTCTTCGGAGGGGAGCAGAGCAGGCAGAGAGGCAGGAAGGGCCTGTGGTGGGGAGACGCCACACCCGTGCGGGTGGTCCGCAGGGCCTCTGGTGCAGGGGTCGTGCCCTGGAGAGGGGCAGGGCCTTTGGGCCGCGGCGACCGTCTGTGGAGGGTCAGATAGCGGCCATCGTGCGTGGGACGTGCTGGTCAGCGCCCGTGGCCTCAGCATCCCGTTCACAGCGCCCACCCCTCTCACCTCTCATTTCCAGATGTGTCCTGTTTGGTGACAGCTTCTGCGGTCTCTCTGTCTAGCGGGCACTGGTGACAGAGGTGACGGGAGGAGAGCGAGGGCGGGGCCGAGGGACCGCAGAGCGGCGACAGTGAGCCCGGAGAGCTTGCCGTGGGGGGCTTGGGAGAAGTTAGAGGCGACCGGCACAGCGAGGCGAGCAGCGCGGGGGCACTCGAGCGCCGTGGGCCGGCAGACTGCGCGTGGCCGGGACGGCAGGCGCCCGTGCCGTGCGGGCGGGGTGCCGCGAGCCCACCGCCGCCTCTTCGCGGCAAGCCGGCTGCGTGTCCCGAGTCGGCCGAGGAGGAGGTGCGTGGGTTCGTTCACACACGTGGAGGGCGACAGTAGAGAGAACTGCCGAGACCCTGACAGTCCCCACGGAGCCCGAGGGGGGACACGGGAGGCTGCTCTCCCTGTGAGCCCCGGCCTGCCGTCCCACCGGTGAAACGTGTGCACCTGTCACTTGTTAAACAGCCAACGAATCAGCATCTTAATTTGATTTTAAATAAAACTAAATAAAAAGTTCCTTTTTGAGAAAAGGACTTAGTGGATGGGTAGACTAGATGGTAGCTCCAGGAAGGAATAGGGTCACGGTGACTTCTCAAAGATGGGGAGGGTGCAGGTGGGTAGTGGACCAGGAGTCGTGAGCTGTGACGGTCAGATGTAGATGTTTGGGGCTTTGTGGCCAGGACGTCCCCATCGTGGCTGCTGAGTCCTGTGGGAGTGCGAGCATGGCTGTGTGTCCCAGTCCACCTGGTTTATGGGGACCAGTGGCCGGGCCGATGGGGCGGCAGCACCTCCTGCAGAGAGCTGGTGGGGCTGGACCCCTAGAATCACTTCTGCCCCACGACTGTGGGGGAATGTGCCTGAGCCAGGCCCGGTCGAGGGGAGCTGCCTGTGGGTGGGTTGAGGTCTGGCAGCAGCCCTGATCCTGCCCAGGGTGCCCCTGGGCCGCCCGAGCACGCAGACGTCCTGGCCTCTTCTCTGAGGCTCCTGTCGGGTTTGCCTCCCGAGTTCTGGACTTCGTGGGAAACCCGACCGCAGAGCCCACAGGCACCAGACACCAGTCCTTACGCATGAGCTGCTGTGGGTGGGCGTCGTCACCCCAAGTCTCAGCGTCAGAACTGCTCATCCAGTGAGCAGGCCTCACAGCCCCCGCCAGCCCCCGCGACACCTTGCTGTGCAGGTGTGGGGCGGAGCGGGCAGGAGAGGGCGGGGGCTCCGCACTGCGTCCCAGAGCCTCCGTCCTCGCTCTGCTCACGCGGTGTCCGCTCCCGTGTGCCGGGACCTGGTCCTCCTCGGCCGCCTTCCCACGGGGGTCTGCTCTCTGGCAGCTTCCTGAGCAGGAGCGAGGGGCCGGGCAGGGTCAGGCCCGTGTGACAGCGGCCCTTCTTCTGGTGTGCTGGGCCCCGCTCCCTCTGCACTGGGGCTCTGGACAGGAATTAGAATCCTTCTGTAATTCTGAAGCGTCGTCTTTGAGTCTCTGCCTTGCTGTTGACTGGTCGATGAAAAAGCCTCTGGGCCCTGTGTGTGTCACCTGTTTTCTTTCTTCCATGGGGACATTGAAGTCCTTTTCTGACCCTGCTGTTCTGGAATCTCCCAGTGATGTGATGTCACCCCCCGGGTCAGCCAGGGGAGTCCCAGGAGCAGCGTTGAGAACCCAGGACAGTGTCACGGTCAGAGAGCCTGGGAGGAAGTAGTAAGAGACAAGTACAAAACTAAGCGAACGAAACAAGGAGAAAGCTGTTGCCTCTGGGGAGGAAAACATGAGCGGACGAAGCCGAGTCAGGAAACCAGCGCAGCCCCAACAGTGCTGCCGGCTGTGAAGACCCCGGGACATGGGGCTTTCCCGCGTGTGCTCGGTGCCGTGGGCCCGCTCAGTCTGCACACTCCTGGTGTGTTCCTCCGGGGCTGTCCCCGCTCCGGGGTCCCCGCTGTCCTCTTTCTGGAACTTTGAGTCAGCGTTAGCCCGAAAGCTGCTTAGTTTTGCTTTCGACATCTTTGTCTCTCTGCTCTGCATCTGAGAGATTTCTTCAGATCTTATCTTTCCATTCTTTTGTTGGTTTTGAATATTCCTGCTACCGTATTTTTAATTCCTTAAAGTTCAGCCATCCGAGTGCTCGGTCTCGGGTGCCCGTTGGAGAGAGTGCTTTGCGTAGTTCCCTTCCATCCCCTGCTGGCACTCTCCGCTCTGCGCGCCTCGTCTTCCGGGGGTGGTTTCGATCAGCACTTGTGTCCCTTTCGACAGAGAGGCGCTCAGGCCCGTGCAGAGTCTGGGAGTCTCGTGGGGCTTGCTCACCACACTTCGCGGTGGACGACAGGTGCTGAGTGCTTGGTCAGACAGCAGACAGTTGACTCCTCTCTCTGTCCCGTCAGTTTCTCCAGAAAAGAGTCATTCCAGATCCTGCCTGTGGGACCTTGAGCCAGGGAGAGGGGTGGGGGTACCGCAGGCCCCTGACTCGGGACAGTGGCCCACCACGCCCTGGCGGTGCCTGGTGTCCCTGAGCCGGAGCTGTGCTGGCCCACTTTTCCAGAGAGCACCTCCCAGTCCTGTGCGAGGGTGGCAAGGGAGGGGGCGGGAGGTGTCGCTGCGCTTGCATGTCGGCAGGCAGCGCTCCGCCTGCGGGCCAGGCCAGCATCCTGTTCTGTCTAGGTGCTGGGCCCTCCGTGCCCCCACTGTGGCGCAGACTTCCCTGGCTCCCGGCTCTCCTCACCAGGCTGCCGCCGTCATGCTCCTGGCCGCGCTCAGCGTCGTTTCCGCTTGTCTTTTTTAATTCGCACCATCTTGAGTAGGTTTAAGAAGGAATGCCAACCTGCCCGTAGGTGCAGGCTGCCCCGTTTTAACTGCAGTTCCTGTTTCTCTTACGTGTTTTGAAACCTCCTAACGCAGCCCCTTGTGAATAAGGTCCTGATAAAATAGCCCCCCCACCTGACACAGCCCGGGGGCCAGGGCCTCGTCGCCCAGCTGCCGTCTGCTTGTGCGTGCAGTGGGACAGGCCGGCTGCTGCCTCTGGGAGGGAGTGGCCTGTGCCCTTCCCTGGGGCTCGGTCCAGTGCTGCCGCTTAGCGCATCTCTGCAGTCCGCTGGCCACCTCTCCGTCTGTGGGACGTGGCCATCGGCTGTGGCGTTCCGTGCTGCTGAGCGGGCCCTCGTGGCCTGCACTCCGAGCAGGCCCGCTCTGGCCCACTCCTGGTGGCCGTGCCCTCTGCGTGGGGCTGGCCCCCGCAGCGCACGTCCCCACGCAGACCGCCTCGTCAGGCCCTGTGACAGTCCCCCAGGACTGGCCACACCTCCGGCTGGGCCCGCCCCGTGGCCGGCCTGCTCGTCGAGCCGCCGCTGTGGGGCCTCCTGTCGTGACCCCCGCAGGCGCCGCACACCCCACCCCGCACAGCCCCGTTCCTGAGCGCAAAGGCACCCTCTTCTCTGCCGATCCTGTGCCACTGGCTTTGTGTCGGCGCTCCCAGGAGCAGGAGGGTCCCAAGGCCGCCTGCGTGCCAGGCGCTGCTTCGCTTTACACTGACTCGTGGGCGCCTCCTTGTTCAGATGAGGGAGCCCCGACACAGAGAGGTTCGGTCCTGCCCCGTGGAGTGCCAGCTGCGCTCCGGCCACCTGCTTCCGGCCACAGCGTGCTCGCCACCAGGTTCCTGCCTGCTCCGGGCCCGGCACCTTCACCCGCTTTCCCAGAAACGTACCCAGATAGGCTGCTGGGCAGTTACGGCCACTGTGGTCACGGGCCCTGTCCTGAGTACGGCGGTTGTTGGGTGGGCATTCCTGTCCCCAGGTGCGGCCGTGAGCTGCATCTGTCAGCTGGGAAGGCAGGGAGCGGTGCTGTCGTGGGATTACACGTAGTGACGAGGCTCGGCGTGTGTCTGGGCATTTTCACCAGGTGTGTAGCGTGTCATGACGTGTACCGGTGTTCCCTGTAACGGTTTGCCTGCGTAGCATCTCACGCCTGCTGCGGCACTGTAAGCTGCCGAGTGAGCGTCTCCTCGGTCTGCGACAAGCTGGGTCTGTGCGTGCTGATACGTAGGGACAGGAAGGGCATGGAGAGGACAGGAGGACGGACGTGCTGGAGAACTTGGCTTCAGCAACTGTGCTGGTCGCAGGAAATGAGGGACCTGGCAGGAGTGGACAAGGACAGAGCCCGGAGGCCAGAGACAGTGCGGGTGTGGGGGCCAGACGAGGCAGGCGGGGCCCTGAGCGTCGGGAGTCCAGCAGCGCGGTCGGGCACACGGTCACACGGTCACACTGCTCTTCCGCTCCCGGCCTCGCGGGGTTCCGTTCTCCCGCCTCAGGGCAGGTGGTCTAGGCAGCTGCCCGCGAGCTGGCGAAGTCTAATTTCACCTCCAGTTGCTTGCTTGTGCCCTTTTAGATACCCAAACACGGCCTGTGAGCTGCTGACGTGTGACGTGCCGCAGATCAACGACAGACTGGGAGGGGACGAGACGCTGCTAAACCTTCTTTACGACTTCTTGGACCATGAGCCGCCTCTCAATCCTCTGCTCGCCAGTTTTTTCAGCAAGACCATTGGCAATCTCATTGCAAGAAAGACTGAACAGGTAAAATCTGCCACGCCCACGTGGTTCGGGGTGGCTGGCATGGCCGATGTGGACACACCTTGCTGTCCACCGTCACTGTGAAACCCCTGTCATCAGGCTGTGGGGGAACAGTATCCCTGACTGTCCCCTGGGACTCGCATGGAGCAGTGTGGGCTGCCTGTGTGCAAGTTGGAATTTGATTAAGAAAGTGGCTTTCCAAGAGACGTCTTTGCTGGAGAGCTCTGGAATAAGCAGCGCTCCGCTGTCCGTGAGGACTGCGTGGGACCCACACTGGGCCTGCTCGCCTTGCCACTGACCAGTCGCAGGCTTGAGGTGCGGGGACACGCTTCAGTCACGGCAGGGTTGTAGGATGTCCACTTTCCCCGGCCTATTGCTCCATCCGTGTGGGTGGTGGATGTCTGTGTGCAGAGGGCACTTTTCATTTCCAAACAGATGAGAGAAGACGCCTGGTAGTCACAGGCTTCTGTAAAGGGGGTGCGTGTCTCCCCCCGGGGCACGGTCTGCCTGGGGTCTGTGCTTGTCTCTGCCTCACACCCCACCCGACGTGTGGTCAGCACCGTCTGCTGTGTGGACACGCCAGGTAGGGAGCCGTGATGACGCCCTGTGCCTGGCGCCTGCGTCAGCGGTCACTCCGGCCGCTCCTTTCACCTTTGTCTCCTGCCCAGCATCCCTGGCGGGTTATTTCTAAACAGATCCCAGGTATCATATCATTCCTTTCACAAGTATTTCCCTATATATCTCTAAAATAAAGACTTTTTTTCCTTTCAAATAAAACTATAGGAGGAGAATTTGCTGATCAGATTACGTTATTGCACCCAAAAACGTGAACCGTAGTGGCTTAATGCCAAGCATCTAGTCGGGGAGCAAACCGGTACCTTGTGTCTTCGGAGCGCTGAGAGGGCGCCGTCCCAGGGCAGGGCACCGTCCGCGTGGCGGAGTCGTGGGCGTGCGTGAATGCGCGGTGGAGCTCCGTCTTTCATGGGACCATAGATCCTAGGTTTGCGGGGGACCCGAGACGACGGTCTCGCCTCGTGTGTTTTTTTGAAGCAGGCAGAGTGCGAACGAGTAGCAGCAGTGATGGGAGTGCAGGGCGCTCCTGGGTCAGCGGCAGGGGTCGGAGTCCTGGTGGGGACATTGGTGCGGGGTGGCGGTGGCGGTGGCTCAGGGAGTGGTAGGGGTTACAGGACCTCTCGTGCCTGGCCTTCCAGCCCAGCGAGTGGGCGCATTGCGCCCACGGGTCCCCGTGGCCTGCCCGCGCTGCTCTGCCACTTTCGGATTGTGTCTGAGTGTTTCTGCTTCACGAAGTACTTCCCTCTTTTTTCCTTGCCCAGTGCATCAAAATAATACAAACTGTACTCTTAAAAAATATTTCTCCTACTGGCAAACCTAACACATTTATGCGAAATTTCAACAAGGCAGAAATACAGGAAACAGTTTCCTGTAATACTCTAGAGGTAACTACTGTTGATCATTTATATGTGTTCTGCTGAAATTTTTTTCTGTAGCCGCCATACTAGTATACACAGGTGACCCTTGAACAGCGTGGGGGGCGAGGGGGCACCGACCTTGTGCAGTCAGAAATTCGCGTGTAACTTTTGACTCCACAAAACTTAACTGTTGATATCTTATTTTTGACTGGAGTCCTTACAGATAATACGGTCAGTTAGCACACGTTTTCTATGTTATGAGTATCATATACTATATTGCAATAAAGTAAGCTAGAAAACAGAAAACATTAAGACGATCACGAAAGAGAAAACACCTCTACAGTACCGTATGTGTTTATCGATATCGTGGCTTTACTCTGAGCGTCTGCATCGTATCGTCTCACATGATGCAGGACACGATAGATGTTGTACGTGTTACTAACACTAGACGTCGAAAATGAAAAGATAATGTGAAAAAATTCTATTTATTGACAGGTATAATGACTCACACTGATGACGAAGCAGCGGCAGTGCGATTGCTTTATGGCAACCTGGTGTATTCGACGAGGCTGCTTCACGGTAGCCCCGCCTGCACACTGGTGAATGCATCACTGTAGAATTTGCATGGCGTACGTGTTAGTCATACTCATGATACAGTTTTGGCCACATTGTTAGAGTTCTTTAAAAACCACTCACCTGTGACGCTAGGCTGGTACGCAGTTTCTTTAATTACGAAAGAGGCATATCAAATGCTAATGTAATTATTTGAAGGCAAAGTTATAAAACAGTGGGAGAGGTCGCAGGCCGTTAGTTTCATATAAATATAAATATCACTCAGCTTGTGCCCATGCAAGAACCGGCTGTCCACTCCCACGCCAGCCTCGTGGGTGACGCCGTGCACGGCACTTCTCGGGGGGCACCTGAGCTGTGCCGCACAGCTCTGGCCTCGCTTACCTGGGTTCCGCACGGGACACTCAGGCACACAGCCCAGGAGAGCTCATGCGCCGTGCGTCGTGAGAGCTTACTGTCCCCTGAGCGGACGTGGGTTATCATGAAGGTCGTCGCCGTCGGCCTTGTGCCGAGGAGCAGTTTGGGGAGGAGGATGGTCCCGTTGTCAGGGCCAGGCAGAGGCGGGAGAGGAGGCGCACTCGGCATCACTGTGGAGCTGCATTTTGCTTCTTCATTTCTCTGAAAATGTTTCTGTACGGTCCCACCCTCCCCCCACCACGTGCTGTGGTGCCAGGGCCCGCGTTGCAGAGGGCCCGCGGCGGAAGAGTCAGGAGCAGCCGGCGCCTCCGCCCGGCGGCCCGTGTCCATCCGCTGTTCCGTGCTGCTGCCTGCGCGTCTTCCTCATCGCCCGGCGCTGGCTCGGGAGCACGCGCCTCCATCCAGCCGCTCTCTGCTACTTCCTCTGGTGTGCTGCCGTCCGCTCCTGAATTTCTCCAATACCCGTATCTCGAGACCCTCCACCCCCACCTCTTGCGACATCCGTCTCTCCCGTGATTTCCCTGATCGGCTCCGTTGTGAACCCTGCGAGGTCATGCACAGCGTCTGGACCGCTTTCTGCAGCAGGAATTCCGTTTCAGGCGTGGTGGCTTTCACGGCTCTTCCTGTAACAACGATGCATCTCTCGTGGTGTGACCCTTCCAGACTTCTCTGACGTCCTCCGTCGGCTTCTCTTCCATGGCAGTGACAGTCTTTTCATAGAGACCCTGTGTAATGAGCTTTAAAGGTCTTTATGACCCCGTTATCAAGAGGCCAAGTTAGGGATGTGTTTAGCGGCAAGGAGACCACTTTGACACCTTTCGTGCTGAACTCGGGCGAGTGGCCAGGGGTGTTGTCCAACATCAAAAGAAATTTAAGAGGTAGTCCCTTCCTGGCCAGGTACTTCCTGATTTCAGGGACAAAACATCTGATGGAACCAGTTCAGAAAAATGGGGTCTCGTCCAGGCCTCCTTGCTGTACGACCAGTCAGGGCTGGGGGCGAGCCGCGTTGCAGATAAGGGTGGGCCTGCTCAAAACCCACCTGCGTTTGCACAGACCAGCACTTGGCCCACCCCTTCCTCCTCAAATCCTGGTGCTCGTTTCTCTTGCTAATGAATGTCCTTAGTGACTTGTTTTTACAGACTAGGGCACTTTCATTTGCATTAAAAACCTGCTCAGACAGGTAACCTTTCTCCTCAGTGATTTTCTTAATGGCGTCTGGGAACTTGTCTTCTGCCTCTTGATCAGCAGAAGCTGCTTCTCCTGTTATCCTGACATTTTTAATCTCTTTCTAAAATTATCAAACCATCCTTTGCTGCCATTAAATTCTCCAGCTTTAGATCCCTCACCTTCCTTCTGCTTCGTCACGTGATGACTTCGCTTTTCCTGAAATCCTATCAGAGTCCGTGGCGTGCCTTCCCGCTGGCCGTCCTGCACCCGCGTGCACGCTGCGTTTCCGGTCGGAGATCAGAGTGTTTGCAGCAAGGGCGCAGCCGCAGCCACGGCGTCGTGACGCCTCCCCTCTCGCTCCTCGCACCACACTCCGCTCTCTCCAAGCGGGCAGGTGCCGCCGCAGGCCTCGGTCCAGGCCACACCAGGCAGCTCAGCGTCGTCTTCCGGTGCCATGACTTTTCCCTGCTTCTCGGGAGCACTTGTAGCATCACTGGTGACACTTCGTGTGGGTCCCCTGGTGTTATGCAGTGTCGACAGTGTTGCACTGAGCACAACGACAGACGCGTGAGCGCCGGGGGAGGCTCCCGCACTGCCGTGCACACGTGCCGGCGACACGCGGCTGCGGGCCGTCGGCGTCACTCGGCCTGTGAGCGGGCCCTTGGAGCGCCGTGAGCTCACGGCGGTGGCATCAGGAGGTGGCCACCAAATGATCGCCGGGGTGCAGTGTGCACGGCAGTGCGAGCTGCGGTCGATCACCACCGTCGTGCGTAGTGCAGCTGACGTCACGCGTGACCGTTTGACACGGCATCTGCGTCCCCATCTCCACTGCGCAGAGCTCCCCGTGTCGTCCGTGTTCCCGCACGTTTTGATGAATTTTAACTTTTTATCCTGGAGCCGTGTGTGCTGTATGGTACTGAGTGATAAAATAGTCTAGCATCTACGTATGTTTTATGCCTTCGTGACATAACTTTGTCTAACCTTTTTCAGTATTTCTAGGCTACAAGGTTCATCTGAGGTTTTTTTTTAATTGTCATAAATCTCCAGAAGTATTTCCAATGTATTTATTGAAAAATATCCGCATATAAGTGGACCCACGCAGTTCAACTTGTGTTGTTCAGGGGTCAACTGTACCTCTACTTATTTTAACATGATGGGGTTGTGCTCTGAATGTTGCAGATTGGTTTTTTCACTTAGAAGTAGATCCCGTGCACTCTCTCCCCGTGGAACCGCCGTCTTGTCCCAGCACACGTGGCGTCCGTGGTGGCACTCCGGCAGTTTTCTGTCTGTGGTCCAGCAGTTGGCTTGTTCCCAGGATCTGCCGTGAGGGGTGCTAAAAGGGACCCAGTTCCAACACGTGTGTGGGGGCTTCCCCGCACCAGCGGACAGTGCTCAGACACCTGCTGTGTCCGAGCATCCAGCCCAGTTCCCACGGTGTACTGGGGACGCACTCGGGGTCCCCAGGTGAAGGGCCCAATCTTGCTGCGCGTCTGATGAACTGGTTACCAATCAGAGGTCTCCCGACCCCTCCCGGGGCTCAGTTAATGAGTGAGAACCTCTCACAGGACTCAAGAAAGCCCATTACCTCACAAATCACCTGCTTATCACCAAGGGTATCAGAAGGTACAAATCAACACCGGATGACGAGAGACATTGTGAGGTCTTGGACACAGGAGCTGCTGTCTTTACGGAGCTTGGGGTCCCGCACGGTTGACATGGAAGCTCCCTGAATAAGGGCTGGCATGTCCCTTTGGGTTTCTGTGGAGGCTTCATGATGTAGTCACGGGTGGCTAAATCATTGGCCGTTGGCGACTGAGTCCACCTCAAACCCCTCTCCCCTCTGTGGACATGTAGGTGGGGCTGAAAGTCCCAGTCCCCTAACCCCACAGCTGGCTCCTGCTGGCAGCCCACCCCCACTCTCAGGTGGCGTCCAAAGCCTGCCTCATTAACATAACAAAGACCAATATCACTCCCCACACTCCAGAAATTCCAAGGGTTTTAGGATCTGCCAGCAGGAAACTGGGAGAGGGGCAAATTTTTATTACTTACAAATGATAATGTCACAGCTACAGTGAGTGTCCCTCCTGAGTCTTCATAGAGAGGTGGACTGTCATTGAAGGGACCTATGGCATTTCCTTAACTCAGTTATAGGTTATTTCAAACATTTGTAAATCAGAGAACGTAGTTTATGAGTCTCCACGTTTCTGTCACACGGCTTAACAATTATTTGTTCGTGGCAGTCTTATTCTACGTCTCTTATTTCCAACCCCGTTCCTTGTTGTTTTGAATCAAATCTCAGATGTATCATTTTACATGCAGATATTTTAGTATGTCTCTACAGGATAGGACTCTTTTCACAAGCACATTGCAGTCCATCTTTGTCGCTGTGAGACCACGTAGCAGGGACCTGTCAGCAGCTGGACGTCTTGTGTGCTCTGTGCTCGCTGGGTTGGCGTCCTGGGTCCTGGGTCTGTCGACAGTGACCGTCATCCTCCTCGCTCAGCTCTGTCTACCCTGGTCGTTTCTGTTGAGAAAACTTGAGCCCGCGTGGAGCCTGTGTGGTCTCACGTGGGATGTTCGTGTCATGTTGGCATAAAGCCTCCACCTCATGCAAACCTCTGTCAGCCTCAGGTCCCCCTGTCCCTCCCTGCGCCACTGCCTCGTAGAACTTCCCAGCATTCAGGTCTCTGCCTGTCCTTGCAGGGGCCTTTCATACAACTTTTTCAAGGTCTTTCCGTGCTTTCTTCTCAGTACAGTTCCGAACCAATCCTCTCTTGAGAGTCTGGGGGGCATCTCACGGGTGTGAGGGTCTGCCTGCTCGCTCACCGGGGTGTTTGGATCCAGGTGATTGTGTTCCTGAAGAAGAAGGACAAGTTCGTCAGCCTGGTGCTCAGGCACATCGGCACCTCGGCGCTCATGGACCTGCTGCTGCGGCTGGTGAGCTGCGTGGAGCCGGCGGGGCTCCGGCAGGAAGTCCTGCATGTGAGTGCTCCCCCCGCGGTCCCTCTCGCACGGCGTGTTTTGCAGACACTCAGGGCATGTGGCATGTGCCGCAGGGGGGCCGGCCAGGGTTTAGGAGCTCGGAGCACAGAGGCCCAGCGCTCCCAGCCCCCCGCTCCACGTGGTTCTCCCACTCGGGGGCCCTCGGGGTTCTGTCGAGGCTCATACTCAAGGCTGAAGCTGGGCTCTGCGCCGGCTCGGCTGTCCAGCCTCTGTCCAGCTGGAGCAGAGGGCGAGCAGTCCCTCCCCCGGCACTCTGAAGAAGCGGAAGTGAGCATCCTCACCCCGCTCCCGCGCCCCGACCTCAGAGCAGGAGTCGGTCATGTGCTGGTGCTGTGGCCAGGCCCCTTCCTGCGAGGGAGGCACTGGCTGGCGGGGTTTGACGCAAAGCAGTTACAAGGACGCAGGTGGCCTGCTGTTATCCTGGAGTGTGTGCTCTGCCTGCCCCGACGTGTTCACAAGTCCCCGAGGGCCCCCGGGGGCAGGAGGGCTCTCATCCCGAGAAGCCTGGGAAGCCCGTCCACTGGCGTCTGGGGTCTTGGGGGCCGTGTAGTCCAAAGTGAAGCGCATCGTTGCCCTCGGCCCCGTGTCTGGCTCCTGGCATCAGGAGACAGTCGTGCTCGGTGTAGGTCGATTTCTGGTCTGGCTGCGGCGAGCCTCCCTGACACCTGACCACCACAGCCGGCGGGCAGCCTACGCTGGGTGCCCCGCGCCTCCCGGGGCGCAGCCACCCCATTTCTGGAGAGGACGTGTGTGTGAGGGCAGGCGGGCCCCAGTCGGCCTGGCCTGCTGCCCTCGGACCCTGACAGTGTCAGGCCCTCCAGGCCCCCTGGCCTCCCGTGACCTCACCAGGGCCGGTTGCTTCTGGTCGCAGAAAGTCTCCGCGTCCTGCTGGGGGCCGCCTGGAGAGACTCGCGGGGCTGGGCGGCTCCGGACTGCAGCCCGACCCGTCTCCGACCGCTCGTGTCCGGTCAGGAGTCAGACCATGAGGACACGTGGGCAGTAGTCCCTCCTTTATACACTCTGGGTCACTCCAGAGTTTGGCCACGTCCTGTTCTTTCGGGTCTCGGTGGACACACGTCGGGCAGGTCCGTCGCCGAACCTGGCACGTAGATTCCGGCCACTCCCTAGGGCTGCTCCCACGTGGCGGGTGTGAGCGGGGCCGTCGACAGCCCTCTGTTTCCCTTTCAGTGGCTGGACGAGGAGAAGGTCATCCAGAGACTCGTGGAGCTGATCCACCCGAGCCAGGACGAAGACGTGAGTGGCGCGCGGAGCCTGCCCCGTGCCGGAGGGCAGGCCACCCCCTGCTCGGACGAGGACCATTGCGTCTTTTTCTTCCTTTAATCGAGGACTGACTTCTAGACTATTTTTTTTTTTAAAAAGTGATACGTGTGTATTACAAAAATTTGAACAGAGTTATATTAGCGATCTATAGCTGAGTAACAAATTACCTCAAATTAGTTGCTTATAACCACAAGTATTTTTTATCTCGTTTGTATGGGTCAGGGGTCTGGACACGGCTGAGTGGGTCCTCTGACCAGGCCATCACCAGGCTTCTCAGAGCGTCCCAGGGCATCTCAGGGCACCTCAGGGTGTCTCAGGGTGTGTTCCCCGGGCAGCCAGTGCTGCCCATCTCTTGAGGGCTGCTGGCCGAGGCCACCCTCAGCTCCGTGCCACGGGGCCTGTCCGCAGGGCAGCTCACGGCGTGGCTGCTGCCCGCCACCTTCTCAGAGTGAGATGCTCACAAACCCGTCTTAGAAGCGACAGTCCTCGCGGTGACGGGGTCCTGCTGCAGCCCATGCTTGAGGACGGGACATGGGAGGCCGTGAGCTCTGGGAGAGGCCCCCTCACTGTGGCAGCGGACTTCCCATCTCAGCCCGTCGCCCGCGCTGTGCTCACCACTGTCCTCAGAGGCTGTTCCCTCCTCTTGGCAAAGCCGAACGCCATGGGAACGGTGGTGCACCCAGGCCGCCCCCACCGGCCCTCTGTCCTGCAGCCACGGGGCACAGAGCTCCCGGCACCCCTCCGTGGGCGCACCCTTCCCAGCCCACCGTCAGGTGTAGGGTCCAGAGCCAGCCCTTCCCCTGGAGTAGGTGTGCCCAGCGTCCGTACCACGAGGCTCCGCCGGCAGCCGGCGTGCCTGACCGGCCACCCGCCCCGCGCAGCGGCCCTGTGGGCGGCGCGCCCTTGTTTTCTCCGCAGTGACTCCTGCGTTTTCAGGTGCTCACAGGACACAGTCTGAGCGTCGGTCACTGCTCGGTCACACGTGCGGGCAGCTCTGCACGCAGCCCTTGCTCCCGCGGGCGAGCGGCCGGGCAGACGTGCGTGCTGAGGGGAGGGCACGCTGGCCCGCCGTGGTGAGCTGTGCCCGTCTTTCTAGAGGCAGTCCAACGCTTCGCAGACTCTGTGCGACATCATCCGCCTGGGCAGGGAGCAGGGCGGCCAGCTGCCAGAGGCTCTGGACCCCGACCCCCTCGTCACTGCGCTGGAGTCGTGAGTGCTGGCCGCGCTGCCCGCCTGCCTGGGGGCGCAGTGGAGCTGCGGGGTGTCCCCAGGCCCTGTCCTGAGCCCCGGCACACTGCCACCCCTCAGACCTGGTCCCAGAGCGGCTGGGGCCCTGCTTACCCTGACTGCCCTGTTTCTCATGGTGAGGGGTCCCCGGGGGCTTCCGCCGGCGGTGGGTGTCTCTCGGCCCCGGAGAGGAGAGGCGGGCTGGCTGGCCACGTGCGGCTGTCCCCTGGTGGTGACTGTGCGTGTGTGACAGGCAGGATTGTGTGGAGCAGCTGCTGAGGAACATGTTTGACGGAGACCGGACCGAGAGCTGCCTCGTCAGCGGGACCCAGGTGTTGCTTACCTTGTTGGAAGGTCGCCGGGCTGGGTGAGTGCCTTTCGTGACAGCTGCACGTGACTCTCCAGTGGCATGTTGTTTGTGTTTTCAACTGATTTTCAGTGCGAGGGATCACGTGGCTGGGCTCTCCTGGTTGGAGAGGTAGATGTCACAGCCGCGGCCAGGTCCCCTCTGACCTTCGCCACCAGTCACGATCCCGGCCCAGGCCGAAGGTGCTCGCCATTAGCAGTTTGCGGAGTGTCTGTAGAATGTCTGAGGAATAGCTGTGGCTGGTGGGTGTTCCTCAGGACTGTCTGGGGGAGGGGGTCCTCTCGGCACCTGTGCGTAGTGTGTCTGCACGGGCCAGGGCAGGGCATGTGCGGCGTGGGGCGCAGTGATGTGTGTGTGTGTGTGTGTGTGTGTGCACGCCCGTCTGCACGCCCATCTGCCCTGCTCCTTCACGTGCTTGGTTGCAGTCCAACACCTCAGGTGACTGGTTCCGCCTGTGCTTGTGCTGGAGGAAACTGCGTTGTAGCCCCCCGCACCGAAGGCCGGAACTATTTTAAAAAGTCCCACAAGAAAACAACAAGAAGTTGGCTTCATCGCAGTAGCGCAATTAGAGGCAATCTTCCCTGCCTGCCCCCGCCCTCCGTACCCAGTACTGTTTATCAGTTTAATCCTTAAAAATAGAATTTCGATGTCATCGTTGCTTTCTCCATTCAAGCAACCAGAACACTTTTTCACCCCCGTGAACCCGAGGGGCTGGGGCCCTCTCTGCCGAGTGCAGGGGCCCACTCAACCTCCTCCATGAAGTGACAGCGTAAGAACGAGGGAAGCAGAAGAGCCAGCCGATTCTTCTTGCTTTTTATCCTTTTCTGTACTTAAACTTTTTCCTGTAACAGTCATGTATTTCTTTTGTAACTAGAAAAATTGTTTAAAGATCTCAGAGAGATTACCTTGAAAAAGTCAGAGGGATCTTGTGGGCCAGCTGTTTCCTGTCTCTCAGCTGAGCAGTGGGGACAGCTGTGACTATTTGCAAATCAGGGGGAGGGAAGCAGAGTGATTCTAGGCCGTGTGACACCAGCCACCCGTCGGGGGTGGGGCTGAGGGTAGCAGTCTGGGCTGTTTCCTGGGAAAGTATTCCGAAGGCCTAGGGCACCTCGCTCCTTCCTCTTTGTACTAGTCACCGAACCACTCTTGAGATGATGAGTGGGGACTCCGGGCTGGTGAGTGAGGTGCACAGAGGACAGGTGTATGTCCCCTGCCTCCACCTGCTCTCCTCTTCCACAGGACAGAGGGCTTGGTGGACTCCTTTTCTCAGGGACTGGAGAGGTTGTGCCCTGTCAGCGGCAGCGTCCTGCATGGCATTGAGCCGCGGCTGAAGGACTTCCATCAGCTCCTGCTCAGCCCGCCAAAGGTAGAGGACCTTGCACAGCTATGGGTGGCTTTGGGGACATTGCAGGCTGGGGTACTTTGCGAAGGACCCCATGCTTTATTCAGGATGGGCGAACGCAAATGCTGCTATTCCCCGTCGCTGAATGAGGACCACCAGGCATGCAGAGGCCTGTGTACAGACCCCCACCTGCTGAATGTCCGTCTGTCCTCTTAGGTGGAGCCTGGGAGTCAGACGTTTTGTGGCATCCCCACCCCCCTTGACTCTTGTGTTCTCAAATAGGGGGTCATCTGAGAGCTCAAGTTCATTGTCGGTCTGGCCTCTGAGTCACGAGCACCCAGCCAAGGGTCAGTGATCCCAGAGGAGGTCCTCTGCTCAGCAGCTCTGGACGGGTCACACAGAGCATGGCTTGCTCCCAACCGCCACCCGGGGCGGCCTCCCCCATCACAGTCCCCCCCTTGGTACTTGCCCTTTGCACCCACTGTGATCTACTGAAGTATTTGATTCTGGAACATTCTGTTAACAAAAAGGCGGATGTATTATGCCGCATGTGCGTAATCAGAAAATACTTGCGTGCAGTCTGATGAGGCTGGCTGTCACCAGTCTCCTCCGAGAGTGTCATGGGGTGGCCCCGGAGTGCTCCAGCCCCTTCTTACACGTCCCCTCACCGAGCTGCACATCCCTTCGGCTGGCAGGCTGTGAGTGTGCCCAGGGCTTCTGGGGCAGCTGACCGCTCATTCACTCCTCTGTGAGGCCCTGTGGGCAGCGGTGGAGTCTGAACCCTCAGGACCCCTCATTTCCTGCAGCTAGCAGGATGCCCGGAGGAAGCCCCCCACCCCCCACTCCTCCCCAGGTGGGGCCGCGGCCTGGAGGCGGCGCTGGGTGCAGGGCTGGGTGCAGGGCTGCAGCGGGGGTGCTCTGTGCTTGCAGAAGAGCGCCATCCTGACCACCATCGGCGTGCTGGAGGAGCCCCTGGGGAACGCGCGTCTGCACGGCGCCCGCCTCATGGCCGCGCTGCTGCACACGAACACGCCCAGCATCAACCGCGAGCTCTGCCGGCTCAACACCATGGGCCTGCTGCTGGTGAGTGGGCCCCGCCGCCCGCCCCGCGTGTCAGCCGGGCAGGCTGGTGCTGGAGCCCGCGTGGTCCGCAGGGGCGCGGGGCCTGACCGCACGCTGAGCGGCCGCGGGACCTGCCTCCGGGCCGTGCGGAGAAACAGCAGAGGGCGTCGGGGCGGGGCCGTGCCCTTCTGCCTCGGAGAACTTCCGCTGCGGCTCTAGGTGAACGTCCCGTAAAAGTCCCGAAGGAGCGGCCGTCCGCAGCGACGCAGCCCGAGCCTCCCGTCAGACCGGGGATGCGCCTGCTCTGCGCGCGCCTGCCGGCTGCTGGGGCATGCCCAGGGTCTGCGCAGGGGGTCGCACAGGCCCCGCTGCAGGGGGAGGGTGCTGGTGGCAGGGCCCTGTCCCAGGCATCCGACCTGGGGGGCCCCAGGCTCCTCTTCGGCCTTGCCCTTGGGCCTCTGCTCCTAGGAAGCTGAAATCTCTTTCAGTGTAAATCTTAGTCCCGAAGGAGCCAGCCTTGGAATTGGGCCTGAAGCGCGCGGACTTTCTCAGAAGTTCTTCCAGCACTTGGAAGTTGGTTGACTCAGCTGGGACTGTAAGATTCCAGCTCTGGATCAGGGGCCATTACGAGAGGCCTTCCAGTTTCTTCCCTTCAGAAAAATTCTCACCCCTTACTTTTTACTTTTATTGTGGTAAAAAAAAAATCCTTAACGTAGAATTTACCGTTTTAATTATTTTTAAGTGTATCATCTAGTGGCATTACGTACATTCAGCTTATGGAACCATCACCACCATCTCAAAACAAACACTCACCATTTACAGTCAATCCCCATCGTCCTCCCCCAGCCCTTGGCTCCCACCACCCTGCTCATTGTCTCTGAATTTGGCCACTCTAGGGACCTCATATAAGTGGAATCCTGTGGTACTTGGCCTTTTGTGTCTGGATTATCTCACTGAGCATGAAGTCCTCAGGGCTTTCATTCATGTTGGGGTACGTCACAACATCCTTTTTTATGGCTGAGTAATAATATTCCATTGCATAAATAGACCACATTGCTCATCAGTTGATAGATACGTGGGTTGCATCCACCTGTTGGCCGTTTTGAGAGATGCTGCTGTAAACATGGATGGGCAAATACCTATTTAAATCTCCACTTGCACTTCCTTCGAGTGTGTACCCAGACGTGGAGCTGATGAGTCACACTGCGATTCCACGTTCAGCTTTCGCCGCAGCGCCTGCGCCACCTCACAGTCCCTTGAGCAGTGTGTGCGGGTTCCCGTTTATCCTCCCTTGCCGGCACTTCTCCACTGCTTTTAATAATAGCCATCGTAATGGTTGTAAAGTGGTATCTCGCGGTGGTTTTGGTCTGCATATCCTTAATGATTAGTGCTATCGAGCATCTTTTTGTGTGCTTTTCTTGGCCATTTGTGTATCTTCTTTGGACAACTGTCCAAGTCCTTTGTCCATTTTTGAATTGGATTGTTTGGTTTTTTTTGGTTGCTGAGCTGTAGGAGTTCTTTGTATATTCCGGATAGTAAGCTTTTACCAGATGTATGAACTTCTCCCATTCTGTAGGTTACGTTTTCACTCTCGATAGTGTCCTTTGACACGAAAGTTTTTAATTGAATGAAGTCCAGTTTATCTGTGTCATATCCAAGAAATCATCGCCAAATCTACTGTCATGAAACTTTCTCCTGTTTTTTATTCTAAGAGTTTTATAAGTATAGCTCTATTGGTCTTTGATCCATTTTGAATCCATTTTTACATGTAATGTAAGGGTCCACCTTCATTATTTTGTAAGTAGTAAGTTTTGAATTTGGGAAGTGTGAGTCCAGCTCTGTTCTTTCCCACGATTATTTTGTCTATTTGGGTCCCTTGTAATTCCATATGAATTTTAGGGTAGATTTCCTATTTCTTCAAAAAACACCATCGGGGTTTTGAGAGAGGTCGCGTTGAATCGCAGATCACTCCGGATGCACTGCATCGCGATAATGCTGTCTCCTGGGACGCAGACACGGTGCCTTTCCACTGCCCTGTGTCTCCTTTCATTTCTTTCAGCAGTGTTTTGTCGCTTTCCGTGTACGAGTCTTCCTCCTCCTTGGATAAATGTATTCCTGAGTACGTTATCTATCCTTTTCGATAGCATGACAAATGGAATTGTTTTCTTAATTTCCTTTTGGGATGGTTCACTGATGGTATGTAGAGATGCAACTGACTTGTGTGTGTTGGTTTCGTATCCTGCAACTTTACTGAATTCGTTTGTTAGCTCTCAACGTGTTTTCATGAGATTCTCTAGGGTTTTCTACATATAAGGTCACGTCGGCTGCAAATGGAGATGCTTTAATTCTTCTCCAATCTCAACCCCTTCAGTTGCCCTGGCTAGAATGCTCAGTCCTACACTGAAAGTCAAAAGTGGCCATCCTTGTCTTGTTCCTGATCCTACAGGTAGCGTTTTCAGTCCTTCACCACTGAGTATGGTGCTAACTGTGGGCTTGTCATATGGCCTTGACCATGTCAAAGGACTGCCTGGCTATTCCCAGTTTATTGAGTGCTTTTATCATGAAAAGGTGTTGGATTTTGTCAAAAAATTTTTCGTATCAGTTGAGATGATTGTGTGGTTTTTGTCTTTCATTCTTTTAATGTGATCTGTATCACAGTCTTCAGTTTTCATGCTGAACTGCCCGTGTATTCCAGGAGCAAATCCTGCTGGCTCATGGTGTGTAATCCGTTTAGATGCCGCCGGGTTCTGTTTGCCAGTATTTCATTGAGGATTTTTGCTTCGCTGCTTGTAAAGCACTTCGGCCGTGTTTCTTTTTTTGTGGTGTCTTCACCTGGCTCTGGAATCAGGGCAGTGCCGGCCTCACAGAATGCATTTAGGAAGTGTCCCCTCCTCTTCAATTTTTTGGAAGAGTTTGGATGGCTTGGTGGTGTTCTTTAAATGTTTGGTAGAATTCACCAGTGAAGCCATCTGTTTTGGGCTTTTCTTTATTGGGAAGTGGGTCTGACTCTGTTGAAGACGAGCTAACACGGTGAAGGCGCCTGCAGGTTACTCAAGGTCACACAGGCAGAGAGGGTAAAGCCGGGGTTTGGGACCGTTTCTGTGGAGGACGAGAGCTGTGCGGAGCAGGCGGGCTTCCGACTCTATCCTGTTACCAAGCCCACGGCGCGAGGGAGGGGCCTGGACTTACGCCTGGGTCGAGCGGGCCCCGCGGCCCCGCCCTGCGGCCCCGCCCCCGCTCCCCCCTCCCCCGTGAAGGCGGCAGAGGGTCTGGGACACAGGCTGCTGTGGCCAGGCTGCTGTGGCCGCTGTTCTGTGTGAGGGGGTAGGGTGCAGGTGGGCGTGTGTCTGTCACCCCTCCCCACCAGCACCTCCCTGCCAGTGTAAGGGGCCAGAGTTTGAGGGGCAGGTGCTGGTGTGCCCCCTGGTCTGGCAGACACTGTTGGGGGGTGCTGTTGTCCTCACTTGGCCTCCTCTGGCCCTTCAGCCTGTGCAACCAAGGTCTGAGCCCCTCCGGGTCCCTTTGGGGAGTGCACATGTGCACCTCTGGATTTCATGTCTCCTGCATAGAATCCCCAGGTGGTCGAGAATTTAACACACTTCCAGTGATTCGTGAATCAGAGACAAAATTGTCAAGGAAGAATGGGAAAACCCTGCGTAATAAAATGTGTAGAAGTAGCTCACGTGCTTGCACTAGGAAATATGCAGCCAGTTAAAGACTGGGAAAGGAGAGAGGCTGAAGTGACTGAAGCTTCTAACTTAGAGGCGAGGGCAGACCGTCGGGATGAGGGTGGAGGTTGACGGGACCAGCGGCAGGCTGCAGGTGGGAGGCCAGGCTGCCCTGCCAGGGCGACCTCGAGGGGCTGCCCTCAGCACCTGCCCGGCTGCCCGACACTGCCCGCCCCCCACGCTGGTCCCCTCGCCTCTGGTTCTGCCCTCAGGAGAAGACGCGTCTGAGGACTCTCCTCTGCCCTCTGTTTACCCAGGACCTGTTTTTTAAGTACACCTGGAATAACTTCCTGCACTTCCAAGTGGAGCTGTGCATAGGCGCCATCCTCTCCCACGCCTCCCGTGAGGACGGGGCAGAGGCTGGCGGGCCCGAGAGCGTGGCGGGGCCTCCGGCGGGGAACGGGCATCCAGAGACCCCCCAGTCCGCTGCCAGCCACCCTGAGAGCACAATGGTGACGCACGTGAGTCCGGCCAGGGTCCAGCGTGCGGGCCGCCCTGTCCTCGCACGTTCCCCGCTGATCCTCACGGGACGTGGCTGCGCCACCTCCCCTTTACCACGAGAGAGGACGTCACAGACGGCCGCAGAGCTGCTGGGGCGGGGCACGGGGGGCGCTTCCTGCCTCGGTCTCGCCTGTTGCGGCTGCGGCCACGTGCTCCTTCCCCGCGTGGCAGCCGTGGAGGGAGTGCAGGTTCTCACGAGGAGACTCGGGTTCTGGCCGTTTGAAACCGCGTGCACACGTCCTCGACGTGACGCGTCTCCCCCTCCCCGGGACCTCCCTGCTCACCTGTGAGCGCTGCGCACCGCGGCTGCCGGCGGGGCGCCCGCCCGCCCGCCTGCTGCAGGGGTGCCGCCCCGGGGACCTGACCGGGGCCGCCTGTCCCGCAGCTGTTCCAGCAGTGCTGCCTGGTCCAGAGGATCCTGGAGGCCTGGGAAGCCAACGACCACACACAGTGAGACCCACCGGGCCCCCGAGGGAGGGCGCCCGAGGGCGTGGCGGGGGGGGGCCCGGTGCCGCCGCGAAGGTTTGGCTTCTGGGAAGGGGCCCCGCTACCCGGGAAGCAGCTGCCGGGGCTGCGGGTGGGACGGGCCGCCCCACGCCTGCGCCGTGGTCCTGCTCGCCTCGGCCACCCCCTCCTCCCCCTTTGGCTGTCCTTGGGCAGGGGCCTGTCCCCCACCGTGTCCCAGACCCTCCCACCTCCCCAGCCCTGCGCCAGCCACGTCTCTCTCTGAGCCTCAGACCTTTAGCAGAGCTTCCAGGCCACGTCGTGCGTCCTTCCCGCCCTACTTGGCTTCTCGTCACGTGAGATGCTGGGCTCTTTCTGAAATGCACAGATGATGTCACCCCTGCCCGAAAGTCTTAACCACCCAAGTCCTCAGTGTGGCCCGCAGGGTCCAGTGTAGGCAGCCCCTCCCCACTGCCCGCCCTCACTGTCCCCTCAATGCTGCTTCTGGGGGCTCTCACCTCCCTGACTCGTTCCTCACACCCTGCTGTTAGTGAACCCACCGATTTGTGTTCATTCCCGAACACCAGCGTCAGAACTGGCCGGCCAGCCTTCAACTGGGCCCAGGGCCTGGGGGACCTGGCGAGGCCCTGCCCCGAGCCTCCTGTGGCACCTTCTGCCTGTGTGTGCACACGTGCCGTTGCCGGGGGGGGCTCACTGCTGTCACTGCAGGTCCCTGATGCACGGCAGGCCTTGGCCCTGGCCGGCCTCAGGCTGGCTCTCCAGCACCCTGGACAGTGGCTCTGAGCCTCCGCGGTCCTCCCGGCCCCACCTGTGGCTGTCCCCCCAGGCACTGTGCTGATGTCCTGACCCCCTCTGCGGGCTGGGCTGTCTAGCTCAGGCACTCACCGTGGCTTCCTCTTCCGGGCGCTGGCGAGCCTTGGGGAGTCGTTGGCAAGCAGGCCCCGCCCTCTGCTGCAGGGGCTGCGTCTGCAGTCGTGGGGGCTCTGCGCCTGAGGCCTCCCGGTGGGCCACGTGCTGCCGCGGAGCAGGGAA
Source organism: Eidolon dupreanum (assembly GCA_028627145.1). Classification (NCBI taxonomy): domain Eukaryota; kingdom Metazoa; phylum Chordata; class Mammalia; order Chiroptera; family Pteropodidae; genus Eidolon; species Eidolon dupreanum. The sequence goes on along the minus strand of CM053503.1, from coordinate 273,249 downwards.
CAGCCGTGCGCACCTGGCAGTGGGGTGTGGAGGTGCACGGAAGCCAGGTCGCCCCTTGCGCTAGAGCTCACTGGGGGTGACTTGTGGGGCCAGAGAGCCAGTGGCAGGCTCGCCCCACGCTGGGTGTCACACAGCCGTTGGTGGCTCCTGTAGCGGGCGCGTCTGCGTTCACAGCCGTGTGCGCCGCAGTGCTGGCTGCCCCCTTGGGCCGGGGCTCTGGGCGGTGCCGGCCAGAGCCCTGGGGGCCAGGACAGCCTGGTGGCACCTGGGTGTGGGCGAGGGGCCTCTGTCAGGTGCTGCTCGGCATGGAGCGTGAGCTCCGAGGCCCTGGGAGCCTCGGTTCTCTGGTTAGTGCCGTGGGGGTGCGACTGAGATGGAGTGACCAGCTGCCACGTGGCAGGTGCTCTCCAGAACGCAGTGTCCCGCAGGCGAGGCCGCGGGGACACGCTGGGGTGGTGGGAGTGCGGCCCAGGCCCAGCAGCCGCCCTGATGGTGCCGGTCACCCCCAGGGCAGCAGGCGGCATGAGGCGTGGAAACATGGGCCACCTCACCCGGATCGCCAACGCGGTGGTGCGGAACCTGGAGGGGGGGCCCGCCCAGGCCCCCGTCAGCGAGGTCATGCGAGGTGAGCCCCGCCTGGGCGGACAGCGGCTTGCCTCCCCAGCAGGGGCCCACCGGCGCGGGCCTGGGCCCCAGAGCCGTTGCGGGGGGCGTCTACAGCGGCTTGGGGCCGGTCAGCACTCGGGCACTGCTGGGCGTGCCAGCCCAGTCCTGCCCGGGCGCCACGCTCTGCTCACAGTCCAGCGCCCTTTGAATTCACGTGGCCTTGGGGACCTTCCGAGCACGAGTATGGGGAGCCAGGGAGGCACCCTCTGCTCCCTAAGAGCAGGCCAGGTGCTGAGCCCTGCGTGGCTGCAGCCGAGGCCAGCCCTCCCCTGGCCGGGCCGCACCTGTGCCCTCAGCCTGCCCCCCCTCGCCTGGGGGCTGCCGTCCATGACCCTTCCCGGCCCTCGTGTCCCGGGCACAGTCTGCAGCTCCCGCCCCGAACTTCGTGAGCTGAGCCAGGAGGGGACCTGGGGGTCTCGGTGTGGGTGGGAGGGCAGGTGGCTGAGAAGAGCCGTGTGGCCTCGCTAGGGAGGGGGACACCGGCCAGTCTGAGCAGTGCGCCCAGGGTGCGGAAGCACAGGAGCCACGGCACGCTGGCCAGGAGGTGGGGTGTGCACAGGCGAGTCGAGGAGGGGCCGGCGGCGGTGACCCACAGAGGCCAGGACCCCGAGGGTGTCGAGGGCATTTCACGCCAGCTTTGTGGCAGAGACGTGGGCGCCTTGGGACAGAGCTGGCCAAGAGCATGGGGGACGCATGCTCCGTGCACAGTGTTTGCACGAGGCGGGCGTGTGAGGGGACGTCCGCGCTGTCCGTGGGGACACCTTCCCTCCTGGCAGCCCTCCTGTCAGCTCGGGGCCCTCCTGGACCTCCGCGGTGGCACCGAGGCCCCTCGGGCTCACCAGGCACTCCCGCAGGGCTCCCCGCGGACTGCCGTGGACGCTGGGAGAGCTTCGTGGAGGAGACGCTGACTGAGACCAACCGCAGGAACGCCGTGGACCTGGTAAGCGGGTGCGGGGCGGCCCCTGAGGGCCCCGACACGGCCGGCCGGGTGCGGGGCTCGCGCCCACCTGCTGTGCTGTTGCAGGTGAGCACCCACCACCTTCATCCCTCGAGTGAGGACGAGGACATGGAGGGCGTTTTCCCTAACGAGCTGTCCCTTCAGCAGGTGTGTACGGCCAGGCTCCCTCTCCCAGCCAGTCCGCCCCTCCTGCCGGCTGCAGGGAAGTGGGCTTGTCCACGCCCCAGGGCCCCAGCCGCGCCCCCTTAAGGAGGGGCAGACCTGCCAAAGCCCCCCACTGTGGCGGGACCCTTGGGGACTGGGGGATTGCACACTACCCAGGGCTGTTCGGGCGCAGCCCCGCGTGGTCAGGATAGGGGAGCCTCGAGGTTGAGGGCCCCCTGTGACTCCCTCCCCCAGGCGTTCTCCGAGTACCAGGTCCAGCAGATGACGGCCACCTTTGTGGATCAGTTTGGCTTCAATGATGAAGAGTTTGCAGACCAGGACGACAGCGTCAAGTGAGCCCATGCCACTGTCACCGGGACCTCGCCCTGCCAGCCCTTCTCTAGCAGGCACCTGCATCCCTTAGGACCACCTCCCTCACAATGTGACCTCCACTCGAGCCACCTCCCACTCCCATTTTCAGTCTCTTTTAGGAAGGTTGGGTTCTGCTCAGTGTGACCAGGTCCTAGTGGACGACTCGGCCCTGCCTGTCCCTTCAGGCTGTCGCATCATTTTCTTAGCTGAAAGTCCAGTGTGACCGGCCACACACAGCCGCTCGGGGAGGGTTGGGCTGGGTGTGGTCTTCAAGGCCCAGGCGTCCTCAGGGAAGGCACAGAGCAGACACAGAGCAGCGGGCGGGGTCAGCCCCAGGCTGCTGTATCTGAAGATGCGAAGAGAGCGAGTAACCGGTGTGGCGCCGCCCGCTCTGCCCGATGCCGCCAGGGCCATGCATGCTCCGGACTGGGCTGCAGGTGCCCTCAGGTCTCCCTGTAGCGCCACCTCCCCTTCCCTCCCCAGGGCCCCCAGCCTGGCCCCCCTCGGTGCATCACGGGACACTGTCCTTGGCGAGGTGGTGACCAGGTCCTGGCGGACGTGGGCCACTAGGGGACGCGCCTCCGCACGAGGCCTGAGTGTCAGCTGTTCTTGCAGTGCCCCGTTCGACAGGGTCGCGGAGATAAACTTCAGCATCGACGCCGACGAGGACAGCGTGAGTGCCCCGGCTCGGTGCTCGCTGGGTGTGGACTGCGGACAGGGTTGTGGGCGGGCGGCAGGGGGCGGGGCTGGTCCGTGGGTGCCTTGTGGGACACGCGGGCTCGGTCGCAGCCCAGCGCGGCTCTGTTTGAGGCCTGCTGCGGCGACCACATTCAGCCCTTTGATGACGAGGAGGACGATGACATCTGGGAGGACAAGGAGGCCCACTGCGCCGCCCGGGTGACCGCCAGAGCCAGGTGTGCAGCCCGCCCCCTCCCCCGAGCTTCCCCCAGGAACAGGGGCCCCGGGGTGGTGCCACGCCCCTGCTCTGACTGGTCTCCCCAGGTTCGGGGGCCCTCAGGCTTCAGAGAACGGCCTGGTGCCTAGAGGCCGGGACCCAGGGGAAGCCGACTCCGCTGCGGCTCGGGCGGGGACCCCGCCAGCCACCGCCCAGAAGGAAGGTCCCCGCGTGGACTACGGATCAGAAGGTGGGTGCTAGGGAGCAGTGCAGGCTGGGTAGGGGACTTGGGTCACGAAGGATTTGGTGGCCTGGCCTGTGGGTAGCGGGGGGTCCCCATGGGCCTGACACACACCCTTTCGAGCACATGGTCCCGTAGCTGCAAGGACACAGGGTTGGTGGCAGATGGCTTTGGCTCAGTCCTCAACAGGCCCCCCCGCAAGTCCCACTGTCCACTGGTCCCACCCAGGAAGGCATGTCTTCGCCTCTTGTGGGGTCTGGCAGCTGTCTGGACCTGAGCCACAGTGTCACCCCTGCAGGCCCCACGTGGACGGTGTTTGATGATCCCGTGACCCCTCCGGCTCCAGCCCCAGGAGTGGCAGTGGATGTGGGTTCCAGCGTGTGGGCGGCCAGCACCCCAAGCACCTCGGCCCTGGAGGAGAAAGGCTGGGCCAAGTTTGCCGACTTCCAGCCTTTCTGCTGGTAAAGAGGGGGCTGGGGGCGGCCTTGTCCACTGCGACAGCATGTCCCTGCACGGGCTCAGCCTCGGCCTTGTCCACAGCTCCGAGTCGGGGCCCAGGTGCAGCTCCCCCGTGGACACAGGCCTCGGCGATACCCAGGGTGGCCTGCGCCAGGGCCCGGAGAGAGCCCGTGAGTAGGCGCAGCCCCCCGGGGACTGGGGTAGTGTGGCAGCGGGCGTGCCCAACCCCAGGGTGGGTGACAGGGCCAGTGCACCGCCCCGGGGAGTGGGTCTGAAGGGCCCGGCAGACAGGGCCTTCCCAAGCCAGCAGTGTCCCCAGGTCTGGCCACCACATTAGTGCGGTCACACGCAGGCACTGGTGCCTTAGTGGCAGTCACGGCTTTTCAGAGTCTCTGACCTTGAGCCCCTCCAGACAGGCCTGGGAGCCCCCAGGGTGTCAGGCCACAAGGGGAGGGGCAGGGCTCCGAAGCCACAAGGCTGAGTTGGGGCCCTGCCTTCAGGGGGAGGACGGTCCTTTCACATGGCACGCGGTGTCGCCGTTTCACAAGCTACAGCTCTCGCATGCCCACACGAGTCTGGGGGGTCCCTGGATGTCACTGGGTCCCTGTCTTGCAGTTGGCCCTGCCCCCCCATGCGCTTGGAACGTGTGTGTCTCCAGGGACACCCCTCTGGTGGCTTCCGATAGTGAAGAGGATGAACAGAAGGCTGTCACCTCAGAAGCTGTCAGTACGGGGCCTGGCCAAGAGGTCCCCCTACTGCCCACGTCTGTCCCCAGGTGCACGGGGGGGTCTAGCTGTCCCCAGCACTGTGCTCGCCTGGGAGCAGGCGGGCTCTGTGGGGGAGGGACGCCCAGGGTGCGGTGTCTCCCCTTGGGGGCAGTCATCGAGAGCGCACACAGGACCGTGTCCCCCACCGCGCCCAGCAGCCGTCTGCTGCCAGCACAGCAGGCCTGCGGGGTCGCCCCGGGTCAGGGCCTGGGGGGCGGGGCCTCTCACGAGCTGTGTCCCATCCCAGATACGAGCCCACCCAAACCAGGAACACCGGGCAGGCTTGTCACATCTGGGGGGACGGGTGCGAGGTCCCTTGTTGGGGCGTCCTCCCTGCAGGCCCAGCCTCACATCCCCACCCACCCTCAGGAAGAAGGGGTCCTGGCTGGGCTGGGGGTGGTGGGAACCAGGGAATGGGTGCAAGTGGGTTGGCGGGGACATCGAGAGAGGGGACCGCACCATGAGGGGACGGGAGCACCTAAGTGACGGTGCTGCTTGCACGGAGGTGGCTGGGCCGTTACCTGGCGAGGTCCCACTCACCCCACCCTCATCGGGCCCCTGGGACCGTGGAGCTCCCTGCGTCCCGTCGTGGGAGTCCAGCGCTGGCTCACAGCGTGCTCATTCCCAGGCCCCTAGACAGCCGGGCCCCGGGATCTGTGGTGAGGGCCAGCCTAGGGCAAGTGGGGCCGTGGCTGTTGGGAGAGGGCACACCGCCGCCTGAGGGACTCGCGGGCTCCCGGACGCCCAGGCACCTGCCCTGCAAGAAGCTGCCCGTCCCTGTGCCTCCTGCTGGGGCCGGCCCACGGGCACCCGGGGCTCGCACCGTCACGAGTCCAGCCCCGCCAGGCTCTCATGTGGCCTGTGCTTGCGCTCCCGCCACGCCCGCACAGGCCCTTCCCCCAGGCCGGCCCCCGCAAGGCCGCCGTGGACGTGCTTGTTGGAAGCAAGTGCTGGGCAGGCGGGCGCCCTGGGTTGCAGCAAGGGGCCTGGTATCTGAAGGCCGCTGCTCTCCCACCTGGCCCTCTGCAGGTGTGGGAGGGGACACGTTCTGCAACGAGGTGGGGCTCTGTGGAGGGACCACACGTGGCGGGGCAGACCCAGGGCGAGCGCTGCTCCCTCCGTGGAACTTGGGGTGGGGCTGCCCTGGGGGTGGCCCGGGTAACAAACCACGCCTGCCACATAGGGCCCAGCGTGCCACCAGCACACCGCCCGATCCTGCCTCCCCTGCACCTGCAGAAGCCACCCTTGCCCTGGCCGTGGCTGTCCCCCCCGAGGCAGCCAGCACAGCCCCGAGCAAGGCCGGTCCTGCGCCCGTCTCCCCGGCAGTCTCTTCTGTGCTAGCCGTGGCCGTCACCACTGCAGCCTCAGTCATGGCCAGCCCGACCGTCTCCACGGTGGCCATCCTGGGGACAGTGACCAAGGACAGGTGAGCAGGATGGGCTGAGGAAAGAGGACTGGATGGGGACTCTCGGGCCCCGAGTGGGTCCAACCCCAACCCCTCTTCGTGCAGGAAGCTGGACGTGCCAGCGCCCGCAGGAGCCACCTCCAACGGCCCCGTGTGACGTTGCTGCCACCCAGCCGTGGCACCCTAATTGAAAAAACTACCTGGTGATGCAATTTGTCTTTTTTAATTTAACTTTAAAATAAATGCTGCATTGGTGAAGCTGGCAGTTGGACCCCGTCGACGGGCCAGCTTGCGTCGCTCCTGCCTGACCCCACGCACAGCAGTAAGGCCTCGGGCGTGCACTCTGCCCTCCAGAGCCGGGCCGTGACCCCAAGATGTCACGAGGACTGTGGGTGTGACAGGCACGGGCGCTGCAGGGTCCCAGACTGTTTTCCCCAATTTTTTAAATGCAGAAAGAGCTGTGTTTGCACTCGACCCAACTGCAGCAGAGGGTCCCCCTGGCTCTGGGGACAAAACGCATGTCTGGAGCTGGGCTGGCCTTGAGCCAGGCTGCAAAATTCGACTGCCTTAAAAAACAAAATCCTCACAGCCTGGCGGGGGCCTCCCGGGCCTCGCGCTCTGGTTGTCTGGGGCTCCTGGCAGGAGCTGAGCGTGGGCATGGGGGTCTGCACCTGTGCGGACAGGGCCGCGTTGTCTTGGAGGGCCCGCAGGATTGTTTGATGTGGAGTCTGGTTTTAATGTTCTGATCTGACAGGGCACCCCGACCCCCAATAAAGTCGTGTTCCTTGTACTGACAAGCTGTGTTGTGTTGAGCTGCAGCCCTGGAGCCCCAGCCTGTCCGGCCACAGGAGGCCTGCCACCCCCAGGCTCACCACCCCCCCACTCCCCCTACCCCCCCTGCCGATCGCAGCTGCGACCCAAGCAGACACTGGGCTTTTTCTAAGGGAAGCTCCACCCAAAACGAGTCAAACACGAGATGCCAGTGCTGTCCCACCAGGGCCACCCTGTTCTCACCAGACAAGTCAGAGGAGCAGGCGGAGGCAGCGTGGGATGACACGTCACTGCCAGCAGGATCTGGCCCTGGCCACCCAGGGCCAGGGTGAGGGTCCCGCGGCAGTGCCCTGGGCCCTCCTAGGAGCCCTGATCCTGCACTCACCTCCCCACCTGCAATCACAGGCACAGGACCCTGGTCCTAGGTGCCCTGTTGTGGCCCTCTGCATGCCTGCACCTGTGTCCACACCTGCTGCTCACTTCCCACCTGACAGGTGTCACCATGGGCTAGGGCCCCCATGCCGCCAGCTCCCCTCTGACCAGGAACCAGTGGTCACCAACCCAGACTACCCAGGGATGTTCGCTCAGCCAGGCGCCAGCCCCCCAAGGGATGCCCTGTCCCTGCTGGGACCCACATTCGAATGGGAAATCACCAACCACGACGGTGCCCATCACACCCAAGGCCGCAGTGTCCCCAGAACTGAGGCCATCAGGGCTGTGCCCACTGTCCACAGGGAAACAAACCTCCTCCACCCCAGTCCTCCAGCCCCCTCCCTACTGCCCCCCGCCCCAGACCTCCTCCCACCTCCATCCATCCCACCCACCATCCCGCCAACGGGTCTGACCCGAGCCCAAGTCTGTAGGGCACCGGCCTGCAGCTGCTCCCACCCAGGCTGTCCTCCCCTCCAGAAACGACTCCATGGTCACAAAGCAGGGGCTGCCCCAAGACCGCCGGAGGCTAGGGGGACGGGTGGCCTGGCACCAGCTCCCGGCCCCACGTGGTGGCGGCGGCGGCCCGGGGACGGGGTGGCGGCTGAGCAGACGCAGGCGCGTGGCACGTAGTTAGTTCTCTTTATAGACTCTGGTTCTAGGGCGGGCTGCCTGCGGCCGGCCGGCCGGGGCCAGCGCGCTGGCGGACGGGCTGGGCGAGTGGACTATTTACAGGCCCCCCGGGAGGGCTGTACCATGGCCACCTCCCGGCCGGCGCGCGGCCACGACTCGGCAATAAGTTAGAGCTGGCCGGGCGGGGGCGGGGCCGCAATACTGTCAGGCGGGGCTGTAAACATGGCGGGGGCCTGCCCACCCCGAGTGGTCTGCGACGGCTGCAGAGCCCTGGCGGGCCAGGCTCAGGCGTCCGACAGGCAGCCCTGGATCTGGTCCACCCACTGCTGGGCCGACGGCACGTCCTGGGCACAGAAGTTGTAAACACGGCGCGTCGTCTTCACCTGCGGAAGGTGGGGCTGAGTGCACTGCCCCGCGGAGCCCCGCCCCCGCCCCGCCCCGGGCCGCGGCTCACGTCAAAGAAGGCCTTCTCCTCCACGGTCTTGGGGGCGCCCATGGTGGGCGTGCCGGGCGCCACGGCCTCCACCTCCGCCAGGTCAATGACGCCCTTGCACTCAGTGTCCACGCGGTGGTCGTAGTAGCGCAGCTGAGGGAACAGAAAGTCAGGGGAGGGCCTCCCCCTCCCCCGCCCCAACACCTGCGGGCCACTCACCTGGTGCTTGGTCTTGTCCAGCACGAACCAGCGGGCCTTCCAGGGCTTCATGAAGGCGCCCTTCTTGTAGAGCGTGCCCTCGTAGGACCTGGGAGCAGGGCCAGGCCATCGGCGCCGTCAGCGCCTAGCCGAGCCTGGACCCTGCAGCCGCCCCTCCCCCACCAGGCCGGTCCTGGAGCCGGCGACCCCCAACCCCAGGGCTGCCAGAAACCGGGCGGCACAGCCAGAGGTGTCTGCAGCCGCTCCCCAGCACCAGCGCCACCGCCTCAGATCATCAGACACTCGGTTCTCACAGGAGCACTGTCCCTGGTGCCTAGAACGTCAGGGACCACTGCTGCAAGTGAGGCCAAGGCCCTACCCTGAAACTGACCCCAGGCTGGAGCACTGGCCAGGGGGCCACGGAGAAGCCCTGGGCTGTACCTAGAAGGCGACAGGGAGGGGCCCACACACCCTCACATGACAGACACCAGGGGTGGTCCCACAGCAGAGTCCCGGGGTGCTGGGGTGTCAGGGAAGTAGCCCACATGCAGCCAGGGGCCTGGGACCAGGAGGAGAAACGTGCGGCCTGCAGGACACGGGCCTCGCCTGGCACCCGCCGCCCACCCAGGTAGCCCAGAGCCCCGGTCCCTCTGCTCCACGGCCCTCTCGGCCTGGCTGTGCTCGCTGTGCCACGCGCCACACCCCTTCCCAGCCCACCTGCTTCCCCCCAGCAACTTCCGGCTTATGCTTAGGCCATCGTGTCCTCCCCACAAATCCTTCCACCTAAGACGTGACCAGAAGCCCCCCGAGGCACCGCCCCCTCATTTGGGAAGCCCCAGCACCCACAGCTCAGAAGTGCCCACACCTGTTCTCGCTCTCGGCCGTCTGAAACTGGCTGTACAGGGTGCTGGTGCTGCGGCGGGCAGCCTGGCGGGAGCCGGACGCAGTGGAGCCGCTGCTGTGGTCGCTGTCCAGGCTGAGGCTCAGGGTGGAGCCCACGGGCCCCTCCGGCAGGTACACGCCCAGCGAACGGCGGTGGTGGGGCACACTGGACACCAGCAGGGAGCTGGGGGCGCCCTGGGGCAGGAGAGGGGGCCCTGTCAGTGCCAGGAAGCCTCTGCCTCCTCCTGGCGGGCCCCCCCGGCCCGCCACACCCGCCCCGCTCACACGTCCGTCTGGCCGGCCTTCGAGGCGCTGCGCGGCCTTCGCCCGCTCCCAGATGTCCTTCCAGCGCTCGGGGCGACCCAGCTCCGTCTCCAGCCGCTGCAGCTCCTGGGGAGAATCAGTGAACTTTTAAAAGATTTTTCAGAAGAAAATATCCAGCCTGGAACATGGAAAGACAAAAAGAAGGGAAATATAGGAAAGGAAGACAAGTAAAGGTCTTATTATATATAACTGGAGGACGGAGGAGCAGGCAGGTGGGGAGTGCACAGAATCGATTTTTGGAGATGACGGTTCAAAGTTTTATGAACAAAAGGCATCAAACAATATCATCAAGACACACTACAAACAGAAAAACTGCTGAACTACGAAGAGAAAACGCCAAAACAACCAGAAAAACACGCACTTCACAAGAGCAACAAAGAGACCGCCGGCTAAGTTGGGATGGGTGGGCTTCCGCTTCCAGCCACGACGCCACAGTGAGTCCGACAAGCCCACCCGCCGTAAGCAGCTGCGGAACTGGGCAAGAACAGGACGGGGCTGCTTTCAGAGGCTGGACAGCAGGGAGGGCAGCCCTGAGACAGACAGGTGAGAGCAGGGGGCGTGGCCACAGTGTTGGGCAGGCGGAGCCTGAGCAGAGCTGGCGGCTGGCGGAGCTGGACAGAGGCAGAGGAGGGAAGCGTCCCATGCTGTGCACAGGTCGCAGGGTGGCACGTGGCAGAGGAGGGAATGGCACGTGAGGGCCTCCTTGAGTCTTTGACCAAATTAAACATGGCAGGCAAGATGTCACAGGCCCGAGCAGCTGCTAAGAAGCTGTGAGCTAAGTCCAAATTCTGGAGTTTACACGCTGTAGAAGAGGAAGGACTGCCGAACAGCCGAAGCAGAGGCGCCCTGCTGAAGCCGCGAACCTTCAACCGAAACCCAGGCCACGGCTCGGGGACACGGCCCCTCGCAGCGCAGCGTGAAGGCACCTCAGAACCGCCCCAGCAAAGCTCCAAACATCCTTGAAAAGATCCAGCTGACTCACAGTTCATCAACTGCCCGTAAGAATAAAATCCAAGACTCTTTAAAGGAAGACAACACAATCCTGATGCTCAGCAATGTAGAATCCACAATGCTCAGCTTATAAAAAGATTATCAGACAAGCGAAGAGTCAGGAAAATGAGATCCATACCTAGGAGATAAGTTCAAAGGAACAGACCCAAAAGTGAAGTTGGTATTAGAATTACCATACAAGAGACTCAAAACAGTTATTACAAATATGTTTAAAATTTAAAGAAAAATACAAACATCATGGTTGAACAGATGGGAACTCTCTACAAAAAACGAAACTATTTTTTGAAAAAAGCAAATAGAAACTCTAGAGTTGAAAAATATATCTAAAATGAAAAATTCATTAAGTAGGCTTAAGAGCATATAAACAAAAAAGAAAAAAAGTGAATTTAAAAACAGGGTAATAGAAATCATCTAAAATGGGCTGCAAAGAGGAAATATTGGAAGAAAACAGAGTCTCAGTGACCTATTGGACAATGATGTCCCAGAGAAAAGAAAGGAGAGATTGTACAGGAAAAATTTTTAAAGAAATAGTGGCCAAAACTGTATTAAATTTGATGAAAACTATCATCTCACAGATCTGAGAATCTCAAAGAGCTCCCAGAAGGATAAACACGATGAAAAACCACATGATGGTCAAATTGCTGAAACAAAAGATGAAGGGAAAAAAGGGTAACATATATGCAGTTCACAAAGATAATGAGCACCAACCTTTAACCAGAAAAAATGCAAGACAGAAAACATCTATAACGATACAAACTACCGACTGTAAGAAGCGGTCAACCTAGAACCCGATATCCAAAGAAAATGCCCTTAAAAAATAGAGGCGTGATAGTCACTTTCAGGTAAACAAAAACTGAGCAATGTGTCACCGGCAGGCCCGCGATGTAAGGAGCGTTAAAAGTCCCTCAGGCTGGAGGTCAGATACGAGGTCAGACACACTGGAAGCGTGAGCAATGCGGGAAACGGCACACACAGGCTTTTTCCTCATTTCCTAACGTCTCTGAAACAATGCCGACTAAACGCAATACGCACTGTGTTTATACCACTGGTAAAAAGAAAACTGCACAGTGACGACAGCATGAAGGACAGAGGGGTGGAGGGGAGTACACGGCTGTGACAGGCAGACTGCGACCACCGGAGACCATGGACAGTGCCACGCTCTGGAGACACTATCTCCTACGGGGACGAACCCGCCCTAAGGCGCAGTAAGAGATTAACAACCGGACAGTGATGACACACTGTCGTGAAATTGCTGACTGGGTCTGGGCCCGTGATCTAGTGCAGCGAGGTTAGCTTGGACACTAGCACGGCAACCCCGAGACTATCGATCTGATGACAGAGATGGCTGCGAAGTGACTACGGGGCAGCAAGTTGGCGGCGGGAGACGATGGACTGAGAGGCCCAGGTCCTGGGCAGGATGGAGCGTGAAGGCGAGAGATTTTGTCACACTACTCGGAAGAGCATGCAATTTAAAACTTATCAATTGTTTACTTCTGGGATTTTTAATTTAACATTTTTGGCCCGTAACTTATCAATTGTTTACTTCTGGGATTTTTAATTTAACATTTTTGGCCTGTGGCTGACCACGGATGGCTGAAACTGCGGACGGATCGGGGGGACTGCAGTCCCTGGCAGCTGAAGAGGTGTAGCTCGAAAGCCTGCCAAAGTGGAAAACCAGAAGACGCTCATTCTTAGGAAAAAGAAGGAATGAAAAATAAAATACAAACAAATCGCAGGAAACTAGACTCCAACCCAACTACGTCAACAATTAAATGTAAACAGATGGAAATTGCAATAAAAGACAGAAACTGGCAGAATGGATGAAAAGAAGCCCAGCCGCGTGCTGGGTGAACACGCAGACCAGCCAGAGCCCAAGCAGACAGTGACGTGCACGAGCATGCTGGTCGCGAGGGAGCAGAATTCACATCGACTCTGAGACCGTGTCCCCAGAAAGTGGGATGCTCGTCTGCCCTCTGCACTTACGGGTCACCCTCATCCACAAATCCAGGACCCTGTGGCCCCAAGCCCTGGGGTGACAGGTCCCTTCAGGCCAGGCCTAGGGGTGCTCCACTGAAATCTACTTGTTTACACCTCGGCGTCTCCCAGGGGGCAGCTCCACTCCCCAGAGGACACAGCAGCACGCAGGCTGAGACACCCCCAAGGCAGCGCCCGGTGGGTGGGGGATGCTGCGAGGTCTGGGTCCGCGGCCCCCGCCTCCTGGACTGCGGGCACGTCCTTGAGCCACCCCAGCCCGCGGGGCTCAATCCCCTCCGCAGCGAGTCTCTGCGCCACTAGACCCTGGTTCCTGATGTTGAGCAGACATGCGCACCAAGAAGGACGAGGCCCAAGCGTCCCCCCGCCACGAGCTTCCAGGCCCACAGAACAGCCGGGGCTCACGCTGGCGGAGGGCGGGCTGGACCTGCAGCCACCTCGGACCTTGGTGTGGCTGGCGGCCGGGCGCACCCATGAAGCGGGTACAGCAGTCCAACCTGGGGAGACCCGTCCCTGGGAAAAACTTTTTTCCCTTACGGCGGACCCTAGGAGTGGCCCGAGGAAGCGCGCATGCCCCGGGTAGTCATGACAACAGCCGGTCAGAGCCGCCTGCACCTAGTGCGGGGCAGGGCTGCAGGGCGCGGGTCACCGCAGGCTGGCAGCGGCTCTCGGGGTGGGTGGGTGGGTGAGGGGCGGGGCTGCCCCGCGCTGTGCGGGCCACAGGGCTGCACGCACCTCCAGCAGGCGCGAGATGGCGTCGGGCTGGGCCCGCGGGCGGCTGTCGTAGCAAGGCCACACCACCCGGCGCCGGCTCTGGGGCGCGCCGCCATCCAGCCGCTCCTCCTCCGGGGGCTCGGGCGGCCCCTGCGCCAGCTCCCAGTCGTACGGGGGGCCCTCGGCCAGCGTCTCCTCCGTGTAGAAGTCCCACACCTTCAGGCTGGACACGTTGCTGTAGGGCCGCAGGACCTGGGGGCGGGCCAGGCGTGAGGCGCCGGGCCGGGGGCGGCCCGCCTGCCCGACCAGGCCCCGGCTCACCTCCGCGTCCTCGGGCGCGTACATGTAGTTGTAGAAGACGGGCGTCCTCTTGCTCAGCCGGTCCACGTACTCCCACACGGACCTGCAGACCTGGGGGCCCCGGCGCTCCCCCTTCTCCTCGTACAGCAGCCCTGCGGGGGCAGCGCTGAGCCTGGCCCCCCTCGGGGTTCTTGCCCCGCCCCCGGCCCCGCCCAGCGCCTGGCCACGCCCACCACCTGGCCCTACCTAGCTCGATGCGCTCATAGTCTGAGTCCAGCAGGAAGGTGCGGAAGCGGCGGGACACGTGGTGATAGCCGAGAAATTTGAGGTAGAAGGGGCTGAACTCGAACTCCATGGGGAACTGCAGGTGGACCTGTGTGGGATCAGGGGTCAGGGGCCGGGGGCCGGGACCCAGCGGGCACGGCCTTGCGGCACGGCCACCTGCTCACCTGGTGCACGCAGTCCAGGAACTGCAGGAAGACGGGGGTGAAGCCGCCGCTCTGCCCGGCCAGGGTGTGCGACCCGCGGTGACTGAAGCGATGTCCAAAGGACAGCCACTCCTTCTCCACCAGCAGGCGGAAGCCCTCCAGCGTGCGGTAGAAGGGGTCGGACAGCAGCTGCACCAGGGACACCACCTGCCAGCACGGCCAGCGCTCAGGAGGGTGCCCCGAGGACGCGGCCCACCCGCCCCGCGGCCCGCCGCGCACCTGCGTGGTGATGTCCCAGCCGTCCTCCAGGCTCACCAGGACGGAGGAGCCCGAGTCGAGGAGCTCCACCACCAGCACCGACACCTGCAGCAGCTTGTGGATCTGCAGGGACCAGGGACCAGGGACCCTCAGACCCCTGCCCCAGGCCAGGCCTGACACCCCGTGGCCACATGGGCACTGCACCTTGGGGCTGCCTGCGAGGTGGGCACCGCGCCGACAGTCTGCTCAGGGCGAGCCGACTGCTTCCTCCGGCCCTCCCAGGCCCACATCCTTGAGATGCCCAGCCCTGCCCTAAGGACCGCAGTGGCCTTGACAGCCAGGCACCACCACCCACGTGGGAAGGGGCCGTCACCCCCTCCCAGGGTCCAGCACTGTCAGACGAGCGAGCCAAGACCCCGTCTGCTCTTAGCAACAGGTGAGTGGAGGGCCCTCGGCAGGGGCGGGGGCAGCGCAGACACCTGGGTCAGCCACTCTGAGTCCTCCAGCGAGCGCAGGAAGGAGGCTGGGCCGGGCTCGGTGGTGGGACAGCCCGGGACGCACGCCTTCAGCAGCTTCTTGAAGCTGGTCTTCACCTGCCGTGCCTCAAACACCTCGATGGGCACCAGCTCCCACTGCTGCAGCGGGTCTGGCCGCACGCCCTGGGGGAGGCGGCACATGAGGTGGGCCCGGGCCCTGGGCGCCCACCCAGCCCCACGCCCCCACCCCCGTCACCTTAAGCTGGGCCTTGTCCCCAATGATGTAGAGGGCTGCACGCTGGGGCCGCAGAAAGCCAGGGTCAGGGGGAGCCCCATTGGCCTGGGGGGGGCCCAGCACGTCTCTGCCTGCTAGCCGGGAGCCCACGTCGCCTCCAAGCCCACCGCTGCGCCCGCTGGCCCGGACGCTGCCCCATTTACCTGTGCGGAGGAGCCTCATGAGCACCAGAGCTGGGCCAGGGCACCACTCACCTGGGGCTGAGCTGCCAAGGGGGCGGGGCTGGTCGACCGCCCCGGGGGCCGGTGCCTGCGCAGTGTCTGGGGCTGGGGCAGGACTCAGGGTGTCAGGCTGTTAGTGTCCGGGGCTGTGGGGGGGGCCGGGTTACGCTGGTCTGTCACTCAGGGCCGTTAGTGGCAGGCGTGGGGGGACGTTAGTGCCCACGACTACTCGGTCGCACGGGAACGGTCTGTGCCAGGTGTGGGGGAGCCAGCCTGCGCGGCCGGTACGGTACCTCGGGGTGTGGTCCATCTGGAGGCCGAGGCCGCCATGGGGTTAGACAGCGTGGTGACCCTGGCTCTGGGCACTAGGGGCACAGCAGAGAGAAGGCTCAGGCCTGGCCCCAGGCCCGGGTGTGTGCCCACGGTGGGGTCCTGGGACCCAAAGGAGCCGGGTGTGCAGGGCTGTGCTCCCGCCAAGGCCCCTGGCAGCCCTGGAGACGGCCGGCGTCAGCGCCAAGGCTTCTTGGGGCCCTGGGGGCAGGCCAGGGAGCGGAGGGCCAGGGGCAGGTAGGAACTCTGGGCTCCCCCTCGCACGCCGCCACGGCCCTCCCCGGGCCCTCAGACCCCAGTGGCACTGCCCCGAGCTGTTCGCGCGCACGCCACCAAGCGGCCTCCGCCTGGCACGCAGGAGCAGGGGTGCCCAGACCCTGAGGGCCGCCTCCCACAGCCGAGGAGCGTGGTTCCGTGAGAATGCAGGCTGGCCCGGCCCTGCGCAAAGCTAGGGGTGCTGTCCGCCAGCGACAGACAGGTGGGCCACAGGGAGCCGTGGGAGGCCGCTGAGCCCTGGTCTCGAGCCTCCAAAGCCAGTGCCAGCCCTGCTCCGAGATCGCCTGCCTCTGCAGACAGCAGCAGGGACGTCGTGCCCTGCCCGCCTCAGCAGTCGCCACGGACAAGCACAACGCCAGCCCCACACGGAGGGCAGGAGGCACAGCCCCCGATCAGTGAGGGGGACAGCCCAGGCCCTGACAAGGGGACACTGGGAAGAGGCACCAGTGGGCTTTGGGGACCGTCAGACATGCCCGAGTGACAGCAGGGGAGACACAGGCACTGCGGGACAAAGGGTGCGGTGGGGAAGGTGCCACTCGGAAGCTGAAGGTGGGAGGCAGCAGCCAGCGCAAGCACAGACGGCGCTTTAGGACGGACTTCGGCGCGTGGACAATGAAATGCCCCCGGACCAGAGGGCCGCGCTCCTTCCTGGCAAAGGAGTGGCGCCCGAGGTGCGTGCCCGAGAGCAGCAGATGTCAAGGCTGCCTGTCCCTCGGAGAGCGTCCCCGGGAGCAACCACGAGGGCAGACTGGCTGGTTGTTCCCAGCACCCAGCAAGGTGACGCACAGGTGTGAGCTGACGCCTGCAGGTCGGGCAGGGGGAGGCTGGCACACTCAGACCACAGGAAGCACGTGGCGGCAGGAGCAGGGTGTGTGGGACCCTCGGGTCTTACCAGAGAGGATGGGGCTGTATGCCCTGGAGCCTCTCTTACCACAGGAAGGGGTGCTGGGGCCGGTGGGAGGCCCTGGGCCAGGGAGTGGCCAGGGCCAGAGTGAGGGCAGTTGGCAGGAGGGCGGAGGGTAGACTTCGGGGGTCGGGTCACAGGACTCAGGGTGGGGAGAGTAGGAAGACGCAAGGACGATGCCCGGGCTTCTGGAGGGCTGGCCTGTGGGTGGGGCCACCAGCCCCAAAACCCCACATGTGCCCCAGCCCACGAAAAGCAGACACATGCAGACATGCATGAGGGTAGGGACGGAGGGAACCAGGAAGGCCTGACCAGCAAGTGACCCTACGTGACACTTGAGCCAGCTGGGACAGGGCTCACAGAGAAGTGGCCCCTCACATGACACCTGCCAACCCTGAACCACGACGGCCAGAACGGCTCCAGGTGGGGCACAAACTGGCTGGACCCACCAGGCCTCCCAGGTGGATGCTGTCACCACGTCTACTGGGGCTCAGGCCAGCATGGCCGGCCCCCCCAGACCTCATCCGGTGTGAAGGCGACACCTCCCAGCACAGACAGAGGGCCTACTGGACACCAGGCCCCGGGTGCCAAGGACCAGCATGGGCTGGACAGCAACTAGAGTCAAGTCTGAAAACCAACCCTCAAGGGAGCCCAGCGTCAATCAAAACAAGAGAATGTGCTACATGGAGCCTAAGCTTTCGTGAGGGTCCAGGAGGAGACGGGTCAGACAGTGTCAGATGAAGGGGGCACATCAAATGGGACAGACAGGAGGAGACGGGGTCGGATGGGGGTGGTGACAGGGTCGGACTGGGGGGATGGTGGAGACGGGGTGGATGTGGGAGATGGGGTCAGATAGTGTACAAGATCACATGGGCCAGATGAAGCAGACAGGGGAGACGGGGTCAGACTTGGGGGATGGATCAGACAGGATCGGATAGGTGGGGATGGGTCAGACGGTGGGGTGGAAGTCAGACGGGGGGGACAGGGTCATATGGGGGAAGAAGGGGGACTAGGCAGACAGGGTCAGATGGGACAGACGAGCAGACAGGGAAAGATAAGGTTGGGGGAGGTTGGGGTCAGGTGGAAGCAGATGGGATCAGGTGTGGGTGAGTGGGATAAAGAAGGAACTGCCTTGGAGACCCCTTAGAATGAGGCCCTTGTGGGGGCCTCTCCCAGCCCCCACGTGGCTCGCCTCCCCAACTGGTTCCCTGCCCGTTGCCCCCGGGGGCCAGCCCGCCCTTCTCCAGGGGCCAGTCCCCACTCGTGGGCAGCAGCACATGCTCTTGCCTCATGGAGCACTTCTTGGGGACACCCGGCACCAGTGTCCCTTCAGCAAGAGGTGATGTCCACCGACGGGCCCTGGGCACACACCCTGACCTCCCAGGCTGGTGCCCCCTCTGCAAACTAGGGAGGTGGGACCCTGTGTGCAGGACGGGGCTGGCAGGACAGGTGCGGGCTCGTGAGCAGGGCCGGGTGTGGACAGGGGCAGGGAGGGTCCCCCAGGCGTGGATCCAGTGTGCAGGGGGTGCCCAAGGTGGGACAGGGAGAAGGAGACTGGTGCAGACGAGGCCCAAGGAGCCGGGACAGATGAGAAGGACAAGGCCAAGCAGTGAGATGGCCTAGACGGAGAGTGGGCCACAGTGACCCTGGGGGGACGTCACGGGGGCCGGACGAAGGAGGGAGAGGGACCGGGGGTGTCGAGGGCTGTGTCCCGGGGAAACTGGAAGTCAGGGAGCTCAGCGGGGCGGGAGAGGAGGGTCAGAGCAGGGCCTCAGGCCACTCACCTGGTCCCATGCCAGGCCCCCCCGCCTCGGCCCCACACCCCGAACATCCTGCCCTCGCTGGCCTGCCCTCCATAGGTGTCACCACAAACCCCAAAAGCCCTCCCGCCCGCAAGCGCCCCTCACCATGGCCGCCCATGTGGGCTGAAGAGAAGCCGCTGAGGGTGTTGCGCCCCGACGCGTCGGCGAGGCGGGGCATGGAGCTGACCACGGCCTGCAGGTACTTCTCCTGCTCCAAGCTGCTGGAGTCCGCCTGGGACTGGCCTGGGGGAGGAGGCGGAGCTGCAGCCGCTGGCGGGTGGGCAGGCAGGCGGGCAGCGGGACAGACAGCCCCCGGGGCCGGGAGCGTACCTGGAGATGGTGCGTTCTGGGCCTTGAAGAGGCCGACCACGCCCTTGCCGTGCAGGCCCCCGGAGCGCAGCAGCACGGCCCTGGAGCGCCCGCTGCGCCAGCAGACCACGGGGAAGCGGTTCTGGCGGTAGCAGCGGGACACGCGCTGCAGGGCATTGTCCTGGACGCTCTGCGGGACGATCAGCAGCCCCGGGTAGCTGCAAACAGGCGGGCGTGGGCATGAGCCGGCTCACAGGCCACCGGCCACACAGAGGTCCCTCCCCCACGCCCACAGGCCACGGCCTCCCAGAGGCCACCCGCCGCTCACCTGCGGCAGATGGCATACATGCGGTTGACCGGAGAGATGCGGAAGGGCTCGGACTTGGCGCGGCTGAGGCTGCTGCTCAGCGTGCCCAGCCCCAAGCGCTGGTAGTCCCGGCAGCACGCCCGTTCCACCAGGCTGCTCATGGTCATGCGCTCCGAGGGCTTCAGGGCCGAGGTCGGGGTCAGCGTGCTGGGCTCCAGCTCCTCCGACACTGGGACAGGCACCGGAGCCGTCACGCGCGGAGCGCCAGGCCCCCACCCTGCACCCCGGTCCCCACCCAAGGGCCAGGCGCCCACGGCCGCCCACACCCCCACCTGAGATCTCATCCTCCTGGTCCTCAGGGGGCTGGCCCCGCTGCTCCCAGCTGGGGGGGTTGTACTTCTTCCGAGTGACGTACGGCCGCCCGATGGTCTTCTTGGCGTTCTTCATGAGGCTCCGGGACAGGGTTCTGGGGGTGCAGGGTCAGCGGAGAGCAGGTGGGGTGTGGGGACACAGGGACACACGCACAGACGCGCGCGCACACGCACTCACGGACACACGCAGCACACGTACACACATGCACACAGGCGCGCATGCACACGTGCATGCACAAACACATGCATGTGTACGCACACCCGCATGCGCAAACACACATGCACGCACGCACAGAGACATACGCACGCATGCACACACACACAGACGCGCGCACGCACTCACGGACATACGCACACACATGCACATGCACGCACACAGACACATGCAAACGCGCATGCACGCACACACATGGGGGTTCTGGGAGGGGTGTGCCCGTGGGCCTTGGGGCCCAGCTCACACCTGAGGGAGGGACCCTTGTCCTTGGTGGCCCGGGGCTGCCGGCCGGGCGTGTTGGCGGAGCCCAGGGTGAAGGCAAAGGTGGTCCTGACGTCCGGCGGGTAGCGCAGCTTGTGCAGCTGCTTGCGGAAGAGCTCGGCGCTGTCGGACCCCACCTCCTCGTCAAAGGCCATCTTCAGTAGCTGCAGCAGACACAGGCCTCAGCGGTCTGGGTGGCCCTTGGGCCTGGCCACGCCAGAGGCCAGAGAGCCTACAGGAAGCGCCCGCGCCTTCCTAGGAAGACGACGAGTGAAGACCCGGTGGCCAGACGGGCCCCTCTTGGCCGAGCTGTGGACACCCCAGGGCCTGGAGGGCTGTGTCCTCTTGAGGGAGTGAGTGCT
This sequence comes from Eidolon dupreanum, assembly GCA_028627145.1. NCBI lineage: Eukaryota > Metazoa > Chordata > Mammalia > Chiroptera > Pteropodidae > Eidolon > Eidolon dupreanum. The sequence goes on along the minus strand of CM053503.1, from coordinate 252,901 downwards.
GCCAGAACACGGGTGTGCGGGGGCCGCTCGCCACACCGCCAGTGTGGCCGCGAGGCTGAGGAGCCCGACCTCTGGGGCGCTTGCAGCTAACCCGCCCGCGTCTTGGCCGTGCCTGCACAGCACACTCCAGACACGAGCTCGGAGTTGGGAACCAGGAAGGAAACCGGAGAGCCCTGGAGGCTGGCAGGTCACTCAGACGGCACAAACCAATGCACAGTGGCCTCGTGTAAATTCAGAAGTCACAAGTGCCATGGCTGAGGTCCGCTGACCCTAGCTCACCAGAGCAAGGAGGCCCAGATAACAGGCCAGCACCCAGCGAGGGCCCGCCCCGCCCCGCCCTCTCCCCGCCCCGCCCCTCCCATGCCCCGCCCAGCGCCTCCTATGCCCGCCCGTCCCATGCCCCGCCCAGCGCCTCCTATGCCCCGCCTGTCCCATGCCCCGCCCTGCGCCCCGCCCGGTGCCTCGGGCAGCCGACCTGGAATGTGCAGGAGCGCAGCTGCAGCCCGTCCTGCAGGAGCTGGTCCACAGGAGTCTGGACGCTGACGCGCTTCTCCTTGGTCAGCGCGGCCACCGGGAAGGAGCGCACCACCACCTGTTCCCCCACTTATAACAGGTCGAGCAGAGAGTCAGGGAGACGGGAGGGGACAGGGCCACTGTCTCAGGGTCTCACAACTCAGGGAGCCAAGGCAGTTGGAGGACAAGCAGACGGTGACCTGTACCCCAAAGCCCACACCCCTGAAAAGAGGGGAGGGAGAAACGGGGTGGGGGCAGAAGCAGCGGCCAAAGGCTTACCCAGGGGGTCGGTGGGCATCCCCGTGAAGATGACGCGGTACGTGGTGAGGAAGACGGCGCCCTCGGCCGGGAGCAGCGCGGGGCCCCCACCGCTGCCGCCCACGCCCTCCTCGCGCCCGTCCGGCAGCAGGTAGACGCGCAGGCCGTCCAGCACGCACTCCTCGCCGGGCAGCAGGCGTGGCCGCAGCAGCTTGGGCTGCTCGGGCAGGAGAGGCGCCTCAGGACACTGCCTGGACCCCAGCGCCCACAGCCCGCCAGCCCTGCCGGCCCACTCACCTTCTGGATGGGGGGCAGCCTCTTGCTCTCCCGGTGCACGGCCTCCAGGGTCTCGATGTGCATCTGGACGATGTCTTGGAGACAACCATTCTCAACCCCGGCTCCCCAGCCCCCCCGCCCCGCCTCAGGGCCGTTTCCGTACCCAAGCCCCCATACCTGGCACCATGACGTGCAGCCCCTTGAGGTGGTCGCTGGTGACCCCGCTCTCTGTGCAGACCTTGTCCACAAAGCGGTTGATGAAGCGGACGACGGCTCCGGCCACGTCGCACGTCTCTGCATCCTCAAAGCCGCTCTCCGTGTCGTAGCTCTCAGCCACGCTGCCTGCCATGCTGGGCGGGAGCGGCACGGTGGGCACAGGCCCCGCCCGCTGGGGCCCCGCCCGCCCAGGCCCCGGGGAGGCCGCCCCACCTGCTGGCGCCCAGGCCCCGGGGAGGCCGCCCCACCTGCTGGCGACCAGGCTGTTGCTGGCACTCTCCAGGTCGCCCAGCCCTGCCCGCTCCCGCAGCAGCCGGCTCTTGCTGGCGTCCAGGGGCAGCAGCAGGTAGCTCATTCGGTTGGCGTAGTGGATGGCCTGGCTGAACACCGTGCTCTCCTCCTTCTGCACCAGCTCCTGCTGCTTCTCACGGCTCAGGGTCGGCCACAGGCGCCGCTGCTCAGACGCCACATCCAGAGCGGAGCGCTTGTCCTCCCCGACCTGCCGCAGCGCCGAGGGTGAGCCAGGAACAGGCCGGCCCCCACACGGCCCGGGGCCGGGGGTCCCCACACACCTGGGAGGGGTCTCGGTCCTCAGCAGGCTCCAGGTAGAGGGCCCGGATGTGGGTCTGCACATCCCCGTAGAACATGGCCTCCCAGAACTGGGGCGTGCTCCACACCACGTGCTCCTGCACGCAGCTGTACGCGAACTGCGTCACGCCAGGGCTCAGCTTCTGCAGAGGCCAGCAGGTGTCAGCGGGCGCAGTGGGAGGGGGCGAGGGGGCACCAGGCCACCCCAGCACTCACCCGACAGAAGGCTGTGACCAGGGGCAGCAGGGCGGCTGCAATGCCGTGCTCGTCCAGGGAGGTGCAGTCCTGCGGCAGGGCCATGAGCCGTTGGGGCCAGCTCCCCACACCCCCGCATCCCAGCAGGCACCGCCTCTCGCCACTGTCCCTGAACCTCCCGCACCAGCTGCCCGGGGCTGGCCTGAGGTTCAGGGCAGGATGCCCTGGCGCCCCCCACCCACGAGGGTCCCCTGTGGGTAGCCCGGGGAGCCCGTGCCCGCCACCCTGCCCGCGGCAGCACCTGCAGGCAGCAGTTCATCATGCGCACGACGAAGTCGAACTGCTGGTGGTCCAGGACCGCGCGGTTCTGCTGCGCGTGCAGGTGCAGCTCCTGCGCCAGGCAGCGGCGGGCCGCGCGCCCCTTCAAGGCCCTCAGCACGGCCGGGAGCAGCTGGGGACAGGAGCACAGGGCTGACGGCATGCACCGGCACGGTGACCCTCAGCCGTGCCCACAGAGGGCCCAGGCGGAGCTGGCAGGGCCACCGGGGGCCGGGGGCCAGAGCCCAGGCTCTAAGCACGGAGACCCAGACCCCAACCAGGCCAGGGGCGCGAGGCTCAGGGCTGGAGGGAAGCCGGCCTCCGCGTGCGGAAGCTCACAGGGGCGGGCAGTGGGGCCGGCGCCACATGCTCACACGCCTGTGTGCAGACGCGCTCAGCACTAGGGCCCCACGGCCCTGAGCGTCAGCACGTGCCGGCTCGAGGACCCAGGGCCCTGAGTCCAGCCGGGGCCTCAGCGTTCAAGCATCGGCCTGCCGCAGAGCTGGTGGCTGGCTCAGTGCAGGTGGGACAGAGAGGGCCGCATGCTTGCTCTGTGGTCACTGTCGTTCAGTCACACAACTGGGAGCCCTGCAGGCCCCCGGTAAGGGCTGGTGTGACACGGGGCGCCTCACGGGGGCCACGAGGCAGACCCGAGCCGGCTGTCGCGAGGCCCCGGCATTACCGAGCACTGCCAAGGGCAGTGTGGCCGTGGCTTGTGCTTTCTGCCAGCTTTTTTGAAAAATGACACATGTGGGCCAACAACGTTTTCCGTGAAGGATGAAGAGATTTGGAAGTAGAACTTTTTAGGGGGTTCTGATGTGCAGTGCTGAACTAAACTCCACGCACGGAGCCTCCCCAGCAGGCCCTGTCCCGCTGCACTGAGACGGAGCGAGACCCGAGGCCTGGCGCCCGCTGCCCCGCCTGCCAGCCCGGCTCCCTGCAGCTGCCCGCAGGTGACCAGGGACCCCAGGACAGAAGCCTCCTCCCCAGGGCCCCAGGGCCCCCGGGCTCTGGCACACGGCACCCTCACCTTCTTGGCCTCAAGCATCTTGCCCTCGAACACGTAGGAGATGCAGTTCCGGACCACCTCCAGGCGGCGCGCACTGTTGCCATGGAGCCCGCTGCTCCGCTCCAGGATGGCGGCTGCGGAGCAGAGCGCGCACTCACCTCTGACCTCCCGCCCACCCTGGGCCACCCCTCAGGCCCCCTCCCCATTACACACTCATGGGGGGCCCCGAGGGCACGGTGGTCCTCCTCTCAGCCTTCACAGCCGGGGGTGCACCCTGCATCTTGGCCGCGGCCTGGTCCACAATCCACTGCACCATGCCCTCGTCCAGCCGGGGGAAGGGCCGAGGCGCCCGCCGCAGGTGGCTGGCCTCCCCTGGCCTCTGCACCTTGTGCATAGCCACAGCAGGGTACGGGTTCTCCTGGGGGACACAGGCAGGCGTGGGCGAGCAGCCCGGCGGGGGGCGCGGTGGCCGCGCGGGGCCGGCCCGCCCCGTGCCGCCCAACCTACGTTCTTGTAGAGCTGCTCCGCCAGCTCCTTCACGTGATGCAGGACGCGCTGGGGGTGGTGCTCGTCCGCCCGCATCCGTGCCACTTCGTGGGCCACCAGCTGGGGAGGCAGGCAAGGTCAGGCAGCTGGCCAGGAAGGGGAGGGGGCAGGGCTCCCCCAGCTAGGGTGGGAGTGCACCTCGTCAAACAGGTCCGTAGGACGGTAGGGGACCCCACGCTCCGACACGAAGCCTGCAAAGGCCATGCCCTCCAGCACCTTCATCAGGAAGTCGTCCTCCAGCAGCCCACGCTGGCCCAGGAAGGCTGCCTAGGGTACACGAGGAGGTGAGCCCGCGGGCGGTGATGCAGGTCCACCCCCACCTGGCCCTGCCTGGAGCCCACCTTGTGAAAGCGGATGACAGGCTCTGGGTGGATGCGGACCAGGTGCAGACACCAGCGGTAGCCCTGCAGGAGCTGAGCAAAAAGCCGCAGAAAAACCGCACGCAGCTCCTTGTCCTGGGCACAGGTGGGTACAGGTGAGTATAGGTGAGCGCCAGGCCCCTGCATAAGGCACAGTCCACCTTCCACCCACCCACACCGCCTGTCCACGCCCGGCCCAGGCCTCCCCAGCCCGCCTCCACACAGAGCGCAGCGATTCCGGCACAGTGCTGCCAACCACCCCCGCACAGGACCCTCAGAGCTCACGTGCCCCCACGTGACCCTGTGACCAGCGAACGGGTGGCTGCACAGTGCTCAGCGCTGGCAGCCGCCCACGAGCGGCAGCCGGCCTAAAGGAAGGCGCAGGCTGGGCGTGGCCCTGCAGGGAGCTGCAGTGGCCCCACCTGCATCTTCAGGGAGGAAGTGGACGTCGTGGGTGGCGGGAAGGCGAGATCAGCCAGCTCCAGCTCCGGGTCCAGGACCTGCAGCAGCAGAGGAGCGGGGTTGGCTGCACGCCGGCCCTGGGCCCTGGGCTCCCCCTGCTGCCACGCAGCCCTGCCCACCATGCTCAGAACGCTGTGCGTCTGACTGTGCAGCGGCTCCGGTAGGGGTGGAATGTGCACACACTCGGGGACGGTCACCGTCCCTCCATCAAGGTCAGCAACAATCACATCCAGCTGTGGACCAAAGGCAGCGAGTGGTCAGGGGCCCGCAGGCCAGTCAGCGGGCGCTGGAGCAGCGAGGCAGACACACACGCTCACCAGCTCCTGGGTCTCCGCCTGGAAGGCCGCGTTGACGCCGATGATGAAGGGCGTGGGCGTGCTGAGCACCTCCAGGAGCTGCGCCGGCAGGATGGGCACGTAGGTGAAGCTGCAACAGGCCGGGGCTCAGTGTGCGGGCCCCAGACGGTGGGCGGGCAGGGGGCGGGCAGGGGGCGGGGCGGCGGGCACCTGTATCTGAGGGGGAACAGCAGAGCCAGCAGTCCCCGGCAGGCGTCTGAGAGCCGCTGGTAGCTCCGGGACAGGAAGAGCACCTTGTGCTCCGTGAGGGCGGCGCAGAACAGAGACAGCACGTTGGCAATGCCTGGGGGACGGGACAGGCTGGCAGGGGCCCTGGCGCCCGCCCCACGCAGACCGCCAGCCCCCAGGGAAAGGAAAGGGGGGCCTGCGCGGGTGGGGGGGCGCAGGGCGGTGGGGGGCGCAGGGCTCACCCAGCTGGCGGAAGAGCAGCGCCACGCTGCAGCGGCTGATGGGCAGCGAGTCGGTGAGCGGGGTCTGGATCACCTGCCGGTCACCAGCCCCTAAAGAGATGGTTCTCTGTGCAAAGAGAGGGGCCAGTGCTCAGTGGCTCTGACCAGATCCGTGTCAGGCCAGAGCTCTGGAGCCTCAGGCCGGCCTGACGGGCTGACAGACCCCGAGGTGGGACTGGCCGGGGCGGACGGCCTGGCATGAGGGGAGGCCATGCCTGGCCTCTGTCGGCCCGGGCAGTGCTGCAGAGAAAACTCAGGGCCTCTGACCAGGGACAGGGACAGGGCCTGGGTGGGCAGAAGAAACAAAGAGTCCATACCACGCTATCCTCAACAGAGTCCAGCTGCACAAGACAGACAGGTAGAGAGACACGGTTAGACACGCCCGCACGGGGGCGTGGACACACGGTGACACTGACATCCAGGGACAGGCACACCCAAGGAGTGAGACAGACAGATCGCAAGGTGCCAGGTAGAGAGCCAGGTGAGACACGGGACACTCGGGCGAGCAGGCCAAGGAGAGGCGACAGGCGATGGCCAACGGCAGCACCAAGATGGCAGAGCACCCGAGGCCCGGGGCCGTGCTCAGCCCCGGGGGGACTGCGAGGGCCCCCCAGGCCCCGCCCCCACAGCCGCGGCACGAGGGCCCACAGCTGCGCATGGCAGGAGCTACCCCCAAGACCCACCTGCGAACCCCCAGCCAGGGGAATGATGCAGGTGAGCAGGTTCCCGATCACGTTCTCCAGGCCCACGTTCAGGCCCTCCACGTGGATGGTGTAGATGAGACCCAGGCTGTTCTGCACAGACCACAGGAGACCATGGCAGCACTGCTGGTGGGCGCACCTGTCCCACCCCGAGCCCTGGCTGCCCGCCTCACCCTGAACACCTCCACGTGGTCCAGCCGAGACACCAGCACCAGCGTCTTCGGAGCGAACAGCTGGCCAGGTGGGCCAGGTGCTACAGGTGACAGTCGCACGCGGCCTCCCTCGTCTACCTGCTCTTCCCGCACGGCAGCATCCTCAGTGCACAGGGCTTCCTGTGGACGCAAGTCCTGTTCGCCCAGCTCCCAGGCATGCCCCACAAAGCCGGGGGGACACAGGTGACTCTGACTGGCTGACCCTCTGGGAACTCCAGCCTCCGTTGGGTTGGGACGCCAAGACCAGCCACAGACAGGGAGACACACCCAGGGACAAAGGCAGGAGGAGCTGGCCAGGGCCAGAGGCCCAACCCCATCGGAGCTGCCCCCCAGGGGCCCCGAGCTGACCTGCGTGGGCTCCGCTGGCTCCCAGAAGGTCAGGCAGGCGCAGTAGTGCCGCTCGGAGTTGATGTCAGTGAGGACGGCCACGAAGAAGGTGGGTGGGTTCCTCTCAGGACACAGCTGCCACCCGCTGGGCTGGCAAAACTGCAGGGAGGGTGGGCTCAGGGGTCGGCGGTCAGCTCCCTCTGCCCCGCCAGGGGGCACCCGCGCAGCCGGGCCCGGGCGCCAGCCTCCGTGCAACGGGCAGCACCTCGCTATGCAGCCCCGGGTGCACCCCGCCTCCTGGACCTCGCCCCCCCCAAGATGCAGCGACAGCCTCTGGTCTCACTGTGTGGGGTGAGGACCCTGGGACAAAGAACACGCTGCCAGCTATCAGGAGGGAGAGATGACGTGATGTGGGCAGCAAGCACCCTGCCAGCCAAGCCAGAGCCCCTCCCCGCACCCAGCAGGGGCCGGGACCACGGAAGCCCCTCCCAGCGCCACAGGGACCAGCACAGGCTGCTGGCCAGCCCCACCTCAGCACCCCGCTCACCAGCTCGATGCCCTGGGGAAACGGGTTGTCCACCCAGTCCTTCTCTGGGAAGCGCTGCAGGATCTGGCCCTGGCCTTCCCCACTCCCTGAAGACAGGAGGAGGTGGTCAGAGCACCCACCACTGCCCACACTCATCCAGGCAGGAGCCGCGAGGGTCTCAGACAGCCACCTCGCAGCGCCGGGGGGAAACGTCCCCACCCCACCCTCATCTGGCGCTAGGCCAGGCTCAGCTCCCAAACCTATAATTTCCCCCAAAATAAGCTTAGAGGAGCCACAGGCAACCACAGAGCCATGAGCCACCAGAGGGCACAGAAAAGCCCGCAGTGGATCCCCGTGAGCCTGCGGCGGGTGGAGCCACACACTGAGCGCAGAGGCCCAGCCCGGGCGCTGCCTGCTCCTACGCCCACTCCCGGGCCCACCCCCACCGTGTCGACACCCCCGGCCAGAACCCACCCCACCCTGCCCGCCTGCACGGCTCATGCCCCTCCAGCGACTGCTCCACGGCTAACCCCCGCTCGGGCGCTTAGTCCCCATGGCCCCTGGCCTGCCGGGCAGCGAGCGCCATGGCAGCAGGCCCCTGGTGGCTGGGCGCCCAGCCTGGCTCCCTGGCTCTGCCTCCTCCGCCAGCCCCGGCTCATCTGAGGGGCAGAGAGGTCTCACCCGTGTGGTCTGTGCCCCCGGCCCCAGATGCTGCTGGTCCCCACTGCCTCGGAGGCAGGCAGGCCCGGCACGGGCCTCAGAGGGGGTGTCGGCTGGCAGGAGGGCAGGACCTGGTTCTAGGACACCCTCCTGAGCGCTGACCGTGGTGGCACACATCACGTGCCTGCTCCTTGCCGGTGCGGGCCGCCGTGCGCACAGCCCCGGACCAGGGTCCCACGGGCCAAGAGGACGGCTGGGGGCAGGAGGCCTCTGGGTACGCCACCTCCCCAGCCGAGCTCGCAGTGCATTCCCCAGAGACCCCTCCACTCCCTGGAACCCCAGGACCCACTAAGCCCCTCTCGGCTGTTCTCCCCACTCCATGCCCAGGGCACTGCTCCCAGGTCCAGGCCAAACCAGTGGGGCCAGCGGAGGCCCCTGCCTCTCACTCACCCACTAGAGCCGAACCAGGAGGCGTGACCGGGCCGTGTCCAGGACACCCGCCTCCAGGGACTCGGAGAACCAGCTCCGACCCAGCATGGCACAGTGGGGCGGGAAGGACAGAAGCCCCCCGCTGCCCGTCTCACGCACGGCACATGGGACACACCGGTGCCTGCCTTCTGCTTGGCCCGCAGTAGCAGCGAAGCAGCGACAGACAGGTAAGGGGAGGACACTGGGCACGAAGCCTCTGAGGGACCACCTGATGCCCAGAGGAGGGCCCTCCAAGACCACCTACGACCCAGGGTGACAGAGGTGAGTGACGACAGGTCGGCAGCAGGCAGGTGCTGCCTGGCAGGAGGTGGCGGGAGGAGGTGGGTGAGGGGCCATAACTGACTCACAAAACCTCAGCTTCCTGCTCCCCTCCCCCTCTCACCACAACACCGAGCCGAGGTGGCAAACAGGACGAGGACGGGAGAGGGACAGGTGCCTGCTAGTGCCACACCTACCTACACACATGCCTGCAGCACACCAAGACAAAGCTCCCTAGGGTCCCTCGAGGCCCACCCCCGAGGGCCACCCTTGACAGGCCCAAGCTAGCAGCACCCAGAGCCATGGCTCCTCCCCCCACCCTCTCTCAACCCACCATCAGGGTCCAGGCCGGGCTGGCACCCAGGGCTCACCCAGTTCTTGCCACAAGGCAGTGGACAAAGGAAGAGGGTGTGTGTGCAAACGGGACGAGCAGCCTCTGCCCCGAAGCCCCACGCCCATGGCCGCAGGAGTCCTTCCGAGGGCTGCTCCCGGCAGCCTCGCCCCCAGGGAAGTGGGCGAGTAGCTGGCCACTGCCCACCCCTTCGTCATGTGAACTGTCAATGCCACTTGCAAGCTCGACCCTCCGAAGAACCAACTGGAGACTCCTTGAGCTGTCCCGACCGCCTGTGGTGGTGGGCAGCTGGACAGGGCGAGTGCGCGACCCCCTACCAGCACCTTCTCTGGGCCCCAAACTTGATCTTTGGGTCTCAGCCCAAAGAGCATTCCCTCCTCTACGCAGGTTTCTGCGCCCTGCCCCAAACCTGGGGCCTGCAGTGGAGCCTCCCCCGCCACCCCTCTGTGATTCCTGGTGCACCTGCTGGCTGGCCGTGTGCCCACTGCACACCTGTGCCTGGCACACACCGTGGCCTAATGAAGGCTTGCTGAACGCACGCCGCTGGCTACCGGAGTGCCCCCCGCGGCCGGCCCCACTCCACCCACAAGCAAACAGGTCCCCCAGTGGGCCAGGGCGTAGCAGGCCTCCCTGGAAGGGCATGTGATGAAGCCTCTGGCTCCTGGCGTCCCCGTGACCCTTCTCTGAGAGCCCAGCCCACACCTCAGCTGAGCTAGCAGGCGCCAGGCGGAAGCTTGGTCGCTGGCCTGCATCCTGGGGCCGCATCTCCGTGTCCCCCACCCACTCGAGCCCTTGTGGCCATGAGGTGGACGACCTGTGGCTGCTCCTTGCCCCACCAGAGCTGCCCCCACCTAAGGGTAGACAGGAGGCCGGGTGCCCACTGACCCACCCTACAGGGACAGAATCCATCCACCCAACAAAACTGTGTATCAGTCACAGCGCAGAACTCTTTGGGGGGCCCCTAAGAGGAAGGGCCCCAAAGTCCCCTGAGACACAGACGGGGACAAGAGCTTCCTCTCTCAGCCACATCCCCAAAGCCAGCGCGTGTGGGCTGCAGGCCTGAACGAGGGGTGGGAGAACACAGAGCACGCGTTCTGTCATCTGCTGGCAGCGCCTGTCACCAGTGCCAGGCTCCAGTGCCTGAAGGGCCAGCCTGGGCCAGCACGCACTGTGGGCAGAGGCAAGGAGGGCGCAGCCCCCCACCTGCCCCTCCACACACCCAGGGCACACGGCCCGGGACTAGCCCGGCTGTGGCGAGAGCGCAGAGGAAGCACCTTCCTGCTGCCCCTCCCACCCGGACCTCAACACACAGGCCATCCACAGCCAGCCACGGTGGCAGGACGTACCCAGTGGTACTCCCCGACCTCCCCACGGTCACACGGACCGGCTCCGACCCAAGGCCTTAGACCCAGCCCCCACCCTGGGAGCCAACAGAGGCCGTCCTAAACAGCCCCAACCTGCTCCAGAGGGCAGGGACATGGGTGGGGAAGGTAGATGGGGCCCAGGAATGCGGCCAGCTCAGCAGGGTCAGGCTGAAAGAGGCCAGGTCATGGGATGGAAGGTCGACCTTCTCAAATGACCCCAGCACCAGCAGGGGTCCAGCCCTCGTCCCTGGCAACACCCGCTCCCAAAGACGTGTCCCAGCACTGGCCACGCTGTGGTGAGGTCAGCTGACCGCAGTCAGGGCTCTCCCTGGCCAGAAGCTGGGCAAGCGTGGTCTGCGTGGCCCCCAAGATGTTCCCAGACTGGGCCGAGGATGCAGGAGGTGCTCACCCACGTTCTTGTGAAGGAGCCACCCCCACTTGCCCTGAGATGACACACAGGGCCCCGCCCAGCCCCCTCCCTCCCACCTGGGGAGGTCTGCCAGGTGGTGACCCCGGAACCAGGATGCTCCCTCAGATACGACTCCAGGACTCAGCACCCAGGTCCTGCATCCGGCAGCTCTGGACCAGATGTCCAGACGCAGGGCCAGGCCCAGGCAGCCCGACTCATGCCTCTGCGCCACGCTCTGGAGGCCACGCCTCCCGGAACCTCCGTGGGGGCTGCTGCACGTGTGTCCATCTCCGGCCCATGGTAGCCTGGGGGGGGTCTGTGCGACTCACCCCATCTCTCGATGAGGAGACTGAAGCGCAGAGCTAAACGACTGGCCCAAGGTCCCAGAGTTATCGAGTGACAAGCAGGGGCCACTGACCCCAGGGCTGTGCGGGCCTCTGCTCAGGCTCCCCCACCAGCTGGTTCTGCCCTCTGCTCCACCGCAGGGCGCCGGCCTGTGGGCTTGTGTTTCGCGGGGACAGTGGAGTCCTGTCAAGGGAGGCCCTGAGGCTGGGTGGCTGGCCAGCAGCTGAATACAGCGGTCATGGGGCTCTCAAGCCCACCGTCCCCGAGGCAGTGGACAGCCTGGGAGTCACCCCTTCCCACCGTTCAGGGAAAGCAGGCACTGTGGGATCCAGCCTTCCCCCCGGCGTGTTCACAGGCCACACACACCTGAGGTGCGCGCCCCGTGTGGTGCTCCAGCAGTGGTCACACACGTCGCAGCCGGCTTGCCGTGGAGCCCACCTGTGCCTCCTCTCGCCTCCCTCACATGCACTCCCCACGCCCCAGCCCTGCTGCCCGCACGGGCGATGCCTCCCACCAGGCCTCCCGTGGGATGTGCTGGCTCGGCCCCGCCCCAGCATCACCAGCCTCCCAGCCCGCTCCGCTCACACAGCCCCCGCCCCGGCTCTCAGCCCAGCGCCCCTCACACGGGGCAGCCCCGCAGTCGGCCTTGCTTTCCTGGATCCCCTGCACCCCCACACTCTAGGCTGCATGGCCTGCTCGCTGGCACCCATGTGTGCCTTGGGGCCCTCTGTGGGCCTGCCTCACGCAGACTGGTCCTCTCCCTCTGGAGAGAAAGGGGACAGAAAGGAGGGGCCAATACTGATGAGAGGCCACCGAGGAAGGTCTGCAGCGTGCGGGCCCGGCAGGTGGAGGCTCAGCAAGAAGCGGCAAAGAAGAAAGTCCAGGTCCGGCGTGGTGACCGTGACAGCTGGGCTGACAAGCAGTCAGGTAGACTGGGGGACTCCAGCCCTCCTACAGGCTCACGGTTCAACCCAAACACCCCAGCTCCCCCGTGACACGCACGGCCCGCAGCCTGGCTCTGGGTTAGCCTGGGTGCCAGCCTCGGTCCCTCTTGTGGGGGCTCAGACCAGGCACTCGGGCCCTCCGCCCTGACTCTGTGCGGTGACCGGGGGCGTCGGCCCTGCGGCCCAGATGGGCTGCCAGGAGGCGGAACTGATCAGACACACACAGGACTGTGCAGGGCCTGGCACCCAAGCGCGCTCCCCACACCGCTGTCTCCACGGCTGCTGCTGATGTCATTGTCGGCGCTGTTTCCTCCTACTCCCTGGGCCGCAGGGCTCTCAGACACAGGTGTGGACCCTAGACACGGACCTCCTGGACTGGGCAGCAGTTGCCTCCCCGATCCCCCACCCAAGGCTTTGCAGGCTTGGGGACCACAGGCCCTCTGCCAGGAATGTTCCTCTCTCCTCCCCACGTCTCCTCCTGAAGTCCTCAGTTCCAGCTCGAACACCAGCTCTTGGGGAAGCAATCCCTGAACCCCACCCTCTCTTCTGCATCACCAGATCTTCTGGACCCAAGACATTCCGCACGGGCCTGGGGGCTTCAGACGGGCGGCACTGGGGATCAGAGGAGGGGCTCTCAAGCGAACGACGGGTCCCTGGAGGCAGAGCCACCCAGCAGTCGGCCAAGGCGGAGAGAGCCCGTCCCACCCAACTGGGAGTCACGGGCCGACCGCCCCAGGCCCTCCCACCTCCCGGGCGACGCCAAGGCGCTGCCTGACCCGGTTCTGCCCGAGAGCGGCAGTCAGGCTCGGCCCGCCCTGCCTCGCCGCCCTGCTCGCCTCGGGAGGGCAGACCGGCCCTCCCCGAGCCCGGCTCCACGACCCCTGGCGCCGGCGCGGCAGGTGCCCGGGAAGAGCCTCGCGTCCGCGCCGGCTGGCCGACCCCGGTGCCCGGCCCTCGGCCCTCAGCCCTCGGCCGCGGGCCGGCACTCACCGCGCGGGTGCGGCCCGAACGCCACCAGCACGAAGTAGTCCGCGAGCCGCGCCATGGCGAGGGGCGCGGTCGGGCTCCGCGGCTCGGGGACGCGAGGGCGGCGCGCTCATGGCCCAGCCCCGGCCCTGGCCCGCGCACCCCGGACACCCCGGGCCCGCTCCGCGGCGGCGGCCACGGCTCCCGCCGCCATCTTCCCAGCCAGCCGGCCCGCCCGGCCGCGCCGTGCGCCTGCGCGGCCGCGCCCCGCCCCCCTGTGGGCGGGGGCCAGGACGACGTGCCCCCATTGGTCCAGCCGGCGCGGGCTCGGTTCCCGGGGGCGGGGCCCCGCCCGCCTCAGCCTGGGCCCCGCCCCCCGGGCGCTGACAGCGACGGCGGCTCGGGCGGGTCAACGGCAGGCGCCGCCCGCATTAGAGCTGGCCTCCCGCCCCGGGCTCCATGCGGGCTCGGGGCGGGTCCCGAGGCTCGCTCCCCGGCACTGTCAGACTGGTGGAAGGCAGGAGGGCCTGCCCATGCCTACGGATCTCCCAAACCCGGACGGAGGAGGAGCCCGAGGGCATCCCCGCCAGGGGCTGCCAGCCTGGCAGTGGGGGGAGGGAGCACCCAGGCCCTGCCCTTGGGGTTCCCAGCCTAAGGAGGGCTCCGGCGTCACTTGGAAGCCCCATCTAGAAGGGGTGAGACATTTAACACATGTCCTTTAAAAAAGGCTCGCTGCATGCCCCGCCGTCAAGAGCAAAGTTTAAGCCGTGAGGCACCTGGGGGTCCGCCTGCGTGCTTGGGAGAAGGCTGTACCGCCACCCAAGCACCCTTATAGTGTCCACCACCCTCAAGGCAGGGGCCTGCCAGCGTCTCCCGCGCAGTGGCATGAGGATGGGCAAGGACACAGAGTCAGGACAGGACACGCAGGGAGAGGAGCTGGAGGGTGGGCTCAGGACCGCCCCTCCCACACGGTGGGAGAGGAAGCGGGGCTCGCTTGCTTTTAGACAAGTTTGGAGCTGCAAGAACCCGAGGAGAAGCAAACCACTGACATCCGTGGTCCATGCCCTTGCAGGAACTAGTAGGGAGAATGAATGAAACCAAAGCCCCCACCCGGCCCCTGTCCCTGCCCCTGGCCTCAGGCCCAGCCATGACCTCCTCTGCTTCTGCTGGGTGCTGGCTACCCAGGCTGAGGAACCTCCCTTCCCCTGCTTGACTTGGTTTTGGCCCCTCGCTCTGAAAGGGGTCCTCTGAACCCCACCACACCACCATACCACTGAGCCTGTGCATGGCATGCAGCGTCCCTGGCAAGTCCTCAGGCCCAGCGCCCGAGCCCAGAGCTGGTATCCCCCACCCTCATGCCCCACAGAGCAGCCTCCCCAGAGGCATCTTAGGGGCAAGGGGAGGTCTGAGGTCCCTTCTAGACCATGGTCTGCGACTTGAATTTCTGGCCGTCGAGTTTCTGCCCACTGAATTGCCCAGGTCACCCTCAGAGGGGCTCACCCCTGCCTGCCTCCTCCCTTTCTGGGGGGCCTAGGCTTCCCCGGCATCTGCTTCCCCAAGGCCTTCTTGCAGGGGACCCTCCCCAGCCCCATGTCCCCTCGGCTTTCTTCTTCTGCCCAGCATGGTCCCATTGCCTGTCACTCTGCCCATGTCGTCGGTCCCCACCTCTCTGACTTGGCTCTCAGTGCACCCATCTGGCCACACAGCCCTGCCTCCCTCCTCAGGGCCTTTGCTACAGAGACGCCACGGCCTCCGCCTCCTATGGACATCCCCCCACTGCCCAGCCTGCTCATGTATGGTCAGCTCTCTTCCGCCCTGCAGTCTCCCCAACCCTCTGCCCCCACGTCCTGTGTTTGAGATGACCCCCTGCCCCTCCTTCACAGAGAAAACAGAAGCTGTCAGATGGGAGGCCTCGTGTTGCATCACCGAACTGAGGCCCCTCTCCCCCACCCCCCACGTCCTCCTCCACAGTCACCACGAGGCTCTGCCCCTCCCGCCCGCCTCCCCACCTCTGACCGTTGGCTATGCATGCCCCCCCATCTTCCCCTGTCTAGAAATTCTTGCTATCAGGACCCGACTCAACCTCTCCCGCCTTAAAACACTATACAAAACCCCCCACGAAGCTGTTTGCACAGCCACTTGCCACCCTAGCTTTTCTTGCCGGCCCGTGAATTTCTCTAAAGCATCCCTCTAGCACAACCTGTCTCCTGTGGCCCAGCCCCAGGTCTCCAGGGACCCCTCTGCTCTGCTTACACATTTCCACAGGTGAGCAGCTCCCAGCGGGCAGCCCATCACTCCCCAGAAGCAGCTCCTCAAACTAAGGATGAATGAAGGGACCCCTGGGTCCCCCTTGGAGGGCACGTGGACAGTTACCAGTGCCACGAGGTGTGCTGTGCAGGGGCCGCAGGCCCGCAGACCTCGCTGAGGCGCACCTTCACCCGCCCCAGATTAAAACCCAGGGACACAGGCAGTTTTGATCTGCATTTTTAATTGGTGGGTGAGTGACATGCTCACGTCTATTCTTGGAAGGATGGTACGGGCAGCAGTGCGGACGACAGACTGAGACGAGGAGCAGAGAGGCTGGTGACAGGAAAAGCAGCTGCAGCATCAGGCCGCCCCTGGGGTTCTCTGTCCCTATTTGTCCCTTCAGAGCTGGCATGCGGGGTTCTACCCTGGCTCCGCACCCTCTGCGGCCGGTGCTCACACGTCCCTTGCCTCTCAGAGCCTCGCTATCTCTGAACCTCCCCAAACTGTGCTGCCATCGCCCTCTCTTCCACCCCCGGCCTGTGAGATGGAGGCCAGCCAGAGACTGCTGCCAGGACGTTCCCCGGGCGGCTCACCTCTCTACGCTGTCCAGTGACTCGCTGCGTCAGCAGACGGAGGGCTGAGCCTTTCTCTCTGACCCATCCACTCCGTGCGCGGGGCGCCCCTCCCACCAGACCCCCCTACCTCCCTGCCCAACTCCACTTCTCTAATACAAATGTGATCACGCCACTCTCCCTCCAGCCCATGCTGGTAACAATCAAACAAACAAACAACCAGAACCGGGAATACCTGCTGATGCCTCTCTACCAACATGAGGATGTAAACAACACCCTGATCTGCATGCAATCAATACTCTTGGATTTATTCATCCAGCAAATGTTTATTGAGCTCCCACGGTGTGTGTGGCGGGAGGGACGGCGAGTGAAGGTCATCCATGACGAACTCAATGCACCGAGCAAGACCAGGGCAGGGGAAGACAGAAGGGGTGGGGGACAAATGGACGCAGATGATCCCAGAAAGGGGACGATGGGCTCATTGTCCCTCTTAGACTGACAAAGAAAAGCAAAGAACCACTAACACCAAGTCCATTATCAGTTGACTCTGGATTGGCACAGGCTTAGTGGAGAACAATTTAGCACTGACTGTTTACAAGAACGCAGGCTCCCCTTCAAACCAGCATTTCCACTTCTAAGAAGGGGTCCTGTAGAAACACATCTGTAAGCTCACAATAGGAGGGTCCTTCTTCTGGAAATCGCCTAACCACTCATTGGTAAAGGATCAATTAAGTAAGTCACAAAACACCCACCATAAGGAAGTTGGGAATCTCTATGTTTATACATATTTCAGCTACACATGCACATGTGTGTGTGTAATGCACACACAGGATGCTCCCTCAAAACGCACTAGTGCACACGGTGGGAAGGCAGGGGTGGGCGTCCACCCAGGCCTCCTGGAGGGGTCCGCAGTGGGTGGCAGCATGAAGGTCTCACGTTTCAGTCTGTTTCAGTTTCTTACGGAAATCATTCAGTGCCGGTGATGGTGGAGGGAGGGAGAGATGCAGCTGCTGGGGTCCTGCAGCTGCCTCCTGGGAACTGAGCGGCCACCTGCTGTGTTCCCCATGCCCCAGGGGCACGCATCTGCCCATTTTGGCGATGGGATGCCCCCCAGGATGAGAGGTGGTAGGTGGGACCCAGCCCTGCTAACTGCGCCCCTTCCCCCGGAACCGAGTCCTTCTGTCTGGGAGGTTGGACCCCCACCAGGCTCCGGGAAAGTGTCCCCTTCCAGAAGGAGCTGGAAGCGAGGTCTGGGGCCCCCAGTACTTCCCAGCAGAGTAGAAACCCTCTTCCCATGCCATCGGGTTCAGCCACCCCTTTGCTGCACCCACGGTGCTACCCCGCGGGCAGGACAGGGTGGGAGGGATGAGTGGGGACCCAGCGGTGTGTCCAGCTCCGCCTGCTCCAGGAAAGACTGTTTAGCTCTGGGGTTGCCGAGGACTGGCTCGGTCCGGACCAGGGACAGGTGCCAACCTGCCCTCCTCCAACACAGAGGGCTCCCCACGTGCATCAGAAGGGTGGCTCCGGGCGGGGGCAGCCCCTGCACCTGCTGGCCACTGCCCCATCCAGCCTTGCTGCCATGGCCTGGCTCCTGGCGGTCACCTGGGCTGCATCAGCCTCCTCTACCTACAGCTCCCGGGCGTGCTGCCTCTCCACCAGGGCAGGAGCCGGCCGCCTGCCAGGCCCAGGTGAGTAGGGCCCAGCCCAGCCCGCGCCCTGGCTCAAGCCCCAGAACCCAGACTGCCAGGGCATGCCCGGCCTCGGCCCCCAGCTGTCTCCAGTGTGTGCCCCCTCAGAGAGCCCCCGCCCCACCGCCTGCCGCTGGGGCTTACCCCATGCCTTCAGCAAGCCCCAAGCAGTGCAAGACCCCCCGCCCCCCCATTCTTTGCCTGCTCTCCTAGGGCACTGTGGAGCAAACAGCTCCTCAACAGGAGAGGTCCTAGCAGGTGGAAGGCTGGAGGGGTCCCCAGGCTTGCCCTCTCTTCAAGGGAAGGGCCTGGGGGGATCACTCTGGCTCTGAGCGTGGTGGCTCACAGATGCCGGGCTGCCCTTTGCCCAGGAGCACAAGGTGGCTGGGACATGTGACCTGGTCTACTGGGATGGCCAAGTAGCCAGGACCCGAGGCCTGGGTGCCGAAGGCACCCAGGGCTTTGCCTGCCAGTGTCCAGGTGGGGAGAGCATGGGCCTGGGGGCCCCTGGAAGGCTGGGTCGTAGGCTCGACCTCCTCTGTCCCCTCTGCAGGGGGCCCGCAGCCTGGATGCCTTCCAGCGGCCTGCAGCCTGGCCCGCTGTCCGGAAGCCACTCCAGGTCCTCTGTGTGCAGTGGGGCGCCAGCCTGGGCCCTGCTGTGGGCCAGCCCCTCCAGAATGGCCCCCGGGACACCTGGGCACCCCCAGGCCCAGAGCCCAGCTCCCGCAGGCGGGCCATGGGCTGGGGTCCCGCCAGGCGCACAGCCTCAGCCACCGCCCGGGCAGCGTGTCGCATCGACTGGCCCACGGGACTCGGCCCCCGTGGACCCCAGCAGTCCCCACAGCTGTGGCTGGGGGGACAGGCCCTACTTCTGCCTGTTCCAGTTAGACCCTGCACCCCAGTCCCCAGCCCCAGCTCAGCCCGCCAGAGCTCCCGCAAGCAGCACTAGCCTTACCAGCGGCGCAGGATCCTGGGGTGCCCCCGCCCCCCGACGTCCCCCGGGGCCTGCAGCGGCCAACCTGGGACGGCTCTGGACCGTAGACCCACGGACGTGTGTGGCCCCAGGCAGGCCTGCGAGCAGCGTGCTCGAGCCCGGGCATGCACCTGCGGCATGACATGCAAGAAGGGCTTCAGAGGGGGAGGAGTCTGCCCGAGGCCATGCAGCAGGAGTCAGGGTCCCAAACACCCAGGGCCACGTCCAGGCAAGCAGGAGAGAGGAGCCAAGGTGGCCCAGCGTGGCCCCTCTGCCGGTCCCCACACCGTCAGGTGACATCCAGCCTGGATGGCACGGCGGGCGCCCGGCTCCTCCGCTCCGAGCTCTGGAGGCCCAGGGGGGCCGCGGGAGGGGCCCACTGTGGTCTCTGAGGCCAGGCGAGGGAGGGCAGGCCTTGCCGGGGCCTGTGCTGCTGCAGCAGGGCCGCGGTCACGACGGGACCCCTGTGGGGAGCTGGGGAGCGGCAGTCGGGGTTCAAGAGCCACACTGCGGCCTTCTGGGACAGAGCAGGGCAGAACGCCCACCCCAGGGCGAGGCCGTGTGGGGACAAGCTCTTGCAACTCGAAGCTCAGTTAAATCGGAACCACCGTCACCTCAAGGGGACCCAAGGGTGGGGCTCCACAGGCTCCTGACGCCCACCCTGCCCAGTGGGGGCCCTTGCCGGGAAGCTGAGCAGGGCGCCGGCCGCGGTGACGAGAGCGAGGTGCCCGGCCTGCGTGCACAGTGGGGGCGCGGGTCCCTCCAGGCGGGCAGTCGGCCGTGTCCGAGCCCTGGCGCCCCGCGCCACGCGGGCAAACACCCACTCAGCAGTTATCTTGTCACTATTTGCCCAGGTCACCCAGTCAGCTCCCCGGGTGGTCAGTGGGGAGACGGTCATTATCCCAGCTCTGGGGGCAGAAACTGCAGCCACAGAGGCCAGGGACAAGACCACGGTCACTGCGGTGCCCGCCTGCAGAGCCCCACTCGGGATGGCAAGCAGGCCTGCCCTCAAACACCCTGGGCTCCCCGAGGGCAGGAGGGGCCTGGCTGCACTCCCGCTCGCTGTCCTAGCCCAGGGATCACCTGGCCAGGTGAGGCGCCTTCCCTCCACTAGGCCCTGTGGGGGTAGTTCAGGCTGGTTCCTGCCCTGCGAGAGACCTCCGTGCACAGGGAGACGAATTGAGGGCTGCAGGGGTCCCCAGGGGAAGGAGCGGAGGGTGCCCAGGTCCCAAGCCCCGGGAGGCGTGGGTGCGGCTGGGCTGGGCGAGGCTGCCCAAAGCACTAAGGGAGGCTGGAACCTGTGGCCGGCCTCGCAGCCACGCGCCTGTGGTCGCGGGAGGGTGTCGGCAGAGGCAGGCAGGGAGCATGCGCCGTGAGGATGAGGTGCCAGGGCCTGGCGGGTGAGGGGAAGGAAGGGTCCAGAAGGGCCACGCCAGGGTGAGTCGGGAGCTCAGCTCTGCCAAGACCCTCCCCAGCTCCTGGCCCCGGGGCGAAGTCCTGGGCCTGTGTGTGGTCTGGCTCTCGGGTGATGTCCCTCTGTCGGGAACGCCGCCCCACATGCGGCCTCCTCACTGCCAGGCCCGAGGAGCACACCTGACGTCCTCGCCAAAGCGCTCCCCGAGGCTCGGGCCACTCTTCCTTGAGGCAGGATGGGCTATTGACCTCACTGCATTGCTGTGCTATCTCATGAGGTCACCTGTCATCAAGGCGTCACACCTGGCGTCCACGGGGCCCTGAGCTCCAGGCCCTGGCCGTCTACCTGACGTCCCACCCTCACAGGTCCGGGGACAGTACCCAAGTCTCCGCAGTCCTCTTACCCAATGCCTTCCCATTGCTTCTGCTGTGGTCAAAATCCTCTGTTAACCTAAAAATAAAGGCCCTTCAAAGTCGAAGGCAGCAAGCTTTTATTTGAGATCAATAAGAATAGCTATTCGGAACACCGATTGAGGCAGAAGCCCAAGCAGTCCTCCGATGAAGAGCAAAGGCGATGGACATTTACGAGCGAGGGCGGGGACGAGTCCATCCCCAGGAAGAAGGCGTTTCCACAGGCAGCTGTTCACATAAACACACATGTACACGACGCAGCTGACTGAGTCGCCCATTCCAGGCTTAGTTAGTTTGGCCATATGTAAACTTATTTTCTCAAGATAACTTCCTCCACAGACCTGCAATTTCCAGAAGCCTTCTGCAACATACACGTTATTACCTTTCAGTTTTTGTCCTATCATTTTCTTTCTTAGTTCAAAACATTTTATTTTAGGACAAAATTACTTTTCCTTTTTTTTCCTTACAGAAAAAAAAGTCCTTTATATTCTTCTTTATCCAAAACACATTCTCTTTTCCTTTCCCTCAACTGAAGTGCATCTCCACACTTCATACGCTCTCCTACTGAGAACACATATTCTATTTGCCATACACAGTCATTTTCTTTCATCCTTATTATTTTTTAGTAGTTTTATAAAACCCTTAGATCTTTTACAAGTGAATTTTGGCAAAGGAACTTACACAGGAGTCTGCATTTTAAAAACGCCTCTTTTTTTTTTTTTTTTTTTTTTTTTTTTTGGGTTTCTGTGGGCAGGGTTTTGGTTAGTCTCCAGTGGTTACATTTCAAAGACAGGATAGAGTCACAACTTTTGGAGACAAAGATTAATTTTTTTTTAGTATTATACCAGGACATGTTAAGATTTTAGGAATTTTGTAAATTTTAGTACATTCATATTAATTACATATATAAACATAATCAAAGTTTAGTATCATTCATTTTACAATATTTCCCATGTAATTTAACATACCAAATGAGCCTAATTAGTTTAATATTTTTCTTTCATGAAGAGGAAGAACAAATCTTTTGAGGTATTTCAGGGGCCCTCTGGAATACCCCAAAGTTATTCTTAGATCAATAAGAGTTAACTTAGAATCTGATTTGGGGAAGTTTGCTTGTGAAACATATCGAAAGATTTAAAACATTTGGTCCAATAGGATCATAGGTCATTGTGGAATAATGCTTAATGAAATAATACTCAATTATCCATTTAGCCAAATTGAGAATAAAAGATTTCCAAAACAAATACAGAAGTTTACATAGCAATAAGCAAAATTTTAGCTCTTTTAATACTGAGAAGACTCAGTTTACTTAGAGAATTAAAGACCTGATGATAAAGAACACAGGAAAATATTTTAATAAAACATATAATCCTTGCTTTCCCTTTATAATTTCTTATTAAGACCAAACCAACAGTACAGGAAAATTTTGTTCTTTCAGTAGAGAAATAACGTTAAGTTTTAGCTTTACATAAGCACAAGCTTGATATTAAAGGTTAATTTTTGAAACCATTGTAATAATTTAATTTTAGCCAGCTTAATCATAAGAGATAAAATTCTAAGATAACCAGGACAAAATTATTTTCATTTCCCTTAATGAAAACATATCTTTACATAGTACCTTTTAGTGAAAGCATACTAATTCCTTCCATATTAGTTAGAATGCCTAACCATTAGAAACCTTAATTTTTAGTCACAACTAAAAGTAAGCAATTACTATCCTTTAGACTGGCAAATCAATGAATGTATTTCATAACCTCTAAAAATATAGGCTCTTTGATTGGCAAATATATTTCATAATTTTTAGGAATATATGTTTCTCCAACATAGCTTAAGACATTTTTATTAACAGATCCAAATTTCTTTAATTTTTCTGTATTAAGAAGCCAAAAGTAGGTAAGCTTAGCTTTATTCAGTAATTAATGTTTCAGTATTTTCTTACTTGAAAATGACCTGAATAGTCAATCATTTCCATTTTTTTTTAATTTAACTTAGTAGAATTCTAAGATTTCAAGTTACCAAAAGATTTTGGGAAACTATTTTTAAGTACACATACCATAAAAAACTATTGCTGAAAACTTTCATCAAAAAAACTTCTTATTTTATTTATATCTATTTAATTATTAATTCCCAATAGCTATAGATTACTCATGAAAATTTCATGAGATTTTAAACAACGTCACTTATTATTCTAAGCTATATTCCTGCTGACAAACCCTGTAACAGAGATAAAATAAACATTTTTTGTAAACTCACATAAAATAAAGATACTATATTAAATGTTAATATCTCTAAAGACATATCTGTTTTAATTAAACCAAATTTAAATCAGTTTTAATATTAAATGTTTTCCTAGATCATGTGATCCTGAAAAGCATTTGGGTTGTTTTCTGTTCTGTTTCTTAATTTAGGTAAGCCTTTAATTCCTTTAAGCCAATTAGACAGAGCTCTTTGTAAACCAATTTTATTAATCTTCCAGAGGCAAACATGTACAGACATACAGACAGAATCAGAGACATGATAATTTTATTTAAAAACTTTAGCTACGAGATGAGTAAAATAAGACAAAAAACCCATTCGTTTATAACAGTTAAGTTTATTCATTCGGATGGCTAAGGCTTTAAGATTTTTATTTGTCCTTGATAAACAATGTTTAAGGGCAGTAGGAGTGCTGCTTAGACATGGGAACCTTTTTGGCCACTTGTGTTTTCTTAAAAGTTTTTCTTCCCTGTATGTTTTCCTTTCATTTGTTTAGTCTTAGGCAGTTATGCGCTGTGTTTACGTTTCTGTTTATCTGTAGGAAGAACCTTGGAAATTACTGAGGAGACTAAAAAATTTTATTGGACTTCTAATTTTGCCAAATTTCTGGTCATAGAGTTATTAAATTCTTTGAAGTATCTTGTCAGGTTTCAGACAGGACAAACAGTAAAAAAAAAAAAAAAAAAAAGTAAAGCACCCACTCAGATGGCCAAAGTTTAATTTAAAGAAATTATTTCGTCTTTTGGAAGCTTCTGCTTATCAATTAAAGAAGGTATTCCATTGTCCCTGAGAGGTTCCTCTCCTTATGGAATCTTTTTCTGATGACAAACAACATAACAGAGGCAGGAAAAGGAAATGAGAGAGCATGCAATCGAATGACTAATCACTCACCCAGGGCACTTCTTACAAGCACAAAAGCTGTGAAAGGTACCTCCTGAGAAAAAAAAGATTCTTTTCCACACAAGTAGCAAGCTCCCATGGCATCCTACGGCATGTGAACTTAGGGGTGCTTCACGGTCAAAGAGACCACAGTCCGTGGAGGCAGTGAGCACACTTGAGCTTCGGTGGACACCACATGTGGTTCCAGGGGATGCCAGTCCATGAAGGCAAAGCCACATCTGATCCCACTCCTGACACCAGGTATAACTTAAAAAGAAATGGCCTTTCAAAGTGACCACAAGCATTTATTTGAAACCAAAAGAATAGCTATTTAGGAAGCATTGACTCAGGCAGAACCCCAAATAATGTTCTGCTTATGAGACAAAAGCAGCGGGGGTTTATGAGAAAGGGAAGGGATCGATTCTATCCATAGAAGGAAGGTGTTTCTATGGTGCGTATGAGCTGACAGAGTGATGCTAATTCTGAACCGTGTTT
Source organism: Eidolon dupreanum (assembly GCA_028627145.1). NCBI lineage: Eukaryota > Metazoa > Chordata > Mammalia > Chiroptera > Pteropodidae > Eidolon > Eidolon dupreanum. The sequence goes on along the minus strand of CM053503.1, from coordinate 228,869 downwards.
TTTTCAGCCATCAGTTAGGTCAGTAGTCACATATCTGCTTTCTCGTTATCCTTACAAACAGTAATTTGGGAAACGAGGTTCCTTAGGTTGAGCGTGAAGGTTATTTTGCCCTGTTTTAACGTCCCGAAGGTTTGAGGAGCAGCTGTGCAAGGCAGTTCCTCTAGGATGGCAGTTGCAGCTCCATTTTAAAGTAGCTCCATTTATATCATTATTTACACCCCACGCCCTCTCCTCACCCCACCTCCTTCATCCAAATCCTGTAGGCCAGACATTTCTGCTCTTTCTCCAGGTACGAGCCACCAGCTGCTTTGGGGGTGATGGCTCCATCCTTCTCCTTAGATGGCTCCTCCTCCACACCTCTCTGGCAAATGAGGGAGACACTGGGGAATAAAACATGCCCCCCCACCCTATGCATGGCTGACATTCTAGTGGGAGGAGACAGAAGGAAACAAACCTCAAAGGTAAATAAGCATACGACACCACATGCGGAAGTTCCCGGTGCCATGGGACACAGGAACTGAGAGCCCTGAAGGCAGAGCTGTGGGGTAGGGGGTGGGGGGAGTGCCCCTCTGTTTATTTTTAGTGTGGGCAGGAGGAGCCCACGGTAGTAAGAGTACCCTCCCACAGGCTCCTGCCTCCTAGCGAAGCCAGGACTGGGGCCTCGAGCCACAGGCCCCGAGCCCCCGAGGTGCAGCCCCCCCTTCCCAGCAGGAGGGAGTGACTCGTGTCCTGGGTCTGCCTCTTCCTGAGACAATGTCCGTCCAGGCAGGTGTGCTTGTCAGCTCGGACCCCGCTGTGCCCTCAGTCCCAAGACACAGTCCACACACGACCGGTGCTGTCTGAATGCCCCTTGCCCAGGCTTGAAATGGAGGCCCTCACCCCAGGAGCCTGACGAAGACGTCCCCCTGACGGAACTTCAGGCAGACCCCTCCATGCCCTCTGCAGTCCCACCCTCGGGATCTCAGCCCCCCGCCCTGCCTTCAGCAAGAACCCCCTACTCCTGACGCTCCTCCAGGTGTCTCCCGCCCACTCTCCGCCCCCCCCCCTCCACTGCCCGCTGTGAGCTGGCCCTGGAGGGTGGGGAGTGCTTCCTGCAAACCCCACTCAGGGGCCGTCTGAGGGCGCTGATGCTCAGTCTGGCATGCGTCAGCAGCCCTGCCTCCTGCTCGGTGCTGGTCCCTGGAGCAGGCTGCTGTCCCGACCTGGTCAATGTTCCCTGACCTGGTCAACGTGTCCAGGAACTTCTGTACTTGGCAGCATCCCTGCACTGGGACCGTGACCCCCCCCACCCCCCCTGCCACGTAATTCTTTGGTGCCTGCCAAGTGGCACGGGACCCGCTTGGTCACCATGACCGCCTCACATGTCAATCTCCCTGAGAAAACCCCATCAACGACCAGATGAGGCAGCCTCTTCCGCGGGTCTCCCTGCCCTCCACGCACAGAGGTAGATGGCCAGCCTCGGGGCTTCCCTGGGGTCTGCTGTCCGGATACCCTGCCCCTGCTCCCCGGCGGCTGTGACCCGCAGCTGTCTTTGCTGAGCCGGAGCCTGGCCTGCTGGCCCTGGCCACAGTGACGGCCTTCAGCAGCCCTTCCTTCCCGCTCCGGCGAGGGTCAGACTGACTCCCTCTGACACGCGCCCCTGCCCGGCCGGTCCCGGGCGCCCGCGGCTCTGGCGCTGGAGTCTGAGGTCTGCACCACCTGCTGGCCCGGCCTAGGCGGCCAGGCTGTGGTCAAGGCCCACGGGGCAAGGCGGCAGGACGCTCCCAGCAGCCCGGCCGCCCGGGAGTCTGCTGGGGAGAGGGGGCGGGGCCGTTCCGGTGCTGACACATTAACTTTTGAGTCCAGGAGGACGGTGGATGGTCACTCATTACCAAGGGCCCAGGTCAAGGGGCTGGGTGGCGTCCAGTCACTTATGTAACGTGGGGGCATATATAGGGTCACACGCCCGTGGGACTCTTACCCACCTGCCCGTTCTGCTCCCTCTCAGGATGAAGGTGGCTGTGGTGAGTTCCCCAGACCCCATGCTTGGTGGCCCTCTTGCCCAAGCCCCGGGGGGCCAGCTATCCCTCACGGAACATGGAAAGGGGTGGCAGATCCTCTCCCAGCTGGTGCCTGCCCGCCCGCTCCCCCAGGGTTAGGGCTCCCCTCTCTTGCCATGGGGCAGGCCTGCCATCAACCCCTTGGCTCCCAGTGGACCCGCGTCTTGAGAAGATGCGGCTGCGGGTGCTGCGTCCCTGGCGGCGGCGTCCGCTGCCGCCCACCCGCAGACAAGCGCGCCAGGCGCAGCAACGCCCCGGGCTCGCCAAGGTCGCGGGCTGGCGCAGGGGCCAGGGATGGGTGCTCGGGAGGGGCTGTGCTCTGGGGTGTCCGCCGCCTCGGTGACCCCCGGCTTAGCCCTGCGCCCTCGGTGGTGGGGGTGCCACGCTTCCTCACGCAGCGTCATGGCCAAGTGTGTTCGATTCCCACCCAACCAGGGCCCAGACCCTTCCCTGGCCTACCGGCCCGAGCTGGACGCCGAGGCGGCCAAAGACAAGGGCGGCTTCCGGAACTACACCGTAAGGACCCGCTCGGCGCCCACGCCCTCGTCCCTGTCCCCCGGCTGCATCCCCGCCTCTGCTGGGCCCCCCTGGACCCCCGCCCCGCCCTGACCCCACCCTCCACCCGGCCCGGCCCCTGGGACGCCCAGGGTCGCCCCTGCGAGGCCCGGCCTGGGCGAGGCGGGCAGCGTGGCGCTGGCCGGGCCTGGCTGATCCTCCGGCTTGCAGTCCGGCCCGCTCCTGGACCGTGTCTTCGCCACCTACAAGCTCATGCACACGCGGCAGACGGTGGACTTCGTCAGGGAGAAGGTACCGCCGGCTCCTGGCCGCAGCTCCGAGGGGGCGGAGAGGGCCCGGCCCGGCCGGCCGCCCGTGGCCGTGCTGACCTGTCCCTTCCTGGCCCAGCACGCCCAGTTCGGCAGCTTCTCCTACAAGAGAATGACGGTCATGGAGGCCGTGGACATGCTGGACGGGCTGGTAGACGAGTCGGACCCGGACGTGGACTTCCCCAACTCCTTCCACGCCTTCCAGACGGCCGAGGGCATCCGCAAGGCCCACCCCGACAAGGGTGCGCCTCCGCCCCGCGCGGCGGCCGTGGGGGGGCCGCGCCTCCCCAGCAGGCCCCGCCCCCAGCCCGCCTCTCCTCTCCCTCCCAGACTGGTTCCACCTCGTCGGGCTCCTGCACGACCTGGGGAAGGTCCTGGCTCTGGCGGGGGAGCCGCAGGTGAGGGCAGGGATGCAGAGGGCCCGGCAGGGTTGGGGGGGCAGCCTCGGCCCGGGGCTCGGCCCCCACTCAGTACCCGAGCCAGTCACGCCCCCCGACGGCGGCTTGTCTGTCCCCAGTGGGCAGTCGTTGGAGACACCTTCCCGGTCGGCTGCCGTCCCCAGGCCTCCGTGGTTTTCCGTGACACCACCTTCCAGGACAACCCCGACCTCCAGGATCCTCGATACAGGTGCTGCTCCACCACTGCCGCCCCCCCACCCCACGCTCCAGAGCCCCTCACGCCCCCTCTCTCCCCGCAGCACGGAGCTCGGCATGTACCAGCCCCACTGCGGCCTTGAAAACGTCCTCATGTCCTGGGGCCATGACGGTGAGGCCCGCTGGAGGCTGGCTGCCCGGGGCTGGCGTGTGGTGGGGGCTGTCCCTCTGGGCGCTGGGTGGTGACACCCTTTCTCCCGCAGAGTACATGTACCAGGTGATGAAGTTCAACAAATTCTCCCTCCCGCCGGAGGTAGGTGGGGGGTGGGGGGTGGGAGTGGGGGGAGGGGCCGACCAGCGGTCCAGCCCGCCCAGCCCGCCCCGCCCTGAGCATGCCCCGGGCGGCTCCCTCCTGTCCTCAGGCCTTCTACATGATCCGGTTCCACTCCTTCTACCCGTGGCACACGGGAGGTGACTACCGGCAGCTGTGCAGTGAGCAGGACCTGGCCATGCTGCCCTGGGTGCAGGAGTTCAAGTGTGGCCCCACCCTGGGGAACTGGGAGGGGGAAGGGGGGGTACCGGGGGCTTTTCCACAACGCATAGTCCCTCCCTTAATGCAGCAAGTTTGACCTGTACACCAAGTGCCCTGACCTGCCAGATGTGGACAAGCTGCGGCCCTACTACCAGGGGCTCATCGACAAGTACTGCCCCGGCGTCCTGAGCTGGTGACAGGCCTGCCCACCCCGCCAAGACTGGCTGAGTGCCCCAGGGTGACGGCCACTGCCACGCTCAGTGACAACACACCCCTGCCTCTCCAGGGACCCCACACACCCACCTGTGGTCTGTGCTCCCCACCCTTGTGGCCACTCTGCCCGGTGGTAATAAAGACCTTGAAGCAGCTTGAGTCTGACCCTCACGAAGGCCGTGGCGTTTTGTGGAGTCAAGCAGTCTGCGTCTAGTCAGTGGCCTCTCGGACACGTGTGTCCAGCTGTGCCTGTCACTGTAAATGTCTTGCTCATCCTCGAGCTCTAGCGTCAGAACCTGGGGTCACCCGACTCTCTCCCACATTCTTAAAATTGTCATGAAGTCCTCGTGGCTGACTCTCCTTAAAAACAAACGAACTAACAAACAAAAACACTTTATAGCTAAAGACCTCACTACAGAAAGCATCAGATGACAAAGGCACAGCTTAGTAGCTGAGAACGCAGCCCAGGAATAGATAAGATACCCCAGCGCCCTCCCTGTGCCCCGAGGTGCCCCCCACCATGACTCAGCCAGTCACTTCCTTTCCTACCTGGTTTCATCCCGTGTGTACCCCTCAGGGCTCAGTTGAGCTGCCCTCCTCTCTACCAGCAGTTTAATTCTTGGAAGAAAATGGGTCATTTGCCTGAGAGAATTTCATTCTGTCGAGTTTTGCCTTTGGTACCTATCAGTGCTTCTCGAATTTCCTGCTCATTAGTAGGTGCATTTAGAGGCCTAATCAGATTGGGGTGTGGCTTGTTGGGGGCAAGAGCCCTTTAGAGCCTTTGGTGTGACTTCTATCAGGGGACACACGTCTCTTGCTTTGTCAGAAGCCACCATGTTCGGGTTCATCTATAACACCCTTAACCCCGTGAGGAGGCGGAACAGCCGCGGCCCAGCCCCATGCTGCCCTCCGCTCGCGACCGATGAGGCTCCGTCCCAGTGCTGTTGGTTACTGTTTGTATAGGAACGGCAAGTTTTTACTCCAGTCTTTCCCTTAACTTATCAATTTGTAAGGGTTGTTCCCCTCGTGTCCCTGTAAGGTGATCAAGTCGTCTGTTTTTGTAGGAGCATAGGGATGTCGGCATGACTGTGCGTTAGGTCAGCGGGTTATTATCCTCATGGATGCTCACGGTCCCATCCTCGCCGGTGGGGGTGGGGCTTCCAGTGGGCTCCTGGGTCTCTCTGACATGACCTCAACGGCCTCTGGAGATGTCTTGCTGACTGGCGTGACGAGACACCCAGACTGTTAGTTTCCTGTGTCTGCCGTAACAGATGACCACAAACTTAGTGGCTTACAACAACAGAAATATGTTCTCTCAATTCTGGAAGCCAGAACTCTGAGATTGAAGTGTCAGCAGGGCCACGCTCCCCCTAAGAGGCTCCTGGCAGGGTCCTTCCTGCCTCTTCCAGCATCCTGTGGCTGCCAGCGTCCTCTGGCTCATGGCTGCATCTCCGTGCCCATCTCCACATGCTTTTCTGTGTCTGTCTCTCTCTGCTTCTCTCTTATAAAGATACTTGTCATGATATTTGGGGCCTTCCCAGATAATCCAGGATAATCTCATCTCAAGATCCTTAATTGAATCATACCCACAACATGGTTTTTCCTAGTAAGGTCATACTCATGAGTTTCGGGGGTTTGTATGGACATCTTTTGGGGAGCCATTTATCAGCTTCCCACAGAGGCTGCTGCAGACCCAGAACTGCTCCAAGGAGCCCTGGTTTCTCGGAGTGAGAAATGGCGTTTCAAACTCACGTTTGGGGCTGAAATCACGATCGCCTTTTGACTCTCCACCTCCACTCTGAGCCCTGGCCGTGGCCATTGAAGGAGGCATTGCCTGCCTTGCCCTGCTCAGGCTGCTGCCTGCCCAAGGCCTGTCCTGCTGAAAGCCCGCCCTGGCCCTCCCCGGCGGCTGTGCCCCTGGTGCCCGCCAGCTGTGGGCTGGTGTGAGGAGAGAACGGGCATGGGTGTGTTTGGAGACTCAGCCCGAGCTCCCTTCACCAGTTTCCTTTCAAACAACCCCCGCCTGCCCGGGGCTCCCTCCCTCCCAGCGTGGGCAGCCGTCCTCCCCCTGCACCCCACCCAGCCTGGGAGATGAGGCGGGGAAGGTGCAGGGCTCCAGGGGGTCCCTCTCTGGAGCTGTTCCATGGGGCGTGTGAGGGGCTGGAGAGGCAGGAAGGGGGGATCAGAGTAGACTGCACCTTGGCGATGGGGCCATGAAGGGCGTGCCTCAGGGTGAACAGACCTCTGTCTTTCCGATAGCAAGGAGGAAGCCGGCCTCAGAGGAGGCTGGGAAAGAGGATGAGCCCCAAAGCCAGGCCAGGAGGACTGCCAGGCCGGCTGCCCCTCTGGGTCTGACATTGCCATTCCGATGCCACCCCTGGGGAGCCTCCCCACTGCAGAGCAGGAGCATCCGCCTTTGTCCCTGTCCCCAGGCCGCCCCGGAGCCTCTCTGCACCCCTTGCAGGTCCTAACCTGGCCATCTCCAAAAAGGCCCAGGTTCGGGGGAGGGCAGTGGGGACAGGGGTCTGTATTTCTGTCTACCCAGGGCACTCTCAGGCCTCACTGGGGGCCCCAGAGCATGGGACAGCCGAGGAGCCCCCAGAAGGGAGGGAGGGCTTGGCTTCCCCTCTGGCCGGCGCTGGCGTCCCACTTCCCAGGCCCGTGGGCCTCTCTGCCCGTGCGCCCCCTCTCGCGCCTCCCGTGCCGGCCGGCAGCAGTCCCTGGTCCCCACCAATCTTCCTGGCTTGGGGCTCAGGCCTTCCAGCACCCTTCTGATGAGTAATGTTTCTCTTTAAATGAGCCAGTTTCCCTTGAGAAAGTGAGGTGGAGAAATCCAGAATTTGTTTTCAGGCCCGTTTGGGGCTGAACGTTGGGAACGCCAGCTGGTACTGGAAACCCAGCAGCCCACGGCCTGCAAAGCAGAACAGGTAATTCCGGCCTTTGCTGCTCTGCACGCAAGATTAATGAACAGAAACCTGCTGAGGTTGGAGCGGAGAGGGGCCTGCAGGGGGAACCCCCAACAGGAAGAGGCTGCTCTCCACCTCCAGCAGGAAAAAGGAGGAGCTTCTCTTGCCTGGCAACCACTCAGCCAATGAGAGATGGTTACAGCTCAGCCAATGAAAGGCCACGACACTTCTAACCCCCAGTTTCCTCCAATGGGCTCTCTGTTAGCAACAGCCCCTCCAAACGCTCCCTTTCCTCTATAAAAGAACTTTCCTCTCTTTTGATCTCTGGGTTTGCTCTGAGATCCCAGGTTCGGGATGACAATTCTTCGTTTTCCCCAAATCCACAAGAAGAAATATCTATTTGCTTAAGGTTGACAAAGGCCAACTTTTGGGGACAATGACCAGGCAAGAGACGAAGGGTGGCTGCTTCTAAAGGCACAAATGACCCAAGAAAACACAATGACAAGTTCAAATCCCTCAATTTCAGCCCATGTTCAAGGCCGAGCGTGACACTGTGCTTAACCAGCAGTTTTTGGAGTATGGTCTGCGGCTGCTTAGGGGGTCCCTGAACCCTTTAAGGAGCCTGTAAAGTCAATGATATTTTCATAATATACGGAGACATTATGTACCTTTTTCACTGAGTTGACACAACGATGGCGTGAACGTGAGATTGGGTAGAAAGAAGCACAACTCGAGACGGTAGCCCCGAATGCTGGTCCCGCGTCCTTCAACGCTACACTCCCAGTTTAAAAAATGTCAGTTTTATTCAAGAATGTCTTTCAAGTAGTAAAAGTTGTTAATATTATTACATCTCCATCCCTGAGTATGGTCTTTTTAAGGTTTCGCGCGACAAAATGAGAAGAACACGCGGAGCCCTCCTGCTTTGTACTAACTGTGCTTCGGGGAAAAGCGTGGGGTGACTGAGTTTTCAGCTCAACCAGTCTGGTTTCCTTAGAAGAACGACTGGTGATAAATTATATTGTCTTGGGTATTTAGCAGGTACTTTCTTAAAAATTAACAAAGTGAGACTGTTGCTTCAAGGAAAACAATGACAGCATTTGTTGCCAATGATAAAATTCCACTTTTAAGTAAAACTTGGGACTTGGGAAAACCTGTGTGTGTTGGAAGCCCGACAGTTGGCTTCGGGATGTGAGTGCTGACTTAAGCTTCGACTGTGAGGCATCCGCTTCAAAGCAGGCCATCGGGGGGCGGGGGGGGGGGGGAATGAATACACTGTGGCCAAAGGACCAGATAAAAATCCAGGCCACCTACCCCCAACTGAGTTTCCTTTGTTTTAAGATATTGGTTGATTTTTATAACTGTTTTGGTTGCTCGTCTTTTTTCTTTTTTCCTTTTTCCTGCACTCCGAATACCACACTTATGTTTTAAATTCACCAATAAAGAACAAGCCCATGGAATTCTGGGACCAACCAGGACACCAATGAAGGCATTGCCCCAGGCCTGTGTTCCCTCCCTACCCCGGCCTCACCGTGCGCCCTGACTCGCCTTGTACGCCCTGGGGCCTGTACGTAACAAACTGGTTTCAAAGTTTCCTGATGGTTATTGATGAAGGGCGTCTTGCGATCATAATAAGAGCTCCAAGGATCGGTCCAGTGGTAACTTTGGTTCGGGAAGGGGAGATGTCTGTAGGAAACTTACCGGAGGCCCAGGCGGGTGCCTCCCCACCGGCATTTCCAGCTGATAGCCTTACTAGTGATCGACTGTTTCTGCTACTGTGAACTTGACTCCTTACTCACACTTAAAAGATTTTTCTGATGAGCTCGACGGTGATAGTAATGAATGTGAGTGTTTGGAGACTACAGAGTGGAATGTCTCAATGTTTAGGAGATCTGCATAATTCAATGAGCCAATATTTTCCACATGACAATATATGATGCTCCAATATCACAAGAGTCCCCAAAGGGTTTTCACTTGACAGAGGACAAAAAGCTCAGTGGTATGGTTTCAAATTCCAAATTGCAATGAACCCCTAAAAAACTACTACTTAGTTTTGATGTGGTATTAAAAGAATATTCACAATGATCTGCGAAGTTTTCTAAATACCCTTCCTTTTTCCAACTCCATATCTGTGTGAGGCCAGATTTCCTTCATATATTTCAACCAAAAACATATTGCAACAGATTGACCAGAAGCACCTATGAGAATCCAGGCATCAAAGAGGTTTTGCGAAAATGAAAAACTGTGCCACTCTTATGGAAGCACATGCTTGCTCGATGTCTCAGCTTTTCGCCTACCACCTTCTGCATCCGTGTAGCCTGTTCTCATCCTCTGCTCTGTGCCTCCAAGTTCCCACGAGTTCCTGTGTGCCGTGATACTGTGTGCTCTGATTCCTGTGTTTTTTCTTAGTTCAGATTCTAAGGTGTGGGATCTGGGTCAGCTTCTCTTTCTGTACCAGACCACAGAAATTTCCAGCCAACCTTCGGACTGGCTGCTCTTGGGGTACGTGTTCATCTTGGTTCAGCCAGCTGGAGTCAGGAGAGGTCTGTGGTCCCTGCACCAGGATCTGTGCCTTTGGAATGGGCACACGGTGGCACAGTGTGGCATTTCTGGTACCACCGGGATAGGAGAGAATCTGCTTCACTCCAAAGACTCCTGCTTCAATAGCACCGTCACTGACCAGAGCTTGTCATTCCTGCATAAAGGACCAGGAGGTTGCTGTTTATGTGTCTCGCAAAAAGAGTGATTTACCACTTCCTAGGATGTCATGCCTCCTTTCCTGGCCCTGCTCCAGTTGTTTTAAGCGTGTAACTGGCCATAATTAAAACACACACATAAACACGCACACACGACTTGTCAATTTGCCTCTTCGAAACAAAAAATGATTTCACCCCTAAAACCAAACAGCCTCTTAAGAATGCAGAATGATACACAGTCCCAGCTTCAAGAGCTGTGTGCTGCGACTCTAAAAATTGCCAGAGTCAATTTCAAATAAAATATTTGATCAAACAAAACACTATGCCACTCTTTATACTTCTTGTTTTTGGAAAAAGTTCCTTTTCATTAAAAAAATTGCTGTTATTTTAACGTGTTATGAATTTGTTTAAATCAAATTAATAAGCATTTAAAGAATTTCTTGTTTTATTGCCAGCGTGGTAAATGTTGATAGAGATAACCCTTGCGAACGAAAGCTCTTTGGGGTCCTCCATAATTGTAAAGAATGTAAATAGGCCCTGCGGCCGGGTGACCTGGCCTGTGGGTGCCAGCCAACTTCTTTTTGCAGGAACTCTGCCCTCTGCCCCATGAGGGCAGAGGAGGGCGTCATGCGGAAGTTCAACCACATGTAGCTGTTACCAAACTCAGTATGGCCACAGCATGCACCTTACCTGAGGGGGTGAGTCAGCCACCATGGTGGACACCATCTGTCACATTGGGCAGTGACTTGTCGTCATTAACAGCCCTTTGTGTGTATTTGGACTTGCTGTCCCTGCCTCTGCTTCCTCCAGCACCACCGTCCACTAACTCAGAGGACGCCCATCATGGAGGGGGCCTGCGCAGCACTGCTCCTGTCTAAGGTCCTTCTTCACAGCGGAAGACATAAAGCAGAGGCTGGTATCTGCGGACCCCACACCCTAGGACCCCCAAACGCATGACCCGGTGGAATGGTGGCATGGCCGGTTGAAGACGCCACTTGGAGACAACACCCTTGGGAGTCAGGATGCAGAAAACGCCATGTCGAGCCCAGAACGCAGTGTCCAGGAGCCATCGGGTGTATGTGGGTGAGGGCCTCTCACTCCTGCAACCAGTGACTCCTGGTGAGGCTGCTGCTGCCTGTCCCAGTGACTCTGATCACGCTGCGTCGTGAAGCGTCGTTCTCGAGGGAGCAGCGTGCCCTCCTAGACACACGGCTTCCCTTGAGCTAGACACAGCCTGCCACATGGCTATTCTGAGAGCCTCTGCCGCTGGATGAACCAGGGAGTCAGCCTGACACAGCTGTGTCTACAGTGTGACCTTGTCAGGCCTGGCTGTGGCAAGGTCTTGCTCACGGTCAGCTTAGTAAGTTTATTCATGACAGGGAGACATTTGAGAGAATCGTTGGCTCAATGTGTTTGCTTATTCATTATTTTTCCCCTCGAAGCTTGAAAAGATTGTTAGGTCAGACGGCTGAACATTTAAAAAATTAGTTAACATTAAACTTGTAGTTAAAACATTTTAGGCATTTATAATCTACAAACGGAACACTTGGAGTTATTGCTAAAACCTGCTAGATTTAAATGAAGAGAAGAAATTAAAATTCATGGATTGGGAGACTTAATATCGCTACAGTGCCAATACTACCAGAGTCATCTACAGATTCAAAGCGACCCTTATCAAAATCCCAATGGATTGTCTTGCAGAAATAGGAAAATACAATCTAAAATTAATATGGAATCTCAAGGGACCCAAAATAATCTTTAAAAAGAATAAAACTGTAAGACTCACACTTCCCAATTTCAAAACTTACTAGGAAGTTACAGTCAACCACAGTGGTCCAGCACGCAGACGCACACACGGACTGATGGAACAGAACAGAAACCGCAGGAATAAGCCCTGCATGTGGTCAGCTGATTTTCAACAAGGTGCCGGGATGATTCAGTGAGCACCCCTTCTATGTACAGAGGGCACTCTGAGGGCAGGACAGCACCCAGAAGCCAGGGCAGTGGCAGCTGGTCAGCATCTGGGCTCGGTTCCCCGCCGGAGGCAGGGAGGCCCACTGTCCACGGGCCCCCCAGTGAGAGGGAAACAGCAGGCGCACGTTAAGCACAGACTCGCCTTTATTGGCTCCTGACCTCAAATGGCTCCTCCGTCTGTCTGCGTCCTGCGCATGCGCAGGTGCTAGGCTTGCGGCATCAGACCCCGACCCCCTAGAGCTCTGACTGCCGCATCCTGGAAGGGACTTTGAGCTGGTCTCACGTCTGCCTCCTGGGCTGTCATCCGGGCAGAGGATGCCCGGGAAGGGGCGGGTGGCACGGGGCCAAGTGGGCCCTTGAGACAGCATGGCAGCCACAGCCTTTCCCTGAGGGCAGCACCCCGGCCCATGTCTGCCAAGACAGTTGGCTGAGGCCATGTCCTGCTCCAGGTCAGATACGGCGGGGACCGCAGCCCTGTGGGACATGTGGCTCACGGACACAGCTACTTTCTCCGCCGGGAGGTCTGGGAGCTGCTGCTACGGCTGTTGGGGGCTGGGACAGCCTGGGCACGGGCTGAGTCCTTGGGGGCGGGCCTCTCCTCCCTGGCTGGAGGGGAGCACCGGGAGGGTCGGGGCCCCAGCAGGGCCTGCATGACCCTAATGGCCCCGACTGTGAGAATGAGCCCCCAGAGCAAGGTGGGGGCCTCCAGAGGCGACAGCTGTCTCCGTAACCAGTGGAGAGCCCGGGCGAGGGTGCTGCTGGCGCTGCGTGTCCGGGGCGGGCTCTTGTCCTGTGGGCGCAGGATTGAGGAAGGTCCATGGGGGGGGTCACCTACCCACCCCCACCTTCTTGAGCCTGGCTAACGCCTTCCTACCTGGAGGCCAAACTGCTTGAGCAGCGTGTCTAGCGTGGGGTCTCCCAGGGACACGGGTGGAAAGAATTCCTCAACCCACTGGCGTCGCCACCACGGGCTGCAATGGGGTTGGGGGATAGTTCAGGCAGAGCCAAGCCCAACTCCCAGCCCCCTGCCCGGCGCCCCAGCCTTACCCCTGCTCCCCAGGCTGTGAGAACCAGTACTTGTAGCGCTGCGCCCGCACGTAGGTGGGCGGCTGCTTGTGGAAGGGGTACCTGGCCACGTCGTTCTGGATGAGGCGGATCACTGCGAGGAAGGGGGGGCTCGGGGCTCAGCGCCCAGCCCCCTCGGCCCCGCCCCTCCCCTCCCCTTGGCTCCAGCCTCACCTGGCTCCTTGCCCTGCAGCAGGCGGAGGACCAGGCTCGTGAACCAGGGGCTGTGCGTGTGGGGGCCCAGGGCCGCGAACCACATCTGCCAATCCAGGCGCGGCTGGTGGGGCACCACGACGGGGGGCGGCCGGCTCACGTTCCCCGGCTTGTACATGAACTCGATCTCCTGTGTACCCAGCCAGGCGCATGGGGGCAGCTGCACCGGGTTCCCCTAACCCCCCACCGCACAGAGCCTGCTGGGCGCCCCAGGCAGGGGCCCGTGGGGGCACTCACCGTCCAGTGGTGCCCGTCGTAGCTGCCTTCCAGCACCACCTCCGGCCGCCCGCTCAGACAGGACATTCGGCGGAAGAGGCCGTAGGAGCTGGCCAGCTGCAGGTGTTCCACCGCGCCGAACAGGCGGTGGGCGCCGGTCCAGAGGCGCCCGTGGGTGGCGGGCTCCATGTAAGAGTATGGCACCTGAAGGCAGGTGCTGGAGGTTCAGTGCTGCCCCTTCGGCCCCCTCCCCCGCCCCCGCGAAGTGCTACCCACCAGGCTAATCACGAACAGGGCCGCTGTGGCAAGGCCGATAATGAACAGTTGCACTGCAGCGCACAGCTTCCGCAGCCACCCCCACACCTGGGTCCACCTGAGGCGGGGAGCAGCTGCAGTCAGCCCTGCTCTGGCGGCTCTATGGCCAGCCCTGCCCCCCTCCCCGCCAGCACGTACCTCCAGAGAGCCCTCAGCAGTTCCCAGGTGAGGGAGGCCACCCCCAGCCACATGGTGGGCGGGGTCACCACCTTCAGCCACTGGGAGAACTGGTGGAAGGTGAAGGCTGTGGGAGGAAGCGGGTGTGAGGACGGGTGGTCCGGCCCCGCCCCCCCGTGCCCAGCTGGCACTCACTGGTTCTGGAGCGCACGGTGTACTGCTCCCAGTCCACCTCCAGGCCGAAGTGGTGCACCGTGCCATAGGCCAGCAGCCCGGGGATGGTCAGCTCCAGGAGCAAGGCCGGCAGGCCCAGCAGGGCTTTGGGCCAGGCTGTAGGGCAGGGCAGCCATGGTCAGCTGGGAACAGGGTAGAGGCCACTTGGGGTGTTGGAAGGAAGGGGACACGAGGGTGAGGACGGCCGGCTGTCCCGGGCAGGCTGTCCCGGGCAGGCTGTCACTCACAGGCAGGTGTCTTTTTGCGGTGGCTATTGCCAGACTCGGCAGCCAGGTGCTTGTCATCCAGGAGGGCGGTGGTAAGCACCAGGGTGAGCATGTTGAAGAAGTTGTAGTTGCCAGTGATGATAATCAGGACTTGCAGCAAGACCTGGGCAGGGGTCGGCACTCAGTGCTCCAAGGCTGCCCTGGCCTGAGCCCTTTGGAGCCACGGCGCATGCCTCAGTCTCTCCTGCAGGCTCCCTGCCCCTTCTTCAGCAGCCCCTGGCCTCTGTCCTGTCCCATCTATCTGTCCTCTACCCCCTACCCATACCTCCAGGCCGAAGTGCTGCTGCCACCACCTGGAGCAACCCGAGTTCAGCACGTCTTGTGCCCTTGCTGATCAGAGAACAACGCCCCCCAGCGAAGCTGCTCCCTGCCCCACAGACACACCTTTGCCTGTGAGCTGGCTCGTCTCTCTGCCCACGAGGCTTTTCTGACTGTGGCAGCAGCCACCCTGCCCCCAACAAGACCCGCGGGGTAGTGTGGAAGAAGGCCACGTCCCACCTGTCTCCCTGATGGCTGAGGCCCCACCCACCTGAGAGTAGAAGGCAGCCAGGCGCAGGCGCCGAGCAGGCACGAAGAACAGAGGTGGCATGGCGATCTCGATGAGGAAGGTGGCCACCACGCTGAGCTTGTGCAGCCAGACGGGCAGGTGGTGGGCAAACCAGGAGGCTGGTGTGGGCAGGCACTGCGTCTCGTAGTGGTAAGTGAGGGCTGCAGGTGACAGCGGGCGGTCAGGGCCATGCAGAGGCTCCAAGACTGCCCCGTGTCTGGTCTGGGATGCTCACCAGTGAGCCCCCACCACGCGGGGCAACGGCTGGTCAGCTTGACCACACCAGAGGCGAACATGAGGCGAAAGAGCAGCCAGCGCACGAGCCAGAAGGGGAGGTCTTCGTGAGGCGAGGCCCCTGCCAGCTGGCCCTGGGGGGGCTGCCTCAGGGGGGCCACCAGCACGGCCAGGAAGCCAGTCTCCAGCAGCAGGGAGTCCCTGCAGGGAGCAGGAAGAGCACAAAAGGCCCGGGCCCCCCATCAAGGCGCTCCCATCAGAGGGTCCTCCGGAAAGAGGCAGCACACCCTGCCCCATCGCCACCCCACCCCCAGGCCAATCGCAGGCCCACACGGAATAGTCACTCACCACTGGAAATAAAGAAACACCTGGCCCACCTGCAAGGAGAAGCACTGTCAGGGGGCAGGAGGGGTACGTCTAGGGAGGCGGGCAAGGCAGCGACCGGGGTGGGGTGGAGTGTGGACGTGCGGACGGGGCTGGAGCGAGCTGGTGACAAGCTCCCCAGGGGTGTGTGGGGGTGGCAGGGAGCCCACTCGCCTGGTAGGCTGACAGGTAGGCGGCCCAGAGCAGCAGGTAGACGAGCGGGTGGCGCAGCCGGCGCAGCAGCAGCGCGCCCAGGGCCAGCAAGGCGCCCAGCAGGCTCAGCAGCTCCAGGCCCTGCCCTGTGTCCAGGCCCAGGAGCGGCGCCTCCCACAGCAGTGTCGGGGTCTCCCAGAGCTGCTGCCAGCGCCCCTTGCCCTGCGGCCGCAGTATCCTCCGTGCAGGCAGGATGCCCTCCGTGCCATACAGGCCTGTGGGAGAGCATGTCAGGGCCGTGCCCTGAGCACCGCCCTCAAAGGCTAGACGGCCGCCACGGGTCAGGACCTGCGTATCTGCTTCCTCAGGTCAAGACCTGCAGCACGCCCCCCACACTAGGTCAAGGGGTGCAGACTCTATCCCCAACCGGTCAGAACCTGATGCCCACTGCGCTCCCCCAGGTCAGGCCCCAGAAGGCCTAGCCGGACCCCCAGGCCTGGATCTCCCACCCTGCAGAGCCAAGTTCCACCCTCCTCCAGGTCGGAGCTTTACCTCCTACCTGCCCCCCCAGGCCTGGGCCCACCTCCCTCTGGGGTCTGCCAGCGCCCCAGGTCAGAACTCAGACCCTTTCAGGAAGGGGACCACTGTAAGCCCTCCAACCCTCCGAACCCTGCACGAGCTGCAGCACTCTCCCCCAAGTATCAAGGCCTGGACCTCGCTCCCGCCCTAAGACAGCGAAGTGTCGCGTGGGGAGACGGGAGAGCACAGATGCGGGTTGCGGGGTGTCCCGCGCTCGGCGCCCTCACCCGGAATCTGTGTGTAGAGTGAGGCGAAGGCGAACAAGAAGACGGCAGCCACGCCCTGGAGGAAGAGCTGCCGCGGGAGCCGGGAGGCCGCCATGTCCGCTCCGCGGGCCGCTGGACAGGAGCCCGCGGGTCCTTGGGGGCCCCGCCTGGGGCCCCGCCCCGCCCCGCCCCGCCCGCGGCAACTGCAAACCCCGCCCCGGCCCCGCCCCTCCGCCTGGTCCCGCCCCTCCGCCTGGCCCCGCTTCCAGCGCGCGTCGGCTGCGCGGGCCCGGGTTCGCTCCCCGCCGGCCGCGGCCCTGTACGTCATAGGTGTGCGCGCGGCGCCGCGCGCTACGCGCTCTTCTGGGCGGGAACACCAAAATGGCGACAGAAGTAGAGGCGCGCTGAGGACCCTGGCCCCCCTCGAAACCAGTCCTGCGGTCCCCGGGCCGCCCCGGCCCTCCCTGGACATGGAGGACGTGGAGGCGCGTTTCGCCCACCTCCTGCAGCCCATCCGCGACCTCACCAAGAACTGGGAGGTGGACGTGGCGGCCCAGCTGGGCGAATATCTGGAGGAGGTGAGGGCGGCCCCGGGGGAGTGGCGTGCGGCGGGCGGGGCGGAGGGCCGAGCGCTGCTGGGCGGCTCCGCGGTCTCCTGGTCTGTGTTCCGCCGGCGCTCGGCCGCGCGGGTCCTCGTGCTCGCTTGTCTTTTCTCAGCTCCGTCGCTGCCTCCCGAAACCACCCCGTGTTAAACTAGCCCGGAGCTGTCATTACAGGTCTCTACCCATTAGTGGGCTGTGAAATCGGTTTAGTGGGTGATGACCAGCATTTTTCCTTAATGCGACAGACTGGGATTTATGTGCATGTTTGAGTGTTTGAGAGATCTGGATCACGATGCAAAAGGGATTTATTTTTTGAAATTTATTTTTAGACATAATGGAAATACAACATTATGTCAGTTTCAGGAGTACAATGTAGTGATTCAACATTCATATACTTTACAAAGTGATCACCATGGTAAGTGTAGTAACCATCTGTTACCGTACAGAATTGTTACAACGTTACTGACCAGAAGGATTTCTGTCTTGGATTTTCAAACCAGTTTTCAAGCTACTGCCATGTTTCATCCTGTCTGCATCTCATCTTCTATACTTGACAGCTGTGTCTAGATCTCGTTGAGCTGTTTGCTCAGTTCTGCACTTTCACTCAGTCCATTTGGACTGCTATCGTCTTGATCAGTAATCTCCATCCTGTCAATTCAGGGGACACTGGACATATCGTCTTATTCAACTCAGCAGCATTTGTTGGGTTGACCACTCCCTCCTTTTTGAAACAGGTTTTGGTATTCTGATTTTCTTCCCATTTCATTGCCTACTTTTTCTTTCCTTTCCAGTCTGTGTTGAGCTTCTCAGGATGGGTCCTGGACTATCTTCTTGCACATTTCCCCTCAGCAATCATTTACATCCATGATTTTAAATGCCACCTGCATGAGGACAACTCCCAGGTTTATATCGCCATCCCATATCTTTCCTTTGACTCTGTTTTGTATGTCCAGCTGCTCACTTGGCATTCCACTTAGACGTGACAAAGCATCTCAGACTTAATAAATTTAACAAGATCTCTATTTTCTGCTCAAATCCCAGTCTTCCTGATCTTGGTAAATGGCACCACTATTCAACCAGAAGTGAAAGCTAAAAGCCATTCTAGTGAATGGCTCCACACTCAGTACACCCATGAATTCAGGTCAGTTAAACTACCAGAATTTCACTTGAATTCATCTCTTGTTATCGTGGCCCAGGCCACCCTCTGGCTCAGATTCATGTAAAACCTTCCTTCCTGGGTTCCCTCCCTCTGTTTTTGGCCCCATCCAACCCATGCTCCATTCAGCAGCAAGTGTGGCTCTTAAAAATTAAAATGAGGCTGCGGCACTGCCCTACCTAAAACACCGCTGTGGCTTTCTGATGCTTTCAGAATGAAGTGCAGACTTCCCCTCCTGAATCCAGTCCTGCTCACTGTTGGAGCCTTCACTTGGCCGCTTCGCCTGTTCTTCCAGGCCAGTCATCCTGCAGCACCCAAGCTTGTTTTGGCTGAGAACATTTATGTTTCTGTTCGTACTGGGGAGTGTTCTTGACTCAGTTTTTGTTACTTCTCATTCCTTTCGGCTTTTATGTCTCATTTTAAATGTCAGCTGACTACTATTTTAGATGTAAAATAGTTCCATCACATAATACCTTATGTACCTTAGCCCGCCCACTTATCACAAGCTATTCTTTAACTTGTTTACTTGTTCATAGTCTCTTTCCACTCGAATGTAAATTCTTCAAGGGCAGGGACCATGTTTATGTTCTCTTCCTTCTGCGCAACAGATTGGCCAGCACTTAGTAGGTGTGGACTAAATGTTTGTTAAACGAACACTCGATCTGACCGTAGACCTCTCCTTGGACGTGCACTCTGCCGAGAAAATGCAGAGAACTGCTGGGTGGGGCTACTGTGGCTTCAGGTTTCCATGTTGAGCAGGGTACTTGGGGACACCTGGTAATTTTGCTTCCTGGCTTGTTCAGCTCCCTTCCTGCTTCATCCCTCTGCTCCTAACCTTCTCTGCCCCCTAAGCCTTGATTTCCTTGCCTCTAGTTTTGTCGTTCTTCTTTAATTTTCCACACAGCTTCCAAAACGATGTTCTTTTTTTTTTTTAAACAGATCGTATCTGTTGTTGCTATTCTCTTAGCCATTTGTTTATTCATTGTTGTTGACTATTTGTTGTGTGTCAAGGACCCTGTTAAGCCTTGAGAAGATAGTGGCAAGCAAGCAATGAGTTCCTTTTCACTCCTGTGAGAAGACGAGTCCCAAGGCGGTGACCAACCGAGCTGTAATAATTACCGCGCGTCCAGCGTTTGCTAGTACAAAGCCCTGATTTGCATGCTTTATACGTTCAAACTCATTTGTTCCTCACAGAAGCCCTGCTAGTTCAGGTGCTGCAGAGAGGTTAAGTGACGTGCTCAGAGTCCTAGCGAGCAGGTGGCAGAGCAGAGCTCACCCTCCTCTCCACCGAGTGTCTTTGTGTAAAAACTGTTGCGAGGAAGAGTTAGGGAGACCAGACTTGGGGCTGGAAGGAGTTGCCTGACATAGCTGGAGAAGGCCACAGGGGCAGACAGCGCCGTTCCGGGGTTCTGCGGCGGGAAAGCAGCGGCCCAGGGGAGCACCGGTGCCGTCGTGCGGCCGCTGTGCGGCGAGCGGGCGGGGGGAGGGGCAGCCCCACCGAGGAGTCGGTTTCTTCCTGAGAGTGGCAGAAAGCCGCCAGGGGTCAGAGGGCAGTCGTGTCTCGCTGCCAGCGCTGGCTGGTGTGTGAAGAGTAACCTGGAGGGAAGTGGCGCGCTGGGGGACGCCGTCGGTGCCGAGGGTGGTGGAGCGGGAGCGGGGTCGCGTGCGGGGGCAGCTGGTGGGGGGGGGGCGCGGACTGAACGGGGAGGCGAGGCGGGGGGCCCGGCCACGGCCCCTGGCTCCTTGGCCGCGGTTTGGGGAGGGGACACCTGGAAGTGTGCACTTGGGAGTCGTTAGAAGGAGAGTGGACGGTGTGACCAGCCTCGGCCGAGCGTGTCATTGAAGAGCAGGGCCACCTCATCAGCTCAGGGTCGGGGCGGCCAGCCGTCCTCTCCTCTCAGGCTGAGTCCAGGTGCTCTGCACGCTCTGACTCTCCCGCTCCTGTCCCCTCTCCCTCCCCCACTGACCTGGCCACCTGACCCCCCACCCTTCAGGAAGTAGTGGAAGTGGCCCCTGGTGGCTTCTTCCCAGCCCCGCTCCTTTGTGCCACCCAAGCAGGAATGCCCGCTGTCTTCCCTCCCTGCCTGGACAGCCTTCGCCTTGGGCAGATTCGCCTGCTTCCCGTTTCCCGTGTCTGCACACCGCCTCTGTGCGGGTCGCCCTCCCCGGGGAGCCGTCGCCTTCACCTGGGGAGGCTGCCGAACTGTCCGAACTGTCCATAGCCTTTTAGCTCAGCGCTGACTCCGCCGCTTTGTTCGTCAGGCGTCCGCTGGGCTCATCGGGTGCTGAGCTCAGGGCCTTACCCGACGCCGCTCACAGTCTGCTGCGGGAGGGGCCTCCAGCATTGTGACGCGCCCGCCCTCCCGGGCAAGAACTTCAAAACACGGGAGAGGGTGCTGGTGAGGCGCGGGCCGTGGGGAAGACCCCGAGTAGCTGGAGGTACAGCGCGTGGGGCGTTTGGATGTCCCGGCCGACACACCCAGTGGGCCGCCACGCGCGCGGCCCTGCACCTGTGCGAGAGCCGGTCCGGTGGGTGCGGAAGGGCCGGCACGTGGTCAGAGAGGCGACAGGAGCTGGGCTTTGGGGGAGCCGTGCTGAGGGAGCAGGAGGACTCACTAGGAAATGCTGACTGAGTTTTCTGTGCAAAGGGCCAAGACTGCAGTGTTGTGTCTCTTCCGTACCCCTGAGGTCCCCCCTTGGAGCAAGGGACCCTTCTGCAGGAATCTGTCCGGGTCGGGCCTGACGTGGGCGGGCACGGTGGGGAGCATCCCCAGGACGGGGTGTGCAGCTCTGGCAATGGATGGCAAACTCTAGGGGTCTCCCTCTTCCGAACATCGCGTCTCAGAGGTTTCAGAAAGGAGGGGGTCACCGAGACCGTCCAAAAACAATGGACAGCAGGCGAGCGCCAAGCAGAGCCAGAGCTGCTGGTCGGAGGGGCACCCAGGGTGACGGGGCAGCCCGGGCCAGAGGTGCTAGGAGGGGGGGCAGGCTCCCCGGAGATGCGCGCCGGCCCCCTCACCCGCTCCGTGTCTCGCAGCTGGACCAGATCTGCATCTCTTTCGACGAAGGGAAGACCACCATGAACTTCGTGGAGGCGGCGCTGCTGATCCAGGGCTCGGCCTGTGTGTACAGTAAGAAGGTGGGGCCGCCCTGCCTCCTGGGTGCTCTTCTTGGTGTTCGGGTGCCAAGCGGGACTCGGGCCGCTGTCCTGCTGGGGCGGGTGGCCCCTCGCCCCGTCTCTGACCTGCCTTGCGAGCACCTTCTGTCCCCTTCCTGGATTCCTCACCGCCCTTTACCACCGAAGAACAAGCTTGGGTTTAAAGTTGCGGGGCCTGCTTCTAACATCCGACAGGGCAGGAGAGCCGCAGGGTGCAGAGAGGGATCCGGCCGCGGGTTGGTGGTCCCCAGGAAACCGTGCTGTAGAGAGAGAGGAACAGCAGAAGGAAGAACGCGCCCGGGGAGGCAGCGTTTAGGGGGTGCCCGCAGGAAGGGAAGACAGACAGGTGCGTTGAGAAAATGCCCTGTCGGGAAAGTCAGAGCAGTAGAGAAGGTACGGGGGAGGCAAAGGCCGGAAGCGTGGAGCCCAGTGAGTCGGACCCACCGGCAAAGGTGTTCAGGTATTTGCTGGGTCTGCGGTTAGGAGATCTGGGATTTTGGTGACAGGAGGGCCAGGCTGGCGCCGGTAGGGCATACTGAGACACGGGAAGGGACCCATTGTCAGTGGACTCCTCCTAAGAGGTGTCATTGAAAAGGAAGAGAGAGCCTGGGCGTCACTAAAGCGTTCCCAGCCCAGCCTGTAACCCGAACCATCGGCAGCGCCCAGCTGCATACACACTGACCACATCGGAACCCCTGGGGGGGGCACCGGGGCGCAGATTCGCAGTGCCCGCCAGGACTGAAAGTGGGGGAGAAGGGCAGCTGGGAATGGGGGCCAGGCAGGAAAGGGAGCAAGGAGAGGAAGACCGTGAGCTGTCCTGGAGGAAACAGTGAGGAGGGGTCAGGGACACGGCCCGGGGCTGCGGCCACGGGCTGCCTCGAGGGAAGAAGAGGAGAAAGGCGCCTCCCGTCTGCCCGAGGGAGGGAGGGAGGCGGGGATGCATCCCAGAAGTGCGGAGCGATGCCTTCGGCCAGTTCCAGAGCTTGGGGAGGGGTCGCCGCAGCTCTGAGTGTTTGGCGAAGGGAGTACGGGTGGCAGAGCCATGGCAGCCCCGTGCCCGGGGTCAGATGCCTCACGTCTCCTCTCACCATCGCCATGGGTGCAGGAGGCTCCCCCCTGGGGGAGGCACCAGGGGAGTGGACCGCAGCGCTGACCCAGAAGTGGCGGTTTAGTGGGTGGGAGGGAAGAGGTGGAAGTGTGAGGGGCTTAGAAGTGGTGCCCAGACCAGAGGGGCGCGTAATCCACGTGCAGCTTAACCGGCATGGGACACGCAGCCGTGCCTCTGGACTCCGTGGGGTATTGAGACAGTCTGCGGTTTCGTTAGACTCCCATTAAGTCGCGTTCTCATACCCTGCCTTTGTCCTAAGGAGGAATGCCTTGCTGTAACTTGGGACGCACAGCAGGAGGTGACTGACAGCCGAGTGGGGGGCAGGGTGGGGGTGGCGAGGCAGGTGTGGGGGCATGGCAGTCCCACCGGGAAGCGGGAGTGGGCAGGGCGAGCCGGCCCGGCCCAGCCTGCGCGGGGCTTTCTGAGCCGGGGGGGTCTCCGGTCTGTGCTGGCAGGGAGGGTAGCGACCAGCTACATGTGGCTCCTGAGCCCTGAAAAGGTGACTAGTGTGACTAAGGGATTTTGAGTTTTGGGTTTCATAATTTTAGTTACATTGCTGTGGCTGCCCGTGGCGAGAGGCTGCTGTGCTGCATAGGGTGGCCCCAGGGCCCGGTGCAGGTCCTGGCCCCACCGCCGACCCCGGTCGCTGTGCGTCTGAGTCTGGTTTAGTCTTGTATGAGAAGAGGGTGGCTATGGCACGGGATTCAGACTCTGCATGACAGGAAGCACTAAGTTCGGCGCTGTGTGTGTGGCTAGCGCTTGAACAGTTACTGCTTCTCGTTCCTTGTAAATGAGACCCATGCGGTCAGGGGCCATTGGATCCGGTGTCCGGCGCAGAGCGCTGTGCGTGACAGACGCACAACAGACATTTGTCGCATGCACGGAAGGCGGGGCCGAGGAGAGGGAGGTGGGGCCGGGGAGAGGGAGGCGGGGCCGAGGAGAGGGAGGCGGGGCCGAGGAGAGGGAGGCGGGGCCGGGGAGAGGGAGGTGGGGCCGGGGAGAGGGAGGTGGGGCCGGGGAGAGGGAGGTGGGGCCGGGGAGAGGGAGGTGTGCGCCCTTGGGCGCTGTCCCCGTCATCCCAGAGGAGATAGCCCAGGGGCAGCACACGGACACGCGCTACTGCCAGGTGCCTCTGGTCAGCATCTCGAGGATGGACCCTCACCCAGTGGGGCCAGACTGTGGCCAGAGATGCGGGGCCCAGAGGCGGGGTGGCAGCGGGCTGAGCCTGCTGGGGGGACAGGAGGCCGCGAGGGGCACCGGTGTGGCGCAGCTGGCGTGCGGGGCGCCAGGGAGGGCCACACCTGCCGCGGGGGAGCGCGGCAGAGCGGGGGCCGGTGGGGAGGAGCGCCCAGGTGCCTGCTCTCCTGGGGGCCGCACCGCAGGCCTGTGCCGAGGTCTCGGAGACGACAGCCGGGCTTCTGGGGGGCCGGGGAGGCTCCGGGGCACCTCGGGCCCCCTTTCTGCGTCCTCACCTGCTTCTGATCGCCAGGTGGAGTACCTCTACTCGCTGGTCTACCAGGCCCTCGACTTCATCTCTGGCAAGAGGTGAGTCCTGGGGTGCGAGCCCGGGGGGAGCCCGCATGTCCGCAGCGGGCGGCGGAAGCCCGCGCAGCCTCCTGGAGCCTGTGACCGATTCTCTCGCAGGCGGGCCGAGCAGCTCTCCTCGCCGCGGGAAGATGGGGCCGCAGGGGACGCCCGCGCCAGGGCCGCCCGGGAGGCGGACAGTCAGGTGAGGTTTCCTGGGCCGAGGCCGCCGTGAGCTTGCTGGGCGCCGCTCCTGAGCTCTCGCTGTCCCCGCAGCTCCTGTCGCTGGATGACCTGCCCGACTCCCGTGCGAACGTCGATCTGCGGACCGACCAGGCCCCCAGTGTGAGTGCCCGCCTCCCGCAGAGGGGGGCCAATGGTCATGGATGGGGGTCCCTGCCCAAAGCCCCTGGACCCAAAGCTCACCCTCTTTCGGCCTGTGCAGGAGGTCCTCATCGTCCCGCTCCTGCCCATGGCCCTGGTGGCCCTGGACGAGGTGGAGAGGAACGCCAGCCCCTTGTACAGGTATGGCCGGCCTGCGGGGGGCGGGGCAGGCCCGGCCGGGGCGGGGCCTCTGCAGCTGCCCTGTTGCCGCCAGCGCAGCTGCCGAGGGGAGGTGCTGGCCAGCCGCAAGGACTTCAGGATGAACACGTGCACGCCTCACCCGAGAGGAGCCTTCATGTTGGAGCCAGTGGGCATGTCACCCGTGGAGGCACTGCCGCCGAGGAAGGGTGAGGGCTCGCGGGTGGGGGTTGGTGTGAGGAGAGGGTCTTCGAGGCTGGGCTCCTTGCAGTGTGCCCTGTGTCCAGCGGCCCTGGTCCCTGCCCTGTGGAGCTGCCCGCTGGAGCTGGTCCCTGTTTCACCTTTGCCTGCAGCTGACTCAGTCCCAGGCCTCTGAGTCCTGTGCCCAGGCTCTGGTGGGCCCCTGGGAGGGGGATTTTGGGGGTGGGGCTGGTCCTGCCGAACCCCCATCTCTCCCAGAGGCGGGGAGGGCCGAGG
Organism: Eidolon dupreanum; assembly: GCA_028627145.1. NCBI lineage: Eukaryota > Metazoa > Chordata > Mammalia > Chiroptera > Pteropodidae > Eidolon > Eidolon dupreanum. Next base: position 204,041 of record CM053503.1, on the reverse strand, counting down.
AGCAGCCAGTGGAAGCCCCTGTGTGCGGGAGTCCGGTCCCTGCGCCCGGCATCTCCCAGGAGCCAGGTGAGGAGAGCACCCTGGCGGACCCGCAGGCGGGGTGGGGGCGGGACTCTGCACCCCACGGCCGCAGCCTGGAGCTGGCCCCGCTGCACCCGGGCCTCGCCCTCACCTCGCCGCCGTGCCGAATGCCCGTCTGGGGCCCCTGAGGTCTGGACCTGGCTGTCCTCTCTGGGCACACACAGGTGGCAGCATCTGAAGGAGGAAGCAGCTAGGACGCCCACCGGACTGCAGTCGCACGTTGAGCGCACCGCTGCTGTCCTCTGGGTGGCACGTGTGACGCTGGCCGCACTCCCTGGGGTGGGAGTGTCGCCCCACCTGCTGTCTGGTCTCCGGGCTCCTCAGGGTTGACGGGTGTCTTGCTCCCTTGCCCAGGCTCCTCTCCAGAAGGCCCGATGCCCGGAGGCGGGGTTGAGGATGAGGATGCAGAGGGGGTGGCAGAGCTCCCCGAGGCCACGGACCCCGAGGCCCCTCTGCAGCCCCAGGAGCCCCGGAGCCCGCAGCAGGTGGGACCACAGCGGCTGCTGAGCTTGAGCCGTTAGCCGGGGTCTGTGCACCCAGACGCCCTCCTTGCACGCCAGGGCAGTGGGTGCTTCCCCAGCCAGCTCTAGACCTGCCCTGCGCCCAGCCCTTTCTCCCGGCGCCACCCTGGATGGCAGGTAGCCTCTAAAGCTCCAGCAGGTAGGCTCTGCTCCAGCCTGGAGCTGAGAAATCGTCAGTAAAGACAAACCAGGCACATACAGGAAACAGCGTTAACAGTTAATTTTGGTTGGCAGGTGTGTGAACGTTCACACTACTTTTTATGTTTTCCCCGTGACCACACATTTACCAGTTTGTGTGTTCTGATATTTTTCCTACAGGTCTTGTTACTTTTTAGTCCTTGAACTATTTGAATCTCCTGCCCCCAGAGCTGAGCTGTGCCCCCGGGGCCTTGGGTGCAGGAGGGGTGGGTGGCGGAGGGGCATCCTGGGCTGTTTCTTTGCAGAGTATGGCCCAGCCTAGGGGGTGCACCCTGCGGGAGCGACCAGAAGCCCCGGAGCCTGCGTGCCGGCTGAAGGTGAGAGGCGGGGGCCCAGACCCCACTGGCAGCCCCTCTGCCCACCCTCACTCCCGCACGAGGCTCCGGTGTCGCCCTCAGATCCTGGATTGAATGCGACCAGCCCTCGGCTGTCACTTCACCGAGTGTCAGGCTGTGGGGGGAGGGTGTGCGTCCCCTTTTCCCCAGTGTCTGCTTGTGCTCTTTGCTCAGGAGACCCCAGACCCCTGGGAGAGCCTGGACCCCTTCAACTCCCTGGACTCCAGGCCGTTCAAGAAAGGTAACTGGGTGGAGGGTCACTTTGAGTTGGTATCGAGGCTGGCTCTGCTGGGGCCCGAGTGGTGGGTGAGGTGTGCCCTGTGCCCACGGGCGGCTTGGTGGGGACGGTGCTCCCGTGGGGTCTGTCCAGGCACAACCGCTGTGTCCCCAGGCAGGCCCTACTCTGTGCCCGCCTGTGTGGAGGAGGCTCCAGGACAGAAGCGCAAGAGGAAGGGCAGTGCCAGGCTGCAGGACTTCCACCAGTGGTACCTGGCCGCCTGTGAGTGACGTGCGGGCCAGGGCGGGCGGCCGGGCGGGCGGGGCCCGAGCCAGCCCATGCCCACCATGCGCTCTCGTAGACGCTGACCACACGGACGGAAGGAGACCCCGGCGCAAGGGCCCATCCTTTGCAGGTGAGTGGGGCCGTTGTGTGCCCCTCTTGGGTGACAGCGCCATGCTCTGGTCCCTGGGTGGACTGGACACGGGTGCAGCACCCCTCACGAGGCCTTTCTGTGCAGACATGGAGGTCCTGTACTGGACGCACGTCAGGGAGCAACTCGAGACCCTCCGGAAGCTGCAGAGGAGGCAGGCAAGTGCCCGCCAGTCTGGGGCCCTGAGCGGGGGTGACAGCAGTGCCTCTCACAGGTGCTCTCTGCACAGGTGGCTGAGCCATGGTTGCCGAGGGCTGAGGAGGGGCTGTGGCCTGTGGAGGACCACATGGAGGATCACCTGGAGGACTCCCTGGAGGACCTAGGGGCAGCAGGTGCGGGCTGTTGCGGTGAGGTGGGCGGCCGGTTGACCTGCCTCCCTGACCGCTGCGGCCACTCCATCTCCCAGCAGATGACCTCCTAGAGGCTGAGGACTACGCGGAGACTGAGGGTGCCGAGCCTGGGGAAGCTGCAGGCCTGGGTAGGTCTAGGCGTGGGGTGGATGGGAGCCATGAGGGGCCCCTGCGGGCGGAGCGGGTGATGGCCCACAGCTCACGGCTGCCCGTTTTCCAGAAGCAGAGGCCATGCCGGCGGCCCTGAGCTACGAGGAGCTGGTCCGAAGGAATGTGGTAGGCCTGGGTCGGGGCAGGGGGGCTGGGCGTGGCCCGACAGAAGGCAGCAGCCCCCCGTCCTCCCGCAGGAGCTCTTCATCAGCACCTCTCAGAAGTTCGTGCAGGAGACGGAGCTGAGCCAGCGCATCCGTGAGTGGGAAGGCACCGTCCAGCCGATGCTCCAGGAGCAGGTGCGGCAGGCGGGCTTGGGCTGGGGGACCGCAGCCCGCGGCCCGCCCCAGCCTCGCCCCAGCACCTCGCCTCTGCCCCTTGCAGGAGCAGCGTGTGCCCTTTGACATCCACACTTACGGGGACCAGCTGGTGTCCAAGTTCAGCCAGCTCAACCAGTGGTGTCCCTTTGCGGAGCTGGTGGCTGGCCAGCCTGCCTTCGAGGTGTGCCGCTCCATGCTGGCCTCGCTGCAGCTGGTGAGTAGCCCGGGGGCCTGGGAGGGAAGCGGCGCCTGCGCTCTGCCAACGCCTTGTCCTTCCAGGCCAACGACTACACGGTGGACATCAGCCAGCAGCCAGGGCTCGAGGCGGCTGTGGACACCATGTCCCTGCGACTGCTCACGCACCAGCGGGCCCACACGCGCTTCCAGACCTACGCTGCCCCCTCCATGGCCCAGCCCTGAGCTGGGGGATGCGCACATCTGCCCACTCCATCCTCGCTTCCTGGCTGGCCCAGCCTAATAAAAGTGGTGTTGCCATCCACCTGTCCCTAACGAGACTCCCGCCCCGTGCAGAGTGGCCGCCCCTTCCCTGCACCCCCAGCCAGCCCCCAGGTCCTGGGCCCTGCGCTGCCAAGGCCTCAGGGTTGCTGGAACAGCTTACACGCACACAGGGGCTCTTCACAGCGGCTTTAATGGTCAGTGCAGGACACTGCGGAAGGCAGCCATGTGGGCCCGCACGCTGTCTGCGATCTGCTTGGCGGACCGGGCCCGGCCGTAGTAGTCTGTGAAGAGGCCATCAGGGCTGAGCAGGTAGATGGCGATGGAGTGGTCCACGATATAATCCTGGTCCTCATCCTTGGGGCCGGCGCTGTAGTACACGCGGTAGCTGCGGCTCACCTGGGCGACCTGCTCAGCAGAGCCAGTCAGGCCCAGTAGCCGCGGGTGGAAGTCCTGCACGTAGCGGGCCATGGCTGTGACATCGTCCCGCTCGGGGTCCACGGTAATGAAGATGGGCTGCACTGGGGGCAGGCCTGGCTCGGCCTCCAGCTGCTGCACCACCTGGACCAGCTTCTCCAGCTCGTCAGGGCAGATGTCAGGGCAGTGGGTGAAGCCGAAGTACATCAGCACCCACTGGCCCTGGAAGTCAGCTTTGCAGCGAGCCTGGCCCCGGTGATCCACCAGGCTGAAGTCACCTTGGCCTACAGAGGCCTGGCGCAGGGCCTCTGTCCGTTGTTGCTGCCGCCGCTGTTCCTTCTCAGTCCTCATAGCCAGCCAGGCCCCACCCAGCCCGGCCCCAAACAAGGCTGTGATGAGCAGCCTAGTTTGCAGCCCTGGGCCCTGGGGCCGGCCCTGCCTGCCAGTCTCTGCAGAGCCCTGCCTTGACCAGAGCCAGCACCTCACGTGTAGGGCCTTGCCTCCCAGGATCCTAGGGAGGGCTGTGGCCTTGAGCTGAGAGAGCCTGTGCCAGGCCTCAGGTGTCCGAGTCAGCAGCAACATGGGCCTGATGCTTCTGCAGGAAAGCAAAGGTGTTGGGAGCCAGAAGGTGCCTTGGCCTCCTGCGTCCCCCATCACTCTGGAGCCTTTGGGTCACCTGAAAGACCAACCCTGCACTGAGGCTCAGAGCTGTGCCTAACTGCTCACCCAGTTCTCAGCTGAGCTCAGGACTGCTTCACCTCTGAAGCCTCAAACTCCAGCTTAGGTATCAAAGTCCATGCCTGTAACTGCGGTCCTTTAGCTCGAGAGCTTCATTTTCTCGCCCAGCCCATTGGTGGTCCTGCTGCTCTCCTGTACCTACAGTGCCTGCCTTACCTGGACTTCTAAGCATGCGCATTGGTCGGCAATAAAACCCCCATTTCAGGAAGGAGGCGTGTGTGTCTGGCTTTAACCCCTAGAGACTGGCTTCTCTGGCCCTTTGCAGCCTGCCGACGTTCCAATTCAGGGACTACTTCAACCACGGTCTTTGGCACCTTCCCCCACCTTCAGCCCAAACTGGTGTCATCCACACCAGTCTGCCCGCAGGAAGCACAGGCAGCTCGGATGATGTTCCGTCCCTCGCCCAATCCCCACTGAAGCCTCTCACACTAACCTGGCCCAGAAACAAGGACTCCGCTGGCACAAATCCTACCCTCTTCACGTCCAGGTTTCTGATGGCAACTCCGGTGGCTCGCAGCCCACGCCCTGCTGCAGCTTCGGTGACCGCCGTGCCTTTCTGCAGGGGCCTCTGCAGGACTGCAAGGTGGTGTTGAGGGCTCCCACTCACCCGTCCACCTGCTGCTGAGCGGGCCTCCACCCACCCCACCCACTCCGGTCCGGACGGTTCCCGCGTGACCTTGGGCACGTCCCTTTGCTAGTCTGTACCAGTCCCCTCCTTTACAAAGTGGGCTCTAAGCAGTGCACGAGGTGTGCCTGCAAGCGAAGGCAGTGGGGAGGCTTCCCGCGCCCCTCTCTGGGAGCCCTCTAGGAACGCGCCCGACTCCCCAGCGGTGGAGTCAGAAATCTGGACGCCAGCGCAGGCCACAGAGCACGCCCCGGGCGCCCGCCCGCCCCTCCGTCCCCTGCACCCGGGGTCCTCCCGGGCTCCCGGGTCCCGGCGTCTGCACCTCCGAGGATCTGACGTTTGTACCTCAAGTCGGGGAACACGACACCGCGCGCCCAGCCGCGTTGTCCAAGGATCCGTAGCCGCCGCCAGGGATTCGGCCGCGCTGCCGCCCATGCGCTTGCGCCAAGGCGCCGCGCATGCGCCCTTGGGCTCGGGACAGGCAGTGCGCGCAAGGGAGGCGTGGCCCGGCAGAGGTCACGTGTCGGGCACCCCGCCCCTCACTGACCATCGCTTCCCACCCTCCCGCGCCCGACCGCCGGCGAAACAGACACGGACACGGATTGGCGGCTCTTGGGCTTTATTGCTGCGGCTCTCGGGCTTTATTGCTGCGTGTCGGTCGGCGGCAAGATGAGCTCAGCAAAGGGCGAGGGGGCGGCGAAGGGCGCGCGGTCGGAGAGCACGAGCGCCCCCTGCAGGGCGCAGCGCTGCGGGTCGCTGAGCGCGGGCGCGTCCAGATGCACGCGGAGCCACGGCGTCCCTGCGGGCGGCCGGACAGGCGGTCAGCGGGAGAGGGGGCCAGCAGGCGGGGCGGCCAGCGGGGGCGAGGAGGGACCGGGATCGGTGCTCACCGCGGCGCAACCTCTGGCCCACGCTGACCAGCAGCTCGGCGCCCACGCCTGGCCGGAGTGACTCTCCCGCACGACTGCGCCCTGCCCCGAGCTCGTGCAGCACGCGCGCCAGCGGCAATGCTCGGACTTGTTCCACGGTGCCTGCAGGAAGAGGGCGCTGGGCGGGGCTCGGGCAGGGCCCGGGGCTCAGGAAGGGGAGGGACCTGGACCGGGAATGGGGCTGGGGGGAGGGACGCAGGTCTGCGGCTGCTCACCGTCCGCGGGCGCGAGCAGTTCCTCTTGCTTTCGGGCGCGCGGCAGCAGCTGGTGGCGCTGCGCGGGGGTCCCGGAGCATAGGGCTCGAGCCAGGCCTGGGTCCACGCCCTGCATCGCTAGCATTCGCTCGAAGCAGCCGCGGGCTGAGCCGTGGTCCAGCGTCGCAGCCACCCGGGCGGCGCCCTTGGCCTGGGTCTCCGCCTGTCCGCTGAGCCAGAGGAGGGCGCCACCTGCCGGCAGGTCGGAGCTAAAGCGAAGCGGGAGCGGCTCTGTAGCCCGGGGCCTGACCTCTCACCTGTCAACTCACCAAGCTTAGTGACCAGGTCCCGCAGGTCCGGTGGCCCCTCACCGTCCATGCAAAGCAGCGCCTCCTCCACCTCCAGGGTGTGGCCCACGCTGCGACCCAGGGGGTTGTCCATAGCCGTCAGAGCGGCTGCAACCCGAAGCCCCAGGCCTGCCCCTACGTCAACCTATGGAGACACGGTTCATTGTGGTCCTTCCCCTGCCTCCCGCAGGGCCTCCTGTAACCCGCCGTGTCATCAAAAGTGTAGCCAGGGCTGTACACTTGGTTGCCCAGGAGGGAAGGGGTCACGCGAGGCTTTGGGTGGGGGTGGGGGAGACCTGAAGCAGGCGACGTGTCTGTTAGCAGTAGAGGGCGGACGGAAGCCTGGGCAGAGCCAGGTCAGCCCTGCTCGATGAGGTCAGGATCACCAGGGGAAGACACGGTCCTGGCAGAGGCCATGGTAAACAGGCTGCGGAGTGGAGCAGGCTGCCCGACTATGAAGTGGAGGTTGGGCCCGGAGGGGTGGACCCATCTCAACAGGGAGGCCTCAGCCACCAGGGACCCCACGGAGAGGCCACACAGCCCCATCTGGCACTGCTGCTCACCAACGCTCTCGCCAGCTCCCTGGCCTCTGCCTGGCTAGGGAAGACTGCGGCCTCTCCGAACTTCACGTCCATGACCAGAGCGGACAGGTTCTCCACCACCTTCTTACTGAGGATAGAAGCTTGGGGGTGGGGGGAGGAAGAGGGGCTGGACATAAAGGAGAGCCCGGAGCTCCCCAAAGACTCAAGGGTTAGCGGGTCACATCCCTATGATGTGGGAGACAGGGCCTGGTATGTTGTGTGCCAGCCTGGTCACTCTCTCGGGTTGGTCAGGCATCCTGTGATGAGGGGACACTACTCTTGGGGTTGGGGGAGGCTCCACAGTCACTTGATGAGAAGACCCTGACTGTGATGGGAGGTCAGCGGTCCAACATGCAGAAAGTGGACCCTGGAATCAGGTCAGGTCACCTGTGATGAGTGGCAGGCTGTCAACGGTGGCTGTCACATCTCTGGCTTCGTACAGGATTCCATCTGCAGGAACCAGCTTCTTGCTCTGACCCACAATACAGCAGCCAACTTGCTCCAGCAGACCTTGCATCTGGCCAAATACCCCTTCATCAGGACTCCTGATGACCTCTGATCAATTACCCCATCAGTGACCCTGATTAATAATCCATCGGGGATCATTCAGAGATTCTGGTTAATGTTTCCATCAATAACTCAGTGGTCCCCTTGTACCTGTTCTGGGCTCTGGATAACGGTGAATCCAGGAATAGACTCAAGTTTGTCCAAAGTTCCCCCTGTGTGCCCTAGACCACGTCCGCTGATCATTGGTACCTGCTGGGCAGGGGTGCTGAGGACAACTGCATGGCTGTCCCCACCACCCCACATTTCTGTCCCTTCCAGGTTAGGGCTTCAGCTGGAGCTAAGTTTACTAAGAGGATGGAGAGGGTGTCCAGCTAGTGGAGAAAGAAAAACATTGCCTTGCTTTGGATGAGGGTGCACAAGTCTAGGGGACTGAGGCAGAGGAGTACCCAGCTATTCCCTTGGAAGTCTTTTCTGGGGTAGCAAATGGGGAGTGGGTGCTAGATAACTTGGTTCTGTTATGGGGGGCTGATGGTGAGGGAGACTTGTTCTGTCCTGGGGTCAAGAAGCCTGGGTTCTGCCTTGGGGCTCTGTCCGGGCCATTAGAGGTTGGGAGCTGACTGTGAGCCTCTGAGGTTTCTGGTCTCCGGAGGAAGTATCTTCTAACCTTGCAGCCGCAGGCAGCCAGGGCAGGTGCCAGCACCAGGCTGACCTTGTCACCCACTCCCCCTGTGGAATGTTTGTCCACGAGTTGCTGGTGCCAGGCCTCCGGCCACTCCAGCTGCTGCCCAGACTTGGCCATGGCCTGGGTCAGCGCCACAGTCTCCTCCAGATCCATGCCTCGCAGTCGGATGGCCATGAGCATGGCCCCTAAGTAAGGGGGACGGTGGTGTAGACAACGTGAGGGGGCGTTCTCACAGCGATGGGTCATCCTGGGGTCAGTGACAGTGGTGGGCGATATGGTGTTCTCAGGGCAGGAAGTCTCTGGGTCGGACTCGGGTGCTCAGGGTTGCCCACGTACCTATTTGCGCACCCTGTGCACTCCCGTCCACCACAGCGCTCACGAAGCCCCTAATGTCCCCCTCGCTCAGGCGGCCTCCGTCTCGCTTCAGGCGAATCAGCTCCGGGAGCTTTTTGGACTCTGGCGGGGCATCAGGAGGGCCCTGGGGCCCGCCCCGCGAGAGCTCGCCAGGCGCGACTGGGGTGGGTGCCAGGGATCCTGGGGTCACTGGAGCTGCCATGGCTCTGGGCCTGGGAGATGCGAGACACAGCTGCAACCTGCCGCCGCCCTGTGCCAGTCTGTGCGACCTGGTGCATTTGACCCCACCCAGTTCCCGTTTCTCACGTCCGTTCCTCCCTTCCCGTCCTCTGTGTGTGTGCTGGCCGTGTGCGTGTCTCCGTGTCTGGCTCCCAATTCCTAGCCTCATAATTTGTCCCCGGCCCGTACCTGTCGCGCACAGCGGCCTCGCTCGACCTGCTACGGATCCCAACCTGCTTCTGCTCTGTGGTGAGGACCACAGGGTGAGGACCGCAAGGAAGGGAAAGGGACAGTTCCGCGGCTGTCAAGGGCGGACCCACGACGGCAGGTGGGCGGGGCTTCAGGCAAGCGGAACTCTGGGCCAATCACCGCCTCGGGGAGGCGGGGCTATCTGCGCGCGCTTTTGTCCGGGGCAATCACCGAGCCCGCCGGAACGCGAAATTTCCGGGACTTGACCCGCGCGGGCCCCCAGGCTTCGATCCCGCTGCGCGCGCCCGGCGCCCCGCCCTGTCGCGCGCACAGAGAGGCAGACTCGTGACTGACTTTGGGATCTTTAAGCAAACATTTTGAGGGCCGCGCCCGCCGGCCGATTAGTCAACAGCGTCTGTCATGTTCAGAGCCAGATAGTCCGAGTGGCGGATCCCGAAGCTCCAGCCGCGAGGCTTCCGGTGCTGCGGACCCAGGGGACGTTGGTGACTTAGCGCGGCCGACCATGCGGCTCCGCGTCGAGACCCGCACTCCCCCAGAGCGCCTGGTCTCAGGCCTCAGACCTCAGAGCCTCAGTCCTAGACCAGGACCCTCATCTCCCGCCTGACCCTTGACCCAGAACTCCGGATCACCTGGTCCACGTTATAGGCTGCGGGCCCGGGATTCAGGGTGTTGTCGTGGGGGAGTGAAGTCCGCGCCAGCATCGTGAATTGGGGAGCCCGAGACTTGTAGATCCCAGGGTTCACCACGTGGTAGGCGCAGGGACCCGGGGTCTGCAGGAAGGCAGAAGGGGCGCTGGGTCCGGCCTCTGTTCCCCGCTATCCAGGAGTTCCCACCCCTTTGCTTTCCCTGCGGTCTTCGCGGTCGGCCCCTCGCCCCGCTGTGCCCCGCAGCCCGCTCCTTCCGCACCTTGCTGAGGTCCTCGAAGAAGCTGCCCGCCGCGTGGCGGCCGTAGATGGAGTAAGTTGGGGCCGAGACTTTACCGATGACCCGGGGGCCCAGGAGCGAGGGCACTGAGTAGGTACCGGGGCCTGGGAAGGAGCCAGCAGGGAGTGGGGTCTGTGGGTGGCCCCAGCGCCTGGAGAGCGGGTCCGGGTCCGGGGTGGGAGGGGCCTCCGGGCCGGGACAGGCCTTTCTGGTCTCACCTGGGGTCTGCTGCTGCGTGTGGATGCCCCAGTTTCGGGGGGCGATGGTGTGCCGAGGTGCGCTGGGGTACGTCGCGTTCCCCGCCCGCTCCGGGAAGTACCTGCCTGTGGGCCGGACCGGGGATGTGGGTCGGAACCGGGCTGGGGTTCTGGGATTAGGGGAAAACCGAGCCACGATTTGTCGAAGCCTGGTGGGGCTTGGAGTTCTATTGAGACCCCGATGTGGGGTGCCGGATTTGGAGTGTTAAGGTGCCGAGGGGGAGTCGGGGCTCTGGTGGGGGGTTTCCCTGGTGGCGGCTGGCGTTGGAGAAGCTGGGGTCCCAAGGGTCCTGACCCGGTCCGGGAGTGAGGCAGGGTGCTGCTTGGCGCGGGCGGCCGTAGATGGAATAGGCGGGGGTGCCGTCCGGGCCGCGCACGGTCATGCGGGCCGGCACCAGGTGGCCGGGCCCCGGGCCACACGACGTCTGCTGCGTGGGGAGGCGCAAGCCGAAGGTGTAGGCGGGGGCGCGGGGCCGCGACGGGTCGTGCAGGATGTAGCCTGTGGGGCGTCCTGTCGTCATCTCGGGGCCGGGGCGCTCGCCCCGGGCACAACCCCCCGCCCCCCCAGAACAGACGTCCTGCTCTCCACCCCGGCGTACAGCACCCCACTCCAGCACAGACCTCGCTAGCCCCTTCCTCCCCACCTCCACCCGCACAGGCCTGCGGCGCCGCTCGTACCGGTGTTGGGGGGCAGCTTGTATTTGGGGCCCGGACCTCTGTAGAGCGCCGCGATAGGGCCGCGGGGCCGGTGCGGCCGCCAAGGGCCGACCCAGACGTCCGAGCCCATGGCGCTGTCGGTGCGCTACGGTCTGCAGCACCTGTGGACAGAAGGTGGCGACCCCGGCCCCTCCACCCCGGACTGGCGGGGGACACACAGCCCGGCCCCTTCCAGCTCAGCCCGGGGGCGGGGCCCAGCCGGTTTCCCAGGAGCCAGGACAACAAACGGCAGCTTTTTCCGCTCTGCGAGGGGCATGGGGCAGGGACCCGGCACCCAGCTGCGAGGTCATCTACCACCCCCATCCCCAAAATGAGTTCGCTAAGGGAGTGTGCGCGCGCGCCAAGTTTGGACTCAATCCTGCGGGAAGAGAATTCCCCGAGGTTCTAGGGGTCCAGGATATTTTAGGGGCATCAGGCAAGGATGCCAGGGCGAGGAAGTCGCATGGGGGGCCCAGAGTTGAAGCACTAACCTGCTCCGATGGCTCCTGGCCGAGAGGGCAAGGTGGGGTGCCTGGCTTTTTGCCCCGCCCGTGCCAACTCCCGGACCCCATTGTGTCCGGTTCCCGCCTCCTGGCAACGGGACTGGCTGCCCCCTGGCTCCGCCCCCGCCCGGCTGTCCTGGGTGGAGCCGGGTTTTGGCAGGCGTCCCGCCAACTGGGCCGCGGACCGGAATGCGGGCCTCACCTTTCTCCAGGCTTCAAGATGCCCATTCCAGAAGTGGACAAATTTGTAGACAAAAAGCAATTGTGAGAATGAATACACTTGTTCAAATACACTGCTGTTCGAATAATACAAACAGCAAGTTCAATTTAATTAAGTGCAGAGAGAACTTTACATCTATTTAAGCTCATGGAATATTTGCAAAAAATAATCATGTACTGGGCCACACACACACACAGCCCACACACGTTGAATAAAGAGGTGTAATGCGACATAATTGGATCATAATTCGAAACAATTCTAAGCAAACGAAATAATGTTAAAAAACGAAACTAATGTAAATACCTAAAAATTAATGAAATCTCTTTTAAAAACTTCTGGGTCAAAGAAACTCAAATGTGAAGTTTCAAAACGTATATACAACATTGCAGAGGTAGACGCCTTCACACCCAGCTCCACACGGGGTTCTCAAACCCGGGGCCGCAGTCGGGTCCTGGCCCTGGCCCTTTAGGGGGTGAGTGGCAGGTGGGTGAGTGACGCTTCATCTGTTTTCGCAGCCGCTCCCCAGTGCTGGCATCACCACCTTGGCTCCACCTCAGATCATCAGCCATTAGATTTTCATAGGAGTACCGGTCCCTGGTGTCAAAAAAGTTTGGGGACCACTAGGACATAGCTAAAGCCGTGCGCAGAGGGAGACAGCCTTAAAATGACTTTGTTCTTGACAAAGAAACATTTTAAATAAACAATATTTCTCTTACAAACATTAGAAAAAAGAAGAGTCAAGTAAACTAAAAGAATGGGTCCGCTCTGCCCAGCTCTGCCGCTCACCTGCCTGCTCGGAGAAGAGTAAGGGGGCCGTGGGGAGTGTCCAGTGGTCTGGTAGGAATTCCTGGCCTTTGCCAGGTGAGCCCAGCCCAGTGTGCCAGCTGTGCCGTGAAGACCAAGGCGGATTGCTAGAAGCCACTTGTCTGGGGCCTCCAAGGGCTGAAACGGGGCGGCCCAAAGCGAGGGCATCTTCTGTAGAGAATTTTCAAACAATACTCAGTGTGCCGAAATTGATCTGCTTTCCATTATCCTCATGAGCCCAGCAATTCTAAAGGTCAGGTAAAAAACTCCACCCCAATCTTTTTTTGATCAAGTTTTAAACAATACTGTGGTTACTGCTCGGTTTTAGTAGTATATGTGTAAATTTCCATGAGCAATGTATATTACTTACCCTCTAGTCAGAAGTGTATTCTGTGTGGAAGTTAATTCTGAGGACTTCAGTTTTGGTTGGCAGGTTCAGACTTATAAATGTTTGTGGAGCTCCAGGCTAGACTGCCCGTCTCCACTCCCTGTGACAAATTTCTCCCTTCAAGCAGTAGTTCTGATGAGCGATGACATCAGAGTGACTATGACAAGGAAGAAACCACCTGAGTTATTGTAATTCTGTAATGACCACCTCAGGTTTTATTTGTTTAAAATTAAAAATATTTAATAGGGCAAACTGTAAGGCATAATATTTTTGTTCGGCTGGTGCAAACTTGATTGCGTGTGTGAAATATTTTACTGAATTTGAATATTTTAAAATAATTAATATTTAATATTTTGCTCAGTCAAAGCAGCCTCCACCTGTCTGAGCAAAGAGTGGTGCTGGGATGTGCAGGGGATCAGAGAGCACAGCACGCAGGCCTCGCTGTGAGGAAGATACTAAGAAAAGATGAAAACAAACAGCAAACAGAACCAGACCCCAAGATGGGGGAAAGAATCCCTTTAAGGAATCTGCTTTCTCTCTTTCTCTCCCCGCCCCCAGATTCCAGTGAAGATTAAACTATTTCAGCAAAACCCAGGTGCAGAGTGATAGGTAAACTCATCCCGGACTTCTCATAGGGTTGGGGAGATACGGAGAGGAGAGGAGGGGACTGGGAATCTAGAGGTTTTGTCTTGCGGAGGGGATCTTGTTTATACCCAAGAACAGCGTCGTAAGTGTCAAATTAAAGAGCAGGGAAAGGAAATCCAGCAGCAGTGGAATAGAGAAGCTTAGGAGAGTTTCCAAATCAAAAAGCAAGAAAACGGAGCAGCAAAAATGACACCTGCAAATAAAGGTGGAGGGAAGAGGGGATAACATTGTGAAATTAGAAACAAGGCACGATTTATGGGACAGAAGAAATCATCTTCACACTAGACGTGAATGGGCGGCAGGTGCCAACGTGGGACTGGATGAGCGGAGTGAGAAGAAGCTGTGAAGGGAAAGAAGAAAAGCCTCACAAGCGCACACGTGGCTTCTCAACTGATGTATCTGGAAGATCACATGTTCAGCAGAGGAAATCTGGAAAATTTCTCATGTTCAGTGATTTATCTGTCGATTCTGAAATATAAAAGCATTTATTTTTGCTTTCTGTTTATTTTCTGCTTTTAATTCTTCTTCTTTTCTTCTAGCTACTTAAAAAAAATGCTTTGCCCGTGTGTCAGACACTCTTAGGCCCATTTCAGGTCTTCGTAGCCTGGTCCACCTCTAGGGCCACGGGGCAGCCACTTCCCGTGGTGACTGACACTCGCACCTTGCTCCTGACCTCAGTCAGCCTGGAGGTGCAGGAAACGCACGCTCGGGGGGGAGACTTTGATTGGCGGAATCTTCCCTCTTCCTCACCTGGAAGACAGCATCGAGAGCTAATGAGCTGGCCTGGCCTCTTGGAGGCCAGTGCCATGAGAAGGGACAGCGTGTTCCGGGCCAGTGGTGGCATCCGCACCCAGCTGGGGTCCCCCTCCGCCAGCCTGCTGCCCGGGCTCCTGCCCCTGTACAGCGGTGCTCATGAGACTTAGCCACAGCTTTGCTTTCTTAGGAACCCAGGCTTAGCTAACTTACTTCTCAGTCTTCTTCATTTAATTATAAGGACATTTAAAGCTATGGGCATGGTTTCCCCTACATACGGTTTATATCTGTAGTTTTTGATACATGAAATTCTTCTTATTAAGAATATTACTGATTTAAAAATAGCCTGGGCATTACAAGCTAAGTTGCTATGAACAGCCTGACCAGGTGTTTGTGTGGGCGGAGCTTTCATTCCCCTGGCATAAGTGCCCCGCACCACTGCGCGGTGGACGGTAAGTGTAAGTTTGGCTTTTTAAAGAAACTGCCAAACTTTTCCGAGTGGTTGGAACATTGTACATTCCCGCCATGTGACAGCAAATCAACGTTATGCTGCTGAGAGTCATCCACACTGTTAATGTAGCTTTAATTAATTCGTTTTCACTGATTATAGCAGAAAACATCAGCCACTGAGATGAGGTGCAGTGGGGTGTCACAAATGAATCACAGATGCCTTGAGCCATTAATGGATATACGTCTTTGATGGATATAAATTGTAATCCACTTTTAAAATAGCTGCTTAAGAATTTACGTGGGTTCACGTTAAGCACAATCGAGCCCCGTTTCTGTAAACGAGGCGAGTTTGGAGGACTGTGCACAGCAACCACCAGCAGAGGGCGCTCTGCACGGCCTGCACCACCGCCCCGTCCCCGGCCCCCTCCCGTTAATGGCACGGTTTGTCTATTAGTATTTGTTTATCATCGGTGAAATTTTTTGTAATGTTTGGCAAGAACTTAATTTCTTTCGATTTACTTTGTTCTTATTTTTCCACAGATTTTATAACAAATACATACGGCGTGACTTCTATTTGCCCTCCACAGTCGTCAGTACCAGTGGAGGCAGCCTCTGCCAACGCTGGCACCAAACACTTCTAAATAACACACCGATGCCTTTTTTTTTTTTTTTTTTTCCCAACAAACCGTTATTTCTTGACTTATTTATTAGATATTGGTTGTTGATGTCGACTGGCCTGGCGATTCTTAACGGAACTTCTAAATGGTTGACATGTGAGTCTGGATGTTCCTTAGGTGGCCTAGCTGAGGACAGACTCAGCTGGGCCGAGCCAGTCTGCCAGAGACAGCCAGGCCACGACTGACCCTGGTGTCCTGTCACAAGGACCTGCGTACTCCTGAGGACTGTCTCTGGGCCTGGAAATTCTTTGACTCATTCATTTCTTGCTACTCGAGGAAACTAGATATACCTAGTTCCTCTTTGGAGAACCTCCAAAGGTAAAATGTGAGGAGTGCTCCTGGTCACCCACGCTGCTGGGACCTTACATGGTGCCTCTGGAACATCTATGACTGGCCTGTGTTGCAGAATAACGACAGCTCGGGGACCATCTGATAATATTCATCATTTAAGCTATTCGTAGGAGTACAACTCAGTGGCATTAAACACATTCACCTTGGCTCTCTGTGCCCCAAATGTTTTCGTCATCCCCAACGTAACATCTGTACCCATTAAGCAGGACGACTCCTCTCTCCGCCCGGGAACCTCCTATCTACCGCCCGTCTCTCTGACTGCCACTATTCTGGGTACCTCATATAAGTGAAATCACACCGTTGGTCCTTTTGTGTCTGGCCGATTGCACCTAGCATAATGCGTTCGCGGTCGATAGATGCAGCAGGTGTCAGGGTTTCGTCCTTTTCTCTGTCTGATCCAACGTGTGTACCTCCGCAGTTCGTTTCTCCATCTATTGATGGACACTGGGTCTGTTTTCTCCTCTTGGCTATTGTGAATTGTGCTGTTCTGAACCTGTGTGAACGGGGACATGTCTGAGAACCTGTTTTTAATTTGGTGAACACGGGGTCATATGACAATTATATGTATAGCTTTATGAATACCTGCCAAGTTGTTTTCCATTTTCCATCCTCACCAGCACTATATGAGAGTTCCAGTTTTTCCACATCCTTGCCAGCACTTTCATTTACTACCTTTTTAATTTATAGCCATCTTAGAGGGTGTGATGTGGTACCTCGCTGTGGTTTTGATTTGCATTTCCCTAAAAACTGATGATGTTGAGTGTCTTTTTAGGTGCTTACTGGTCATTTATACATCTTCTCTGGAGAAATACTTGTTCAAGTCCTTTGCCCATTAAAAATATGGTCGTTTGTCTTTTTGTAGTTTAGTTGCAAGAGTTCTTTATACGTTCTGGATACTAGACCCTTAGCAGATATGTGGTTTGAAAAAATTTTATCCCATTCTGTCAGTTGTTACTTTCTTGATAGTGTCCTTTGATAGACAAAAGTTTTACTTTTTGTCGAAGTCTAATTTATTTAGTTTTTCTTTTGTTGCTCATTTTATTGGCATTATATATAAGGATTCATTGCCAAATTCAAGATCATAAAAATTTACTCCTATGCTTAAAGAGTTTTATGTTTTTAGATCATATTTAAATCATCGATCCACTTAATTTTTGTACATAGTGTGAGGTAGGGGTCCAACATCATTCTTTTGCACGTGGCTATCCAGATATCCCAGTACCTTTTATTGATGAGACTGTTTTTCTCCACTGAATGGTCTTGGCACCCTGTCAAAATCAATTGGCTACAGATGCATGGGTTTGTTTCAGGACTTCCAGTTCTATTCTGTTGGTCTATATGTCTATCCTGAATGCCAGTACCACACGCTTTGAATACTGTAGCTTTGTAGTAAGTTTGGAAATCAGGACGTGTGTCTTCCAACTTCGTTCTTTTTCAGGATTGTTTTGGCTATTCACGGCCTCTTTCAAGTCCATATAAATTCGAGGATGGGCTTTGCCATTTCAGCAAAAAATGGCCATCGGGATTCTTAGAGATGTCACGTAGAATTCGTAGATCACTAGGATAGCGCCGGCATCGTAATGATCCTGTCTCCCAGTCCATGAACACGGGATGCCTTTCCACTGATTTAGAGCTTTAATTTCTTTCAGCAGTGTTTGTTGTTTTCAGCATATAAGTTTTTCACTTCCTTGGTCAGATTTATTCCCAAGTATTTAATTCTTTTAAATAGTATTGTCAATGGAATTGCTTTCCTAATTTCCTTTTCAAATTGTTTGTTGCTGGGGTACAGAAACACAACTGACTTTTGTGTGTTCTTATATTTTGCAATTTTGCTAAAATTGTTCATTAGCTCAAGTTGCTTTCTTGTCGAGTCTTTAGGATTTTCTAGGTATAAGATAATGTCATCTGTGAATTGAGATAGTTTTACCTTTTCCTTTCGAATTTGGAGGCGTTTTCGTTTCTTTTTCT
This sequence comes from Eidolon dupreanum, assembly GCA_028627145.1. Taxonomy (NCBI): domain Eukaryota; kingdom Metazoa; phylum Chordata; class Mammalia; order Chiroptera; family Pteropodidae; genus Eidolon; species Eidolon dupreanum. The sequence continues at coordinate 186,541 of CM053503.1, read as the reverse complement.
TCACTGGTAGCTCTGGCCAGAACCTCCAGTACAATGCTGAACAGCAGCAGCAGAAGCTGGCATTCTTCCTTTGTTCCTGATTTTAGGGGAGGGCTTATTCTCAGTCTTTCACCATTGAATATGATGTTAGCTGCGGGTTTCTAAAACAATGTCATTTATCATGTTGCAATAATCCCCTTTGATTCTTGGTTTTCTGAGCATTTTCATCATGAAAGGGTACCAGATTTTGTTAAGTGTATTTTATGTGTCAGTTGGGATGATCAGGTACTTTTCTCCCTTTGTTCTATTAATGTACTCTAGTACATTAATGTAGTTGAAACATTAATGTATTCTAATTGATGTATTATATTAATTGATTACATTAATTAATTAAAAGTATTAGATAAGTACCATCTAATACTTTTAATATGCTGTTGGGTTTGTTGAGGATTTTTGCATCTATGTTCATGAGGGATACTGGTCGTAAATTTTTTTTTCTTGTGATGTATTTATTTGGCTTCGGTATCGAGGGAATGCTGGCCTTATAGAATAAATTAGAAAATGTTCCTGCTTCTTCAATCTTTGGCTCGAGTTGGAGAAAGATGGTGTTAGCTCTTCTTTAAATGTGTGATAACCTTCACCAGTGACGCCGGCTGGTCCTGGGTTTTCTCTTGGGGGGTTTTGATTCTGACACAATCTCTCTATTGTTATAGGCCTGTTAAGATTTCCTATTTCTTCTGAGTCTTTTTTGGTAGTTCGCATGTTTCCAGGAATTCTTCCATTTGATCTGGGTTCTCTGACTGGCTAAGGTATAATTGTTCTCAGTGTTCTCTTACAATCCTTCTCTTACAATCTCTTTCCGTAAGGTCAGTGGTAATGTTCCCACTTTTGTTTCTGATTTTAGCTGCCTGTCTTTTTCCTTTTTTCTTGGTCAGTCTAGCTAAGTGTTTGTCGGACACTTAGCTAGACTGACCAAGAAAAGTCAGTTCATTGCTTTCATTGGTTTTGCTGTTTTAACTCTACATGATGAAGACACTCACAAGACCTTATTCCTGTTTTACGAAGTTAATCTCCATTTAGATTTAGTGATACGCTCCCACCTTTTGTTGTTGTTTTTGTCCTTCTGGCATCCTTAGTCCTTTCATCTGCTATGATTTTCATTATGCCTGAAAAAAATAGAGAGTTTAGAATTTCTTTTCAAGAGGACTATTTGTCAGAAAATGTTTTTCATTTTGCCTTCATTCTTGAAAGCTGTATCTTTTAAGCCTAGAATCTTAGATTGGTAGTTATTTTCTTTCAGCAAGTTGGAAATTTCATTGCACTGTCCTCTGGCCTCCATCCTTCTGTCATTGAGAAGCCGACTATAAGGCTGCCCTTCCCTGGGCTAACCTGTCTTCCCCGGCTGCCCAGGAGATCCCTGGTTCACGACACTCGCTGCAGTTCTACCTGCCGGATGTTGGCCCTGGCTCCTTATCTCTTCCTGCTTGAGACGCTTTGGGTCTTCTGAACCTCTGAATTGTCTTTCATCAGTTGTCATCTTTGTGACTTAAGTTATCCAATCCCCGAATGTGGCAAATGTCTATAACAACTTAGAATAAGAAACATTTTAACTTCCATTTGAACTGAATCTAGCAACTGATTTCAAGATTTAGACAGTGTTTAGACAGAATTTAGATATTCTCCCCTTTGGGATAAGAGGTGACTTCCATTATGATTTCTTTCTTTCTTTTCCTTTCCATACTTTGTCATTATTTAACATTTTTTTGTATGCCTCTTCTATTAGGAGACTCCCCCTTAATATTTGTATTAAACTTCACAGCCACATTATCATTATTTAAATGAGTTTTTCGCCATCACATTTTAAAGTGATGTGCATATTTTCTTCATCATTCCCATATTGTTTAATATTTACATGTTTTAATTTTTCCTCTATAAATCATATTGTATTGTTTCTCTTTTTTTAAAGAACTTTTTTTTTTTTTTTTTTGCATAAAACTTCCCATATCAGGTGAATTCTTTATGAAGTATTCCTTGTTTGGTATAATTATTAAATTTGGGATTTATACTTTCTAAGCCTTAAACATTATTCTAGATTTGATTATACATATACAAAACGCACTTGTACTTGGATGAGTTTCTGTGCTCGGTTCTCCCCATTGTCGTTGAAGGTATCACTTGGTGGACATCTCTCCTGTTCTCTGAAGCAGCCTGGGGCTCAGGCTGACGACAAGGGCCCTCGGAAGCTGGGTGGCGATGCCCGATGGGATTCTCCATGGCCTATAAAGGGGTGCATGTGGGGATGTCATCATCCTCTCAAGATCTTTGGACCCCAAACTTAACCAAGAGGCAGACCCTGAGACCGGGACGGAGAATAAGGGCAGTGTCCAAAAAGCTTGCCCCCCACTTGAGGTCCACCTTAAAACATGGGCCCACCTTCCACCCTCTGTCATCTAATATGCTCGGGGAGCTAAGAGGTGACCAGACGGGGAGATACCTGAAGCTCAGCAGAGCCCAGGCTGGGTGCCAGGGACACTCCTTGGCCATCGCCTTGCTGCTTGAGTCAGGGAAAAGTCCCGCATCCCAGCAGAAGGAACAAACACATTTGGGGGGGGGGTGCTGCTTCTTTCCAGGGACTCCAGGCTCTTTTTCATGTCTAGGCCTTACCTGGCACCTGTCCCAAGACTCACTCCTGAGATAAGCTTAAGTGAGACACAGATGGAAGGGACGAGGCTCCTCCCGAGACGCCACACGCAGAGGCCAGGTGCCTGCCCGGCGGAAGCGTTTGCATGCCGGCCTGCCAGGGGCCTGGGCCCCAGCGTGGAGGCTGGGGTGAGGGGAGGTTGAGGACCGAGATGAGACACACAGGGCCAGAGGTTTCTGAAGGGTGCCGGGGCTGGCTGGCAGGCAGGCGTGCGCAATGACAGTGGGTCAGGCTGGGCTCAGGGCTCCCCGGGGGCCTGGTGAGAGCAGCGTCTGGGCAGCCAAGCCAGTCCAGGGGTGCCGGAGGGGGCCCAAGAGGCGCTAGAAGGGCCAGGCGGGTTGTAATAAGCCAGGCCTATAAAAAGGGAACAATAACTTTTGGGTTTTCTTTATTTCATTCATTTTTTTCTCCTGGTAGCTGAGAAAGTTGCCATTGAAAACTGTCCTGTCTCCGCTGAACTCAGGTGGGAGGAGGTCCTGAGCAGCCGGGTGCACCCCAGGGGAGAGCAGCGCAAGGCCCCCCTGCACCCCGGGAGTGACAGGAGGTCGCGCCGCCAAGCAGCCCATCTCTGTGCTGGGCAGTGCTCGGCGCCAGGCCCATGCCCTCCATGGCCTCCCTCCTGGGTCTGAGCCCTGCCGTGGGCTTGGCACCACAGCTGTGTGCCCCCCTCCCCCTCCCCCGCGTCCTCTCTGGTTTCTGGTAACTGTATCGGGCTGCATCGTGTTGCTCAGGCTCCAGATCACATCTCCCTGTGGCTGACTCTTCCTGCCAGGACCCCGAGGCCGGACCCTGGCTTGGAGGGGGGACACTGGGGAGCAGGAAGAGTTTGGGGGTGTGAGGGTCTATCAGGCAAAAGCAGTGGGCTGGGATGCGGGACAGTGTTGAGGGACGTTGCCATTCGCCACTGCGGAGAGGGGTGCAGGGGCTAGGCGGGGGCTCGGAGAGGCCCCTGAACTCCTGAAGCTGTTGTAGATTGTCCCCTGATATCTCCGGCTAGGCCTGACTGACAAACCCCCAGCCAGGTCCGGGCTCAGAGAGCCCTGTCCCAGGCCAGGCGGAGCGACAGCCCTGCCGCAGTCCACCTTAACGGGCGGCGTGCTGGGCGGCTGCTCCGCGGTGCTATCTGGGCCGCGGCCGGCCTGACTGCAGGGCGGGCTCGCGGGGGCCACACAGCTCCCGGCCCGCGGCCCGGCGCCATGGTCCAGGGGCTCTCAGAGCCTGCTGGCCCCGGCTGGGGCTGGGATGGGGACGGGGATGACGACTGGGACAGCGCCGTGCTCACCCTGCTGGCGCTGGCCGTGGTGGCTGCCACCGCACTGGCCTTGCACTGGTTCGGCTCTGGGCAGGACCCAGAGGCGGCAGGACCAGCACCCACAGGCCCCCCGGCCCAGCCCCCAAAGTCCGAGGTCCGTGGTGGCCTCGAGGGACAGAACTCCGGGCAGGGGGAGCCTGACCCTCCAGGACGCGGCCAGGGGAGCTCGCCGACAGCAGGCGCCCAGGATCCGCAGCCCCCGGGAAGCGGACACTTGGCCACCACGGCCGCAGCTGCACCCGAGACTGCTGGCGAGGTGGCCAGCGGAGGGGCCTCGGGACAGCGGCGTGGCGATGCCACCCCAGAAGCCCCCCAAAGTAAAGGAAGGGAGCGTCTCAGGCCGGGTGCTGCCCTCCTGGGTAAGAGCCAAGTAGGGGGCACCTCCGCCCCTGTCCTGATACACTTCACTCCCCGGAGTCTGAGCAGACGGGTGCAGCGGCGGGCGGAGGCGGGCAGCGGCCGCACAGTGGAACCGTCCGCTAGCTCCTGGCAGCAAGGAGTGGGGCCGCCTGGCTTCCTGGGGAGAGGCCCAGGTGGCCGGCGGTGGCAGGCAGATGACAGCTCAGGAGCTAGAACCTGCCGCCCCCCAAAGCTGGACCCCCTACGCCTGGGAACTGTGGTGAGTGTGTGGGACGCTGTGGATGCGGCCGGCAGCCTCTCTGCGGGCTCCCAGAGGCCCCCTCATCCCCAGAGGCTGCCCCCATCGGACGCTGTGCAGACTGGGCCCCCGACAGATGTCTCAGAGACCGGGCGTGGGAAGAGCAGCCCCCGAGCAGCACCACTTTTAGCTCTGGACCCAGGGGCCAAAGCTGGTGAGAGCAGAGAGGCTGGGCCCTGGGCCCCCAGGGAGTGTCAGGGGTCCCCAGTCTCTGTGGAAGGCTGGCCCTGGGCGAGGAGGGAGGTCCTTGTCAGCTCCAGCCAGGTCCCAGGCTCCATGGGCCCATGGCCAGAGGGACAGCAGTGGGGACGCCCTCTCTTGTCACAAGGGCAGGGGACCACAGCGGCCTGCATTGTGGGAAAGGCCAGGGTGAGCGGCTCTGGAGAGCACCTTCTCTTGGGCTCAGAGTCAAGCGGGCCAGAGGAGCAGGTGGGCCACAGTGGTGGAGAAGGCGGAGGGTCCCAGGGGCTGCCCAGTGGGCAGGTGGCTGACAGTCCGGACACAGGGGAGGCAGCTGCAGACGAGCTCAGTTGCACCTCCTCATCCACGCCCCCCCCACACACCCCTGAGCCCTTCCCACCCTTAGCCCCCGCACCCTCAGCACATCCCCCCCGAGACCTCTTACCCACAGCCTCGATGCTTCCAGACGCCTCTCCTTCACACTCCTTGCCCCTCAGAGTTGTCCAGGGTCCTGCTAAGGATGAAAGTCTCAGAGCAGCTCCTGCCGCAATCTCAGCCCTGGCCACAGTCCCGGCTCTAGTTGCAGCCCCTTCCCCGGCTGCACCCCCTTCCCCGGCCGCGGCTCCGGCCCGGGCTCCAGCCCGGACGCCGGCCCCAGCCCCAGGTCCAGCCACAGCCACAGCGGCATCCGCAACCCCAGTCCCAGACCCGGCCCTGGCCCTGGCCCCAGCTCCAGCTCCGGCCCCAGGCCCAGCTCCAGCTCCAGCTTCAGCTCCAGCCCCTGTCACAGCGGCATCTGCAGCCCCGGCCCTGGCCCCGGCCCTGGCCCCGGCCTCAGGCCCAGCCGCAGTCCCAGTCCCAGCCCGGGCCCTGGCCCCAGCTCCAGCTCCAGCTCCAGCTCCAGCTCCAGCTCCAGCTCCAGCCCCCGCCACAGCGGGATCCGCAGCCGCAGCCCCAGCCCCAGCCCCAGCCGCAGCAGCAGCGCCTGCCCCCACTAGTGAGTCAGGGCGCACATGGCAGGAGCCCAGCGTGGCTCTCTGCAAGGGCAAGCAGGAGGCGCAGGCCTCCACCAGCTGGGGAAACCTCGTTTCAATGGTTCTCAGGAGTCACCCCTTCCCCAGGCAAGAGAGGCCCCAGGGGACAGACGCAAGGGCAGCTCTGCGGAGCCCCGGAGAGCCCCGCACTTCCGCACTGTCCGAGAACAGCGAGACTGGCTCTTCCCCTGAAGGGGCGGTCACAGGGCTGGGCACGGGGGGCCCGGCTGAGGCTGAGTGTCAGCCACAAGAGAGAAGCTCCAGGCCCGGGGCTGCCACCCCAGGCCCTCCTGCGGGCCCACGGGATGGAGCGCAGGAGGAGCGTCGGGACCCGCCGCCGCCCGAGCGCGCGCAGCCGGGCCCCGCCCCCGCCCCCGCCGCCAGGCGCGACCCGCAGCCCATCCCGCAGCCCGTCCCGCGGCCGCGGAAGCGCAGCGTGTGCGAAACAGCCGACGGCTCTGAGCGCAGGCTGCGCCAGGCGGCCCCGGGGCGGGAGCCGGCGGAGAGGCCCAGCCCTGCGGGCGGCCGGGGCCTCCTCGCGGAGAGGCAGAAAGAGGCCCGCAGGCTCATGGCGTTTCTGCAGCGGCCGGGGAGCTGGGGGGCGGTGGAGGGACCCCGGAAGCCGGCCTCGGCGGCCGCTCTGCCGCAACGGCTGGACCTGGGCAGCTGCCTGGACACGCTGGCCTTCGCCCAGCAGCACGGGGAGCCGGGCCTGGCCCAGGAGACCTACGCCGTGATGAGCGACAATCTGCTGCACGTGCTGGGGGACGCCGGCCTCTACCGGCAGCTGAGCGGGGCGGACAGGGAGCGAATCCTGAGCCTCCGGACGGGCCGCGGCCGGGCCGTGCTGGGGGTGCTCGTGCTGCCCGGCCTCTACCCGACGAGCCGCTCGGGGCCCCCCGGGGGCCCTAGTGCGGACGAGGCTCCTGCCCACGGGCCCGCGGCCCTGCTTCCTCCGGCGCAGCTGCACGTGTTCAGCCCGCAGGAGAACAGCTGGCGGCCCCTGACTCGGGTGCCGCCGGAAGCGGCGCTGCGCGGCTGCGGCCTCTGCACGATGCACAACTACCTGTTCCTGGCGGGCGGCGTGCGGGGCTCGGGCGCCCAGGCCGTCTGCACCAACGAGGTCTTCTGCTACAACCCGCTGACCGGCGTCTGGAGCCGGGTGCGGCCCATGCTGCAGGCGCGCGCGCAGCTCAAGCTGGTGGCCCTGGACGGGCTGCTCTACGCCATCGGGGGCGAGTGCCTGTACAGCATGGAGCGCTACGACCCCCGCACGGACTCCTGGACTTCACGCGCGCCCCTGCCCGCGGGCACCTTCCCCGTGGCGCATGAGGCTGTGGCCTGCCGTGGGGACATCTACGTCACCGGGGGCCACCTCTTCTACCGCTTGCTCAGGTACAGCCCCGCGAAGGACGCGTGGGATGAGTGCCCCTACAGTGCCAGCCACCGGCGCTCCAGCGACATGGTGGCCCTGGGGGGCTTCCTGTACCGCTTCGACCTGCTGCGCGGCGTGGGCGCCGCGGTGATGCGCTACAACACGGTGACCGGCTCCTGGAGCCGAGCCGCCGCCCTGCCCCTGCCGGACGCCGTGCCGCTGCGCTGCACCGTGCTGGGCGACACCATCTACTGCCTCAACCACCAGGTCACGGCCACCTTCACGGTCTCTGAGGGGACCGCCCAGTTCCAGGCCGAGGAGCTGCAGCCGTTCCCCTTGGGGAGTAAGGGGGTCCTCTGTCCGTTCATCCTGACCCTGCCCCCCGCGGACCCGCCGCAGACTGCCCTCTGAGCCGCTGCCGGGCACCAGGGCTGCAGCCGCCGCTCTGCGGGGACACCCGGCCAGGCGGCACAGGGAGGTGGCTGCCGCTGTTTGCCGGACGACTCTCTGTTACCCTAAGACTCGTGCTGTTCCCCTCCACTCCAGAGCACCCTGTCCCGGCCCCAGAAGGGGTCGCTGGGCGTTTCTGCCACACCCAGGTCCTCCCGCCTTTACCACCGAGTCCTGCCCACCGCCTGGGCCGCGCACAGACGCCTCCTCCAGGCAGAGCGCCCCTTCCGTGGGCTCCCGCGACCAGCACCCACCACGCTGCCTGGAAATGACCTGCCACAGGACACTGGTGCCCTTTGAGCTAGCCACCGACGCTGTCCCCAAGGACCAGGACTTGGCCTGCTGAGGAGGGAGATGGCTGGAAGCTCAATCATCCTTCCAGATGGCTCCAAGCTGGACAAGGGGCCCATGAAGGGGGAAAAGGGAGCAAAGAAGTCCCCAGGAAAACATCCCTCCCTCTGGGACTCTCTGCCTGTCCTGAGGCCTTGAGGAGCCTGGCTCCACTCTCCCCAGAAACAACTCAGCCTGCCTTTCTCTGATTGGTCCTCAAGGGCCTGGAACCCCTGCCCATGACCCCAGGCTCACTACGGCTCATGCCCTCTGCAGTCTGCAAGGTCTCTCCCCGCCCCCTGCCCCCCATTCCGCCCCCTTCTCAAGTGAGATCTGGGCTGCACCCCAGCTCTGCCTCAGCTCTGCCCCTGTGAGCTGTGTGGACTCGGGCGAGGCATCTAACTTTGTTTTCTCACCCGTGAAGCGGGGATAATGGACATGTCATTCAGGAGAGTCGTGAGAACACAGGTCACATATGTGAGCCCGGGATACATAACTGAATGAACAATGTCCCCTTTACCCTCTTGGGAGCCCTCCACACGGAGGCAAATCAATCTGAGTGCTGCAGCCTGTCCTCCCCTCTGACCTGGCCTGTCCGCAACTCTCTGGCCTTTTTTGCTTTTTATTCTGTGCTTGGCACTAAATACACGATTCGCTGACAGCATCTTATACTCTCCATGTTTTGTTCGCAAGGTTGGACATGTTATGCAGCCGGGTGGGACAGAAAGGGGTCCTCAGGTTGTGCTGAAAATGCTGAAAATAAATTTATTGAAAAATAAGGAGTGCACGCAGCCACATACTTGGGTGGCCATTCCGAGCCAGGCAGAGAACCCCGCCCCCCAGCGGCTTCTGTCCCGTGCACCGCGGCGCGGGGTGCAGGCGGGGGCTACTGCTTGCGCGCGGTCTCCCTGAGCAGCTCTTGCCAGTTCTTCTCCATCTCCTCCTTGCAGTTGAGGAAGGCGTCCTCCAGCCGGCGCATGGCCTCCGCCAGCGCGGGGTTGGTGCGCACCACCACCATGTCGTAGGCCATCCACGTGGCCTGCACTGCAACAGCCAGACAGGCCCCGGTCAGGCCACAGGCTGGGTCACGGCTCTGGGGCACCCCGGGACCAGACCCCACCGAGTCACCCGATTACTCTAAGGACAAGAAGCAGGTCGGCTACTTGCTGCAGGCTCATAAAACGCCCCTGTTAAAACTCCTCCCTACGGGGAGCAGTAATGAAACTTCCCTGATTCTGCACAAGCCTTGACTCCCGTACACATCAGCGCATGACGCTAAAAGGCTGGGGGCCAGTCTGACGTGAAACATTAGGAAAAGTCCGAGCAAACACAGGTCCTTACCTATCCACAGTTCACAGCCAGTGGTTGCACTGTGACCCCCATGGAGTCAAAATGCCACCCAAGCTCACACGTTAGGTAGCGGGGACAACTCCCGCTCCAGCCAGTCCCGAGCCTCGGGTCGTTTCGTGCTCAGCAGCCTGGGCACCGGCCCAGGGGCTCCTCCCCTGGGAATGTCTGCTGCAGCCCACGTTAGGTGTCCTCACCACTGCACTGACCGCCTTTCACGGCCTGGCCCAGTGTCCCGGGGCCTACATGTGACCATGTGCTGTGTGTACGGATTCAACGGAAGGGTAGGGAAACCCCACCTCTACACCCTTCTCCCCGCAGAACCCACCCCACTGCTGTGTTCCTACCCGCTAGACCTACAAAAAACAAGGGTCCTGCTCTTCTGCATGACAGCCACACAGTAAATACATGCCCTTCACACCCCTCTTTGCTGGGCACTTTGGGAAACCATGTCCTCAAAGAAATTAATCAAAGAGGAGCTATGCAGAATGATTAATGATAAATGCACGTGTATATCTACACACATCCGAGGTCGGCAGAATGGCAAACTTGAAGCTTTACCAAAAAAAAAAAAAACAGCTATCTAGGCGGGGAAACCGTTAGAAAAGCTATGCACAGTACTTCAGCAGACAGAGGGCAAGTGACACAGCGAGTGCAGGAATTCCTAAAGCTTTGGAAGCATGACAGTCACTTGGGACACCTGTAAAAATGGAGGCCACAGGCCCTGCCTGTAACACAGAGGTTCCTGTCTAGCCGGTTGGGAATGGTGCCTCTTAATAAGCATGTGGATACTCCTGGTGCGGGGACCTACCGACCACCGTTTCAGACCAGCTAGCCAGAGGGCGGACCCAGGGCGCAGAGCAGCTTGTTCTGGCTCTCCACTTGCTAGCTGTGTTACCTGGAACAGGTGACTTAAACTTGCTAGCCTCAGACTTGTTAGGTAATGTCCCAATCTCATGGCTACCATGAGGATTAAATGAACGATATGTGTAAACTGCCTAGCACGTGCTCAAGGAAGGAGAAACTCTTATTATAAATTGAAATATTCAAGGCAAAGAATTACGGTGGGTAAGAAATTAAAATGCAGGGGGAAATAGCTCACAGAAATAAACCTAGTTTAAACCTACACAGCAGCTGGAATCTGGCTCCGCGTTTCTGAAGGCCCAGGCAGGAAAGAAAGTGCACACGGTGGTACCCTAAAAGTATCACACAGGTCCATGAGCACAAATGCATGAAGATGTTCACTGCAGCACTGTTTTTGCTGACAGAGTGGTAGGCAAGCTAGGTGTCCATCACTGGGAAGAATGGAGAAGCAGAGAGTAGTGGCTCACCGTGGGAGGCTACAGTTCGGTTAAAGGTAATAGACAAGATGTATCATCCATGGATGCTCAAATAGGTCTCATAATATAGTCTTGAGTTTAAAAAGTTACAAGATACAACACAATATACTTACATAACTTAAAAATACATGCATAAAAAACAAAAGTATGCACTTTGCAAAAACACGCAAAAAAATATACGATGAAAGGAATGAAAATAGAAGAACATAAATAAATAAAACCAGTGAGGATTGTTATGCAAACCACGAGTGATGGTAGTATGCTGTGAAGTGGGAAGTGTGATGTCAAGCTCTCTGACAGAGAGAACCATAAAGAGAAACAAACTAACGAACAAAACCAAAACAATTAGGAGACAACAAATGAGGATGTACTATGGCAGAACACAAAGTCTATCTCATTACTGATCACAAATCAAAAATGAACTACACTCTCATCACTGTGCCAGGCGAGTGGGTACCAAGGGAAACAAGCACATTTCCATATCTATTTCCTGTTAGCACTGTACCAGTGCAACAGAGATGCCAGGAAGCTTAAAACACACTTTCTCAAAATGCATAAAAGCCAGGGAGCTAAGACACCCATTCACTCACACTCACACACACACACACACACACACACACACACACACACACACAAATCGATCACGCGCCTAGTATGCGTTAACACCTATTTAGGCTCTGGGGATAAAGCAGTGAAAAAAAAGTCAGAAAGTCTTGCCCTCATGACCATGACATAATAAATCACAAGAAGCAACTTACATAGTATGTTAGAAGGTAATAAGTGCTAAGGAGAAAAATAAAGCAGTGAAGGATGGTTGAGAATGCTAATAAAAAAGGATTTGCAATTTCAAGGAAGGTCTATATTACAAGTCTCTTAATCTCTTTGCATGTTTAATTCCTGATAAAGAAATCTCTTTTTGATGCATTATTCTCTGATTAATTATATTTTCAATTGTTGTCAATTTTATCTTTTATCTCACAATTATACTTTTCCCTTTCAGAAGCTCCATTTGTTTTTTCAAATCTGTTCATTCCTGAGTTTATGTTCATCTTTGTAATTGCATTCATTACTTAGCTATTTACACTCTGTACTGGACATAATCTACTATCCTTTGAGATCTTAAGATGTTGATTTTTATTTCTGCAGATTTTACTCACAGTGGCTTATCATCTCATGTATTTGGTAATATTTGTGAGGTCAGCACTGAGGTAGCTTCCAATCTCCTCCACACTGCTACATAATCTTTCTAAAATACGTATCTCTTCATGTCATCCCCTGCTTAACTTTTTTCAATTATTTCCCTGTTGACTACGGAATGACTTCTTAGTGTGGTACCCAGTTTCTTTCGTGATCTGATCCCAGGTGATTAATTTAGATTTATTCTCTACCACTTCTGCTTATTCTACAGTAGTCGAACCCTAAATCCAACCAGTTTTCTTCCTTCTTTGTTCCTTGGCACAAATTGTTCTTCCTATCTGAAAGTCTGTCTGGAAGCTCCCAACGATATGCTCCATGGTTCCTTGAAATCCATCTGAAATCTCATTGAAATTTTAATATATTTTTATTATAGCAATTAACATAGTGTATTCAATTTATGTGTCTGCACATTTATTTCCCCATTAGCTTATAAGCAACTTGAGTGCTGGGCTTGGCACAGGTGGTCATTCAGAGAGTAGCCATTGAATGAATGAATGGAAATCTAACACCCCTCCAAGTCTAAATGTTTCTTTGAATTCTGGGATTATATTTTTCCAGGTTTATTAAAGTATAATTGACAAATAAAAATTACATATATTTAAGGTGTACAATGTGATGTTTTGGTATATGCACGAGTTGCGAAATAATCACCACAATCAAGCTAATTAACATTTCCAGCACCTCACAGTTATCATTTGTGTGTGTACGGTGAGAACACTTAAGATCTCCATTCTTAGTAACTTTCCAGAATACAATGCAGTATTAACTATACTCACCATGTGGTACACATTTAATCTCCAGAACTCATTCATCTTGCATAACTGAAATTTCATATTCTTTGACCAACATCTTCCTATTTCCCCTAATCCCCAGCTCCAGCAAATACCCATTTACTCTCTGCTTCTATAAGTTTGACGTTTTTTAGATTCCACATGTAAGTGATATCACAGGTATTTGTCTTTCTGTGCCTGGCTTCTTTCACTTAGCAAAATGTCCTCCAGATTCATCCATGTTGTCACACATGGCAGGATTTCATGCTTTTTTAAGGATGAATAATACTACATTGTATAATTATAACACATGTTCTTTATCCACTCATCCATCAATGGACACTGAGGTTGTTTCCATATCTTGGCTACACTGAATAATGCTTCAGTGAGCATGGGAGTGCAGATATCTCTTTGATATCTGCATTTCCTGGACATCTACCAAGAAGTCAAATTGCGGATCACATGGTAGTTCTATTTTTAATTTTTTGAAGAACCTTCTGTGATTATATTTTTGACAGTATATAGAATATCTCTACCCATATGTAAAACTGGTACTTCCAACCAAGAATGTACATAACTGAACTCACTTTTTTCCCCCCTCCTTCCAAAACCTGCTCCTCTTTCTGTATTACCAAACTCTCATCTCTTCCCTTTTCCACTTCCTTCTTTCATTCACGTTCATCTTTTAGTTTTGGCTGAGAAGTCATTTACTCTAGGAGGCCTTCCTTGGCTCCTTATGTTAGATCAGGCTCCCTTTTTGGATATCGTATAGCATAACATAGATTATTCAGTCTTAACGCTCATCAAAATTTATTATAATTACTCATTTATTTTCCTCCTTACATGACAATCAGCTTCAGGAATAGAGACCCCACAATAGTACTGCTGAAGGACTGCACATAGGAGAAAGGGAAACAATCAGACCTTTTTGAGAACTGAACACTGGCTCTGAACTGACACTACTTCCTGGAGACCAAAAACATCATTTCCAACCAGTGTAGTTAGTGATCTACTGGTCATAATGGGGGCTTATGGAGGTCAGCTTGTCCATGCACTGAGTGCTAGCTCAGGTCTGTCTCACAGTGGGCCCAGCGGGTCTCTCAGTCCACTTTGTAGTAATGTCCCCATTTCCAGCATGCATAGTTGATATGGAGATACTCTATTACTCCATATACTCTAGAATATACTCTCTATACTCTAGCAACTGGGAGAGCACCTACATTTGTTCCGTGATCCACGGAGCAAGGGCCATTACGGTGGGAAAGGCTGTGTGGAAACCACTAGCACTGACTCTGCCTATGAAAGCAGGGCACCAAGAGCAGCACTGAACCCCTGGGAGGGCTGCAGGGATCAGCACTGCCTCCGAGGGCCTGAAAGATGCAGGGGACGATGCCCACCACATTCCAGGTCGACCTGCCTATCCGGCTGTGCCGAAGACAGAGCCTGGAGAACGACAGTGGAATGTCATAAACTCAGTGAGGTGGTGACCCCAGCTGTAGCTCTTGTTCCAGATGTGTTTCTTGAAAATTCTTTTATTTTTTTTTACAGTTGATATTCAATATTATATTAGTTTCAGGTGTACACCATAGCGGTTAGATGTTTATATAACTTATGAAACGATCCCTCCAAGGCTAGTAGCCACCCGACACCACATGCAGTTATTGTAATGTTATTGACTACATTCCCTATGCTGTACATTACATCTGTGACTACTTTGTAACTGCCAAGGTGTACTCCTTAATCCCCTCATCTTTTTCACCCATCCTCCCAACCTCCTTGGTCTTCCGGCCTTCAGTCTTCCCTCTCCAAACCATCCCTCACACTGCTACCAGAGGTATCTTTCTAAAACACATGCATCTTCCTTGAAATCTCACCTAGACAAGAAAGGTAAAACTCCTTAGCTTGGCATTGGAGAACTTCTCGCCTTTTAGCCTCTTCTTTCTGTGGCCTGCCACCTTGTGAATCCCATGCACTAATCTGGCTTCTTGAATTTGCCAGGCCTTCCCTCATGCACACATGGCCTTGACTTCATCTTCTGTTGGATTGCCCTTCCTCCGACCCCCAAGACCCCTACCTCATCTGTCCGGTCTCTATTCCATCCTAATGCTTGGTCAGCTGCTCCTCCTTCTCTGGCTCCTTCCTAGTACTCAGTGTACACCATCATTAGCATTTGCCAGATTATAATTTTAATGTAAAATTAAAATGTGTTTTAACTTTAATTCATATATTTAAGTTATGAAGTCATCTCTGTCTGTTTCGGCTTCCACCTACTTATTTAACGAAGGAACATTTCTATTCACTTTTATACTCCTAGAAGAGCACATAGCAGGTGCTTAGTAAATGCTCTTAAATAAGAAAATATTTAACTAGATTGATGGAATTACACAGCTTATAGTAGAAAATGAATTATAGAACTTTTTTAAAAGGTAGTGTAAAATAGGTATATATACATATAAAACTTTCAAGTACACAGGCCAAAATATTGCAAACATTTCTAAATATAAATTTTCTAAAGTCTGTTGTAATAAATGGAGATTATTTGCAAACTACTAATGTCTTTAAAAATAGTCTGTTTTCATTTGAGTAGAGTGTGCTTTCTCAAATTTGTTTCACATTATGATTTTCTCTAGCAAAACTTAGGCTCATATATTATAAGAATTATACATGTTCTGAATTAATAAAGAACATATTAAAGAGATTATAATGGTATCACTACCATTACTGCTCACCACTTAGTGGAAACATGTAAAATAAAATAAAAGACTAAGATTCTTTTGCAAAAATGGAGAAATTTGTTCAACTCTATTTCTGCTTTATTCCACTGAGCTGTACCTCCCATTTCAGAACCTAACCAGTCTGAACACTATTACTCTGGACTCTTTTTCACTTAAATGACTCAGAGAGAGAATGCTCTAGTTCTGTTTACAGGTGTTAGGTTAACATCATTTGTCACTTGCTGAGTACTTGAGCTTGGGTCTGGTACTGTGTCCAGTTACAAAAGACAAAGTCACTATTTCTGCTCTCAAGAAGATAATAGTCCGGTTGCAGAAATAAGATGCAAACACACATAAAATAATCAGAGAACAATTCAAGGCAATATTCAGTGGTAAGTGTCACCGAATATTGACGCTTATAATAGTTACATGGTATAGAAGTTGAGGAGTGGTCGGGGAAGGCTTTGTTAAGAAGGCGCTTGATTTGTGCTCAGAAGTATAGGGAGGATGTGAACTATTGGAAAGAAGGGGGAAGGCACCTTGCCTGGGAAAACAGCCTACCTGAGATTTTCTCCATCTCTTCCAATAGCTTTTCCAAGTCCTTATTCAGGTCTGACAGCATTTTCAGCATGTTGTCATAGTTTCTTTCCCCAGGGTCAGAATCAGCCATCTAGGCAGTGCGCAGAAAGAAGACGCAGTGAGACAGACCGACGTTCCGATTCCAGCTCCTCCGCTCACACCTGGGTAGCTAGCCAAAGCCAGAAACCTGGGGTCCTCTCTAATTCCCCTCTGCTTATCTTCCCTGGAACTCTCTAATTTTATTCATTCATGGAATAAATATTTAATCACCCATGGGTCAGGCAGTGCTTGGGAGCCACCAGTGAACTGAATGCTGCTCTTGTGGCGTTCGCAGCCCCGCCCAGCCATGGAAAGTCTCTCCCGCCAGCCTCTTCCTCCCTCTCTCCAAGGTCGCTGCTGTAACTGAGGTCTACTCCGTGCTCCAGCTCTGGTTACAGACTTGCTGAGCATCCACTATGTGCCAGACACCACTGCCAGGGCTCTGTGGATACTGCAGGGCACCTTTGGACCCAGGTGGACCAAACCACGCTCTCACGGAGCTCTCCTTCCAAGGGGAGAGCCAGACAAGAAGCCAGTTAACAGATTAGTAAAGACGCCTTCGGTTTGTGGTCACTGCTAGGAAGAAAATAAAACAGGGTGGTATAGGAAAGAGGATCTTTAGTTTGTAAAGTCACAGAAGGCCTTTCTAATGAAGTGACATATGAACTGATACTTGAATAACACAAAGGAGTTGGAAGCTAAGACCTAAGGGAAGAGTTCCAGATGGAGGGAATGGCTGAGAAAAGGTGGGTGTGGCCTCGGTGTGCTTTGGGAATGGAAGGGAACCTTAGGTCGGGGTTGGGAAGAGTGCTCTGGGATGAGATCGGCTAGGTGGGCAAGAACTTTGGTTTTATTTTGAGTGTCAGGAAAAGCCGGTGGAGGCTAAGAGCAGGGGATTGTGGGACTCTGTTTTAAGATAATGACTTCAGCTGCTTTTTGGAGAATGGACTGTTGCAGGGTGAGAGGAGGCAAGGACGGGAAGACCGGTGAGTCAGGAGAGCGCTGGAGTGGTCCAGAGGGGACGGTGGCTGGAACGAGGCAGCGGGGAGAAGCGGGCCATGTTTGGAAGATATGCCGGCCTACTTTGGCAGAGTGTTGGATGTGTATAGATTTGTGGGGGCAAATGATGGGAAGAGAGAAAACAAAAAGACTCCTGATTTTGCTGAAAACAACTTGATGGACGGTGGATTTAATCGAGATGGGGAAGACTAGGAGAGGAGCAGATTAGAAGGGAGAGCAAACACTCTATTTTGATATGAGATGCCCATCAGGCCTCCAAGTAGAGGGTCAAATGGGCAGATAAATATGTGGGCCTGGAGTTCAAGAGAAAGGCTGGAGCTGAGAATATAAAATTTGGAACCAATGGTGCAGGCTCTCTTCACCTTTCCCTTAGAATGTTGTCTGAGACTCCTAACTGGTCTTCCTGCATGTAGCTTCATCTGTCCAACCCATTTTCCAGCTCACCTCTAGAGTAACCTTTCCTAACGTGCAAATTTGACCATGTCACTATGTTTGAAACCCTTCAACAGCACCCTATTTCTATCAGGATAAAATCTTTTTATCATAGATAACGAGATCCTTCATAATCTAGCTCCTGATTGCTCCATTTTCATCCAGTTCCAAGTTGTGACCAAATGGCTGAGGAAAGCCTTCAGAGGTCCTGAATTTAACGAGATATGATTTAAAACCTACAAAAGCTGTATTTCCAAAAGATGTCATGAAAAAAGACCCATGAAAATAATGCAGAACTCTGTAAAGGTAAAAAATGTCTACATTTTTTGTTGTTGTTGTTTTTGTTTTGTTTTGTTTTTTGTTTTTTTTTATGAAAGAGTTAAAGAATTGCAAAATGGAATAAAATAATTCTATCATGTGGGTGGTTACAAAAATCTATGTGAAGACAACTAGGTAATGACACAATGCACAGCTAAGTTGTGTGGGCTACTTGCTCAATTCATTAAGCTATAAAGTTCCAACTATATTCTTTTAGCCATACATTCAACACATAATTTTGAGCACCATTTTGAATTCTGAAGATACAACAGTGAATATAACAGATTAAAACCCTTGGTCTCATGGACGCTACATTTTAGTGGGCAGAGAAAATAAACGAGATTAACAAGTGAAATAAACATAAGGAGAAGGTGAAGTACTAAGGAAAGCAGGTCAACCAGAAATGGAGAGCAGGAAAGAGTAGCGTAGGGTGGTGGCTACCATTTAAATAAGTGTTCGGGGGAAGGCTTGCTGCAGTGGTTTCAACTAGAGACCTGGAGGAAGCGAGAATGAGCCACACAGAGATGTGAGGAGAGCGCGTTCCAGGCAGAGAAGACAGTAAGAACAAAGGTCCTGAGCTAGGGACCTGCCAGGCAAACTGCAGGAGGAGCGACAGGGCGATCAATGTAGTTAATACAGACAGAACGAAGTGGAGAGCAGCAGATGTGGTCAAAACGTGGGGAGTGGAATTATGGTGGGCTTTACAGATCACTGAAAAGACTTAGGCTTTTTCTTAGAGTGAGATGGGAGCCTGAAGGGCAATAACCTGATTTACATGTTAATAAATCACCAGGTTGAGAATAGCGTGTATGGACAGGGGTGAGGAAGGGAGCCTAGTTAGGAGGCCATTGGAATAATGCAGGAAAGAGATAATGGCAGCTCAGATCAGCATAGGAGTGACGGAAGTAGTATGAAGGAGGACAATTCAGGATGATCTTGAAGGCAGAGCCAACGAGATTTGCTGATGAGCCAACGTGAAATCAGGGATGACACTAAGGTTTTTGACTGGGAAACCAGAAATGGAAGTGCCATTAATTGAGATGAGGGGAGACTGGAAGAAGCTGGTTTGTGTGGGGAAGAAAAAACACAGTTTTGAATAAAGTTGAAGGGGCCTGTGAGGCATTCAAGTAAGAACACTGAGTAGACAGCTGGGTAAATCAGTTCAGGGAGAGGGTAGGCTTGAGATAGAAATTTGGGAGTCCTCAGCATATAGATGATAAGAACAGGTGAGATCAAGGCAGAGAATGCAGATGGAGAGAAGGCTCAACACCGAAATCGGGAAGGTGTGAAGGAACCACCCAAAAGAAACGAAGCGGAGGGGCCAGAGAGGGAGAAGGAAAATCAGGAGAGTCATCTTCTGGAAATCAAGTCCAGACTCCCAGAGAGCCCCTGGACCCCAGTTAATGTCCTCTGGTCATTATTAAATCTCAGCAAGCTGAGAAGACAACTCTAAAAAATACAAGAGAAGGGAACTTCAAAAGTAGTATAAGATAATACAGGTGCTTCCTTAATGGGTGAGTAACTTGTTACAATGCAGGGGAGGTAGGGAAATAAGGTAGGAAATGTTTAAGAGCATAAATAACTAGAATTACTGTGCATATTTGGTATTTCATGCATTTCCACATCAAAGAGAATTTGCCCTATTAGAGTAACAAGTCAGATTTGTCATTCTAGTTTAAAAGGTGAAATTGATTATGGTTGTAATTTTAAGTCAAAATCTTAGTTCATAAAGAGTTTGGAGACATTTAAGAGAACTCAAGGTTCACCATATTTATAAGTTTGACTTATGATATTTATAAGAATTATTTAAGAAGGTGGGAAGGTTTGTTAAGACAACTGAAATACCTAAAGAAATGGATATTTTAAGCTTACAATTAAATGAGTTTAAGTTTGTAAATGATAAAATCATTAAGTTATTATGAAAATTGCTAGAACTAGAATAAGGTTTAGAATAAAATAATCTTATTTAGAATAATCACATACACCCTAAACTTCAGTCATATCAAATATTTAATTTAGTAAATTTGGGTGCCTATTATAAGCCAAGCAGTACAGCAGAAACTGGGGATTAAAAAATAAATAAGTACACCATCCCTGTCAGCATGAAAATCAGTCTGGTAAAAAGAAACTTGTTAAGCAAGATTTTTGGACAAGGAATAGCCGTTCATCCTATGTCCTTGCTCAGTGTCAGACCAAAACCTTCTCATGTAAAGTGGCCCTTACATCCACGTTGCTGAGAACTCTGAAAATGCCACATTCTCTCCTGCCTCCACGCCTTTATAGGTGCCTGAAATGCCCTTCCTTCGCTCTCATTTTTTAAGATTCAGCTCGAGGCTCATTTCTTTCAGAAGTCTTTCCTTCCATTTCTCACCAGCCACCTCAGAAAGGTGGTCTGCACCTCTTTCACGTTCCCACAACTTCGCTACTGACTTTTAGCCAGACACTGTTCTAAGCTTTTTAATCTTTATGAGAACGCTATAAGGTAAGTACTATTATTCTTCCAACTTACAGATGAGGAAAACAGGGCTCAGAGAAGTTAACTAAGTTGTCCAGTGTTGGACGGCAAAAGCACGCAATTCTGAGAATCGGGTCCTGGCAGTCTGGTGTGCATTGGACTGACCAAGGAACTGGAGGAAGGTTCTGTGTACCCTGAAGACCTGGGCTGGAACTCAGGCTCTGCCATTTACTGGCTATGAACCTTGGAAAGTTATCCACTCTCTTTAAATCTCAGTTTCCTCCCCTGTAGAATGGAAATGGTGGCTCCTTTCCAGGTTATTGTGAAGACAAGTAGGCACCTGAATTTACCAATTAAGTAGTTGGCAAGACTACGTGAAACACCAGGCACAGATAGAGCAGTTGCCCAGAAAATATTTTGCCATAACTGTGTGAGAAGGGAATATGAATCCAATAATACGGAAAAAAAGCATTTCATGCTTAATATGTTCCAGGAACTGTAGAAATTCTCAACAAGCACTGACTGCTTTCATTACAGCACTGCTATATGAAGGAAGTGCCAGGGCTCTCCCCTGCGTACAGATGTGACTGAGGGTAACAGAAGAATCTAATCAAAGTCACACAGCTAAACAGTAGCAGAGCTGGATTCAAAACCAGTCCCCTGATTCTCCAGATGGAGCTTCTCAGCACTGCATTTTCTCACATTTGCCCCAGACAACACAGTGACTGTCAGGATGAATGAAGCAAAGAAGGCGAAGGAACAGGGGTGGAGGGATGGGCGGGGAAGAGTCTGGGTTCGGTTTGGGGCAGCTGGAGTGTGTGGTATTTATGACGTATCCAGGCAGAGCTAGTCAACAAACAGTTGAAATACAGGAACTGAGCCTTGGAGAGTGGCTAAGCTGAAAATAAAGATTTGATGGTGGTTTAAATTATAGGAAGAGATTAAATCATTTACAGTGAATGTATAAAAGGAGAAAATGGACTAGGAAGAAGTGCTTAAAAACATCAGCACTTAAAGAGAAAAGGAAACGAGGCCATAAAAGGCACTGAGAAGCAGTAAGAAATGTAAGAAACGGGGGAGTGTGTACTTGAAAAGAGAGGAGGGACTGGCCAATTCATTCATTTAGTCAACAAATAATAACTGTCAGGCACTGTTTCAGGTGCTAGGAGTATAACAGCAAACAAAACAGTCAGTAATCCCTGCCTTTGTGGACTTTACATTTTAGAGAGACAGTCAATAAACACACGAATGTAGAAAATGTCAGGTGGTAACAAATGCTATGGAGACAACAATGCAAAGTAAGGGAGGCCACGGAGTAATGGGCAGTGAGAGTCACTGCATGTGCGATGAACGGTGACAAGGTGAATCCTGAGACAGACTGAAAGGAGACGAGCACGTGAGCCCTGTGGGCATCTTGGGGAGAGTTCTGTGCAGAGAGAACAGGGAACAAAGGGCCTTGAGGATAAACGGTTTGGGTGTGGCTGAGGAAGAGGAAAGCCAGCCACGCTGGAGTGGCCTGACGGAGGGCGGGATGTTAGGACATGAGGCAGGAGGCTGGGGAGGGTGCATTGTCTGTAGGACTGGCTTTTATTATGAGTGAGATGAGGAGATATCAGAGGCATTGGACAGAGAGGACATGATTCGAATTACGATTTAAAAGGGTCGCTGTGGCTGCACTGCTGTGAACAGCCTGGGTGGAGAGGGTGGGGCGGAGAGAGGGCTGTTGGGAAACTCCAGGAAGTGTAGGGCTTGGACCCGAGTCTTGGAAGTGGAAGTATAAGATGTGACTGGGTTCCGGGTATGCTGTGACATGTAGTGTTTTCTGACAGTATTTGCTGACAGCCAAGTGGGACTGTGAATCTGGAGTGCGGCGAGCCTGACTGAACATTCAGGAGTGTCGATGATCTTCAAAGCCATGGGACTGGTGACATCGCCTGGGAAGTGAGGGTAGATGGGACAGAGGCCTAAGCTCTCCGATGTTTAGAATTTAGAAAGATGAACAGGAACCAGCAAAGGAGACAGTGAAGAGAAAAGAGCGATGTCTTGGAAGCCAAGTGAAAAAAGTAAACAAAGAGTGATCAACCGTGCCTCATAGCACATAGCATAAGGAATAAACAGTGATCACTGGGGAGGAGGAAGAAAAAAATGGCGTAGATGACAGAGGCTCTGTTCATCCCTCTGGCGACCAAATCAAAGTTGTGATGGAAACAAGGAGCAGGAGCAAGGAAAAGTCGCCTGGGATCTCGATGAACAAGCCATACGACTAGGGAGAAGTCCAAGAAAGCACCTGCAAGGGCTGAAAGTAGGACAGGGCGAGGTCATGGGGCTGCCAGGTCCCCAGAGGTTGAGTGGGATGGAGGTGGCGGCAGCGGCAGATGCCCCTTAAAGGGGCCACGGCCCCGAGAAGACTTTTGCGGTGACAGATCTGCTCACTCTGGGCACCAGTGCTGATTCGGCTGCGCGCAGGGGGCACCACGGACCTACAGGGGGACATTGTCAGAGTGAGGGCCGAGGCGAGACTCATTCTGTACAGAAGTGCTGGCGGTATCCATTGTTCCCTGTTGAGCCCTCCCTGCTCCCAGTGTGGACAAAGCGCCGCCATAGCCCTGATGGCACCAAACTGGATAACAGAGGTCGCTCTGCCCAGAGGAGTCCCTGAAACTCCACCTCCCCCAAATTGCAGCCTCATCCAGGCCACATCCAGGGCATCCAGGTGTATCTTCAGCGAGTCCAGTGCTCCTTGCTGAGACTCACACTGGAGGCAGCCTCAGTTTCTGGTGTGGCCTTTTGAGGCAACTATAAGCACGGCATCTGTGGATCACTTGCTGAATCTTAACAGGTGGCCCCAGAGGGGTAAAGGCTTGGGCTAAATCTGGCCTGCAGCTGAACCCCTCTCAGGACTCGGGACACCTACTTCACAAATCCACACTAATAAGACCGAGAGACTTAGGAACTTTGCTTAGTTCCTAAGAAACAGACATGGAGAAGCAGCCAAAATGAGAAGACAAAGAAACAGAAGCCATATGAGAGAACGGAACAGAGATCCAGATATTATGGAGTCAAGTAATCTAACAGATGCAGAGTTCAAAACACTGGTTATAAAGATGCTCAATGAACTTTTGGGAAGTGCAGATAAATTCAGTAAGAACTTCAACAAAGAGATAAAAAAAACCATAAAAATGGAAATAGAAATTATAAAAAGGAACCAGTCTGAAATGAAGAGCATGTTATCTGAGATGAGAAGTATATTAAATGGAATAAACAAAGGAATAAACAAAGTGAATAAAGGATAAAATGTCCTATCTAGAGGACAGGAAAGCCAAGGACACACATTCAGAATGGCAAGAGATAAGAAACTGACTATAAAAATAATTTAAAGAGCATATGGGACACTATTAAGGGTCCAAATAGCCATCTGATCGGCGTAACTGAAGAAAATCAAGATGTTGAACAGCTGTTTGAAGAAATAATGATGGAAAACTTCCCTAACCTGGTGAAGGAAATGCGCATAAAACTCCAGGAGGCTCAGAGAATCCCAAAAACCAGGAATCCAAAGAGGGCCACACCAAGACACATCGTAATTAAAATGCCAAAGTTTAAATACGAAGAAAGACTACTAAAAGGCACAAAAGAAAAACAGATAGTTACTTATAAGGGAACATCCATAAGACTGGCACTGATTTCTCAAAAGAAACTATGCAGAACAGAAGGGCTTGGCAAAAAATATTCGACAGGATGAAGACCCAGGATCTACGACTAAGGATACTTTATCCAGCAAAGCTATCATTTAGAGTTGAAGGACAGATAAAGGGCTTCCCAGACAAAAAGAAGCTAAAGGAATTTTTCACCACCAAAGCCAGTATTACAGGAAATGTTGGAGGGACTTCTTTAAGAAGAAAAAACATGTATCAAAAACAAGAATAAAGAATGGTGACAATTACACTCCTTTCAATAAGTACCTTAAATGGAAAAGAATTCAGTGCTCCAACTAAAAGATAGAGTGCCTGAAAGGATAAGAAAACAAAACCCCTACATATGAAAAGGAAGGGAATGGAACAAATACTGCTTTGATGGACCTAGAAGGTATTTAAGTCAGATATTTAAAGGTAAACACTGTATGATTTCACTTATATGCGGAATCTAAGGAATAAAAAGAACAAACTAATCAAAAACAGACTCACAAATACAGTGGACGATTTGGTGACGGACAGAGGGGAGGGCGGTTGGGGAGCTGAGAAAATGGGGTGAAGGGTTTAAGAAGTACAAATTAGTAGCTGGTGGATAGTCACAGGGATGGCGAGCATGGCAGAGGGAATGCAGTTAGCATTAATACGCTGGCTAGGTGGAGGGTCAGGGAAGGGAGGGAGCAGTTGAGGGGATTGTTTTATGAACTGTTTAGATGTCTAACCAATCAACGTACTGTATACTTGAAACTAATTGAAATAATTTTTTTTTTAAAGTGACCTTTGGATTTGACAATCTGGAGGTCACTGGTGACCTTGACTGGGGCTGTTTTTATGCAGTGACAGACACAAAAGCCTGACTGAAATGTATTTAAAGAGAAGGGAAGAGGAGAAATAGAAAGTTGTGTGCCTAGGTTCAAAGAGCAGCAGAGAAATGGCCCTTTAACCTGGAATGGAATGGGGAGTAACAGTGTCTTTTGTTTTAAGTTAGGAGTTGTTACACAAGTGTCAAATATTACAAAAGGGCCCAGTGGATTCTGGACATTTGCTTTGGGTGTCATTGGTCATCTCAGTCAGACCTGTTTCAGGAGGCCAGTAGAAGTAGCAACAAGATTTCCATGAAATAAAGAATTAATGGATCGTTAGACAAAATAGATAGGACATACAGATTTAGATGAGGAGGGCAGGAAAAATGAGATAGAATGAAGGTTTTTTGTTTTTGGAACATACAAAGGCAGAGTTCCCTGTCTTTAGACTGAGTGGAAGGGGCTAGTTGAACAGAAAAGGCTGGAGAATCTGGAGAAAGAGTACAGATAGTACAGGGCCTGGGAAGGGAAGGGAAGAAGGTAGGGGCGGGGTCAGGTAGGTAAGGATCCAGGTGGTCCAGGTTCAGGCCTGAGGTCTCTAGCTTGCCCATGAACGTCAATAAAAAGGTTTTCTTTTGGGAACAGACGTTCCTGGTTTGAGGAGCATAACACAGGTTTGGCGAAGCTCCCGAGAGGTGCTTAGACCGGGCACGCAGCAGAGAGCGGCGGCAGAGACGCCACATGGCTGCACCACGTCCTTGGGACCCCAGAGAGGCGCAGGGAAAATGGACTGTAACCGTCATTGGCGTTTGAAACGTGCATGCGGTGGACGGACAGGTGAGGGCACAGTGTGAGAGCGGTGTCAGGGGTGTGTGAGGCGATGCGCAGGTGCGAAGCCAGGCGGAAGGGGACAAGCCGGAGAAGGGCGGGGACCGGGGCCGAGCGGGTCGGCGGGAGGGTGGCGGCTGCGGCCAGAGGACGTTGGACCTCGGAGGAGGGACGGTCCGGAAGCAGGCCCGGCGGAGCGTGAGCTGCGGTGGCGGAGGCCCGTGGGCCCCAGTCCGCCGCACGCCTTCCTGACGAGGCGCCGCGATGACGGCCGCAGCCCGAGGGCGCGAGGGGGTGCAGGGTCAGGCGGGCCGCGATCGTGTGGGCTTCGGGGACCAGCCTGGGAGCGAAGGGCGCAAGGGCCGGGGTCCCGAGGGCTGAGGGGGCCAGAGGCCCGCAGAAGCCCGCGGGCCTCGCCTGGTACGAGGGGTCCGGCCGCTCTGGGGTCCTCAGGTGGAGAAAGGCAGACAGCGGACGAGGCGCGGGTCCCGGACCGGGGGGTGCGGGGCTGCGCGGAGGGCGGGAGGGTCTGCGGCCTTTGCTGCTGCGCACGCGAGGGGCCGCGAGGGGTGCGAGCCTGGAGTCCGGGACCCCAGGAGCGGGCGACGCGGGAGTCGGGGCGTGTGGAGTCCGGGGGCGGGGGGCGGGCGAGGGGACCGAGGTGAAGGAGACCAAGGAGGGGTGAAGGCGAGGGGCGGCGAGCACCGCCGGAAAGGGCGCCGCGGCCCGCGCCTCGGGAGCGCTCAGAGGGCCCGGGCGCAGGCCTGCGGGCCTCACTCACCGGCCGCTCCGCCTGCGTTCCCTCCGCGGCCGCGCGGCGAGTCCTGAGGCGGCTCCTCCGCACGCCCCGCCCCTTTCCGTTACCAGACCCGCCCCCAGAGCTGGCCCTTCGTCCTCATTGGCTGGTGTTCCGGAGCGGAAGAGGCGGGGCTGCAAACGCGTGACTGGGCCGGCCCCAGGCTGCGCCCAAGTCCCAACCTCGAGGTCTTATTGGCTGTTCTCCGAGCGGAAGGGGAGGGCCCACCCGGAGGGCCCACCCCGGGCTGGTCCTGCACGTGGGCTTGCAGTCTCAGGGCTTGCGTGAGGAGAGGCTGAGGTTGGAGGAGGGCGGAGCTGAGATGAGGGGGCACCCCTGCTTCTGATAGTTGTGTGCCTCCTCTTGGCTCCTTGAGTGTAAGGCCGTGTACACAGGGCCCTGCCTGTCTGCTGGGGCACTGTGCCCCCAGTGTCCAGAACAGCACTTGGCACAGCAGGTGCTAGTAAATATTTGTTAGATGAGTAGTTGGATGCCTGAATGTTTAGCCTCCGCAACTACCATGCGTGGCTGACATTGTCCTATCTATCTTAACAAAGGAGGACCCTGTGGCCCAGGAAGATGAGGCAGAGGCCCACGTACGTGCAGCTGGGAAGAGCAAGCATTGCTTCCAGTCCAGGCTCTGATGGCCTTCAGGAAACAGAAGCACAAATCACCAGGAAGGGGAAGGTGAGAGCAGCACAACCCTTAGGGAGGCTGCACATAAGTTGTGGTTGAGAGGAGGCTAGAGAGATCGCTTGGGCCTCTAGAGGCCAGTCCAAAGGGCTCAGTCTTTACTTACAGTATGATGGGCATGTGGTAAGCAGAGCAGTGACATGGCAAAGAGCCCTCCTTGGCTGCTGGAGGGAGGATAGAGATGGAGCTGGCTGTTGCTGTTGTTTGGACAAATAAGGATGGAAGTGTGGTGGAGGGAAGTAAAAGCCATTTAGAAGGTAGACTTTACAGGGCTTGGAATGCGGGAAGTGAGGGAGAAAGAAGGAATGGGTTAGTGGTTGGAGGGTGATGCCACTGGCTGAGATGGGGAAGAGTGGGAGAGAAGCCAGTTTGGAAGGTCGTAAACTCCGTGTTTAAACGCCTTGTGTTTGAGATTCCTGGGACCCTCTGGGTTTCAGGGATTTCCATCCTTAGCAGGCTGATTACAGAGCAGGAAAAAGAGCTAGAGCTGGGCCAGACAGTTCTGGGCACACAGTGAGTCCTCACCTATCCACTGAGGAATCTGCTGCCTGGGCCACATACCCTTCCCAAGCTGCCAGACTTAGTTCTTGGGCTGTCCCTTCCTGCCTGGGAGCCACCCTGCATACTTCCAATCACTCCGCCATTTGCTTAGACCATCCAGAAAAACGAGAGTCATGAATAACTCTAATGGGTAATGTAGGCAACTTCAGGGAAGAGTAAGAGTTAACTAGGCTGGATTCCAGGCAGAAGGTTCAGCAAAGGCAAAGGCAAAGATGTGGATGAGCCTGCTAACTTTATGGA
Organism: Eidolon dupreanum; assembly: GCA_028627145.1. Lineage (NCBI taxonomy): Eukaryota > Metazoa > Chordata > Mammalia > Chiroptera > Pteropodidae > Eidolon > Eidolon dupreanum. Next base: position 158,704 of record CM053503.1, on the reverse strand, counting down.
ATGGCAAGTGTGGCTGGGACTCAGGTTCTTGAAGAACAGCAGAAGAGACTCAGAGATCAATTGGGCTGGAATGGGAGGAACCTGGGTACCCTGGTCAGCAGATGGAGGTGGGCTGTCTTAGACACCCTGCAGAGTCCAGACCCGGAAGGATGGGCTGTCAGGGAGCCCAGAGATGTCAGTCTGGTCTACTCAGGCCCTGTACTTCCAAAACCAGGTAACTGTTCACCAAATGTTTCCTTTATATCCTGGGCACATAGCTAGACTACATTTCCCAGCTTCCCTTGCAATAAGATTCCTGGTCGGTGAGATATAAATGGAAGTGCTCTGTTATCATCAGGCCAGCTCCATCAAATCCTCCCATGAATGATCTTCTCTTTCTCTTCCACCATGACCTACTGGATGTTGATGTCCAAGGTCACTTGGGAGCTCTCTGAGGAAGACAGGGCCTCTGTCACCATAAGTCTTTGAATAATGGTATGCAAAGTATCTGTCTCAGCCAACTGAACAGGAATTAAACTTCTGTTGAGATTTCAAGGTTTATCTGTTATGACTGCCAGCCTTAACTAGTGCAGATCTGCAAAACCATGTGTCATAAGGACCTTATGTGGGTCCGGTGAGTTGTCACCAGAGCTGTACATCATGGTTTAGCATGATGATATCTTTTACTGATTTCAGAACAAATCAGATAACTTTGGCTAAATTTCGATATTAATTAAAAGCCAGCTGTTGGACTCTGCTCACTGCTCTCCCAGCGAGTGAGCAGACGTGCCCAGAAGCCCACCAAAACTGACACTTTCCCAGGGTAGGTGACACAGGCACCCCAAGAAGCAGAGGTCTGTGAAGATACTTTCAGAAGCCCAACAATGCTCTGACGTGGAACGTGACATTTTGTGAGCATAGATATACTTCTATAAGCCTCTCCTGGAGACTGTTACGAAGTTAGGAGCCTCTGCCTCTTTCATGTGCTCTCAAGGTTTTAACTGCCTTCAGAGCTGTTATGAGGACCCTAGATCTCCTTAGCTTTCAATTATATTTTCAAGAATCTGCGACATTTTCACGAATATATCTTATAGATGTGTCAAAGTCAACTTAAAAAAAAAATCTCGTTTAATCACCCAATTACCCAAAATAGAAAACGTGAATCACTTTTGATGCCTCCCCATCAGCTTTGTCAGCCCTGCCTACCTTTGACGTTCTCAGCTTTCTGATTCTCAGTTCCTTAGTTTCAGTCCTGTCTTTTCTCCCAACTCTGCCACCACCACAAGCACTACCCTGACAGGTCTCCTTGCTTCTATCCTTAGTGTAGCCCACTTTGTTATATCATCCAGTTAGCCAAAAGTGATCCCAGTAAAACTTAGGACAGTTATGTCACCCTCGGCTCAAAGCCCTACAGCTTCCCCCATCATCAGAGAAGCCTGAGTCTGGCCTCTGAGCCCTTGTGGCCCCGCCCCCTGTCTCATCCTGGGCTGTTCCTCCACTGCAGCAGGCACCTCCCACCTTGCAGCTCTGGCTCCTGCCATCCCTCAGCCAGGAATGCTCTGCCTTCGGGTCCCTACATGGCTCCTGCCCTCATCTCCTTCAGGTTGGAGGCAAACAGCCCCACCCCTCCACTGCTCCCGCCCCTTACTTCTAACTGACCTCCCGTGTAACTTACTCATTCATTCCTGGTTATTGCCATCTCCTCACTGGCCTCTAAACCCCAGAGGGAGGGGCGGTTTCTGCTGGTTTTGTTCACTGCTGTATCCCAGTGCCTAGCACACTGTGGCATTCAGGAAGCAGGTAATAAACCTCTTGCTTCCCCTGCTGGCTGCTCCATCCCCAATCCACGTCTGCCTCACCTGTAGTGAACTTGACTTGGGCAGGTGGTGCCCTGCTCACAGCTGAATCCCCAGCCCAGAGGATGGCTGGTGCTCAATAAACGCTGGTCCCTGAGAGAGGGCCCGGGACTGTTCCTAACTCACTTCCGGTTCTTGGTGCCTAGCAGGGATTCACACAAGCATATAGTGATAGTAATAGAGATCTACTTACACTTTATTTTTCTCTTACTTTTCATGTTATTTTAATAAGAAAGCTGACCGGAGGGAAGGAGTACATGCTCTCTCATAGACATGACCACCAGACACCTGGACCTCAGGCCCGAGACTGCAGTACCTCCTATGTCCAGGAGGAGGCCGAGGGCCCCACAGGGCTCTCTCTGCTCCGGCCCAGAGGGGTGCAGAGGGCACGCCCATGCATGGAGGAAGTGGCTGGGCCCCACTCCCCAGCAGACAAACAAACACAATTCACCCCAGGAAACAGGGGAAGGTTCTGAAGCAAGAGTTTATTCCAAGTGCACACAGTGGCTATGGACAGTGACCTCAGCAGAGACACACATTTCAAAATAGGTCACAAGCCTCTCCTAATCTCCCAGTCTCGGCCCTTCCCTTGCCACCTCTCTGGCCTGAGCTAGGGCTGGAGAAGAGCCTTCTACTTCCCAAACAAAACACAGGAACCTACAGGCTCAGAGAGAATTACACAGCCTTATTTTTATTAGTATCTACCAAGAAACAAAATCAAAACCCCCTCCATGCTCCAACTCTACCTCCGCCACGTGGACCCTCAGGGGCAGCGTCTGCCTAGGGAGCCCCTGCTGCCAGAGCTGTCCTTGGAGCTGGTCACCTGTGCACGGCCACCCCTCGTGCCTGTGAGCTGACCGCAGACCCATTCCTCTAATGTGGAGACGAAAGGGTGGCTGGCATCTCTCCGGCCCTCAGCTGTCAGGTTTGCAAACTTGGAAAAGATCAGCAATATCCAGCAGAGCTTGGCGGATGTGGTTCCCAAAGCGCTGGGCGTTCTGTGGGCACCAAGAGCTCCGATCAACCTCCAGGCGAGCCCCTGCCCCTCTGTCCCCACAAGCAAGGACTCTTCCCCAGCCAGACAGGGCCCCGGTGGCGCCCACTCCTCAGGCCTGAGCAGGGGCAGGAGACTCACCGTCTCTGAGCTTGAGAACTTGCTGGAGATGTGGAAGAAGATGGTGTCCTCACCCGCGATCATGTAGGAAACCCCGTAGCCATCGTCTGCCACCTGAGGACAGCACCAGGTGAGGGCCTACAAGCCGAGCTGAGGCTGCCCTTGCCCCCCGTGGGACCCCCAGGAAGGGTCCACCTCAGACGCCCCCTTCTTCTCGAGGTCAGGACCACCCAGGGGACAGTGTGAAAACCCAAGAGCTCAGCCCCTGCAGTTCCAAACCCCACCCGGGGACCCAGGACCTCATGCTTCCCTCAGGGGGCTCAAGATCACCATGGCCTCTGCCCAGGGGCGTCTCTAGCTCCCTGACAAACATCCCGCGGGAGTCTCTCAGTAGGAGAGCTGGCTCTGTCCGGTAAGCAGTCAGGGAGAAGCAGCCCTGGGCGCACTCGCGCTCCTGCTCCCGCGGGGGGTGGCGGCCCCGGTGGGTCCCAGGCGCCCGTCCGCCAGGCTGCTAGCTACGCGTTCTGCTTCCACGCAGGGCAGGGCCAGGGCTGTGCTCCCGCCTCTGGCCTGACCTCTCTGAGGCCCTGCACTCTCCACCGGCAGCCCCAGGCCCCGTCCTACTCACCCATCCCCTTCCACAGGTACTTACAGGGCCAAAGCCGCCGCCAGGGGCCAGGTGATTAGGGTACTTGTTCGGGTCAAACATGCGGATCTGGAACTGAGTGGTCTGGCTGGTGGAGAGGCGCCAGGGTTCTGAGAGCACCTGCAACGGGCAGGCGGCCGCGGTCACACGCCGCGTGCTCGGCGCGCGCCCGCCGCCAGGCGGCGCCCAGGCGCCTGCTCGAGCCGGGCTGTTCCGGCTGCGGGAGCGGAAGCGAACGCAGTGCAGAACCTCCCTGACCGGCCCCGGTCCGCTCCGGCCAGCACAGCATCTGCGCAAACCCGCGATCCTGTCTCAAGGCTCGTTGGCCTGCCCATTCCTCTGGCCCCTCCTGTCCTGCTGTCCCATGCACAGGGCACAGCCTGGCCTCAGAGTCTGGGCACCGGGGGCTCCCTCTACGCGGCCCGACCGCCTTAGCCTCTTCGCTTTCCTCGGCAGTGCTGTCGCCACCTGGCACTCAGCATGTTTGTCTGTCTAGCGCCTTCATGGGAGCAGCAACTGCACGGGGTGGGGTGGGGTCTCGCTCAGCGTCAGGGCCACAGGTCTGTGTGGGCCGTGGAGCAGGACAACGGACAGTTTCAAGGGAGCCGGCCAGACGAAAAACAGGCCAAGAGCGGCAGGCAAGGCCACCCCGATCGAAAGCACTGACCTCGGCCAGGAAGGGGGAGCTGACCCCCAGGTACTTGGAGACCACGTAGAGGCAGAAGAGGTGTCTGTCAATGCCGGCGCCCGTCATGGCCAGGCGGTACATGTTCTGGTGCTTCTGAGAGGCTTTCCGGAAGAGACTCTGGAGGTCTGCTTTCTGGGGCACAGGACGGGGCCGTGAAGAACCGCCTCGACCCCCAGGGCGGCAGGAGGCAGAGGGTCACCTCGCTGGGAGGCTGTGGGGTCGCACCTTGTGGGTCCCTTCCGCCATGGCCTTGACGAAGGCTGTGGACTCGATGGTGCAGGAGCGCACAGTCTCTGTTCTCCCCTCGCGGAACAGCCTGGTCATGGAGGCTTCGTAGGTCAGGCAGAACTTGCCCCTGTCCTGGGGAACACAGAGGGTGAGCCTGGCAGGCGGCCCGGTGCAGCCCGGCCCGCTCCCGGCCGCCGGCGGGCGCCTACCCGGAAGTGCGCCAGCTGCAGGGCGATCTGCACGAAGGCGTCGGGGCTGGTCCGGCACTTCTTGATGAGGCCCTTGCCGAAGGGCAAGAACTGGAAGCAGTACAATTCCACGTCATCTGCCAGCGCCTTGGCCACCTGGTAGGAACGCTCGATGACCGCCTGGCACTGCCGAGACACGGAAAGGGTCAGCTGGGGGCAGAGCTCTCGGAAGGGCAAGGTTGGCGGCCTCAGGGTCCCTCCACGTCTTCTGGAGGAGGGAGGTGCTGCCACAGCCCGCGGACACGGGGCTCACACCTCCCAGCTCCTCTCGGCAGCACGTGGCCCCAGATGTCTGGTCTCCCTGTGGCCAGTCTGCTCAGTGTCCCCTGTGAGTGGGGCTAGGCCAGACGGGAGGAGGCAGCAGCACATCGCAGGTATCTGTTGCTCTCACATGCCCTCCCTGTCCCTGCTCGGCCTGAGCACCTGCTCAGGGATGTCCCACTGCAGCCGCTGAGGATACGGCAGCGCAGCGTTCGGCGTGCCCCGGCAGTGCCCCGTGTCCGTGTAGCCCAGGTGGAAGGCGTCAGTGGCCAGGACAAACTGCAGGGAGAGGGTCAGGCTGAGAGGCTGTCCCCGTCCCCAGCCCGCAGCCCCGTGCCAGCCTACCCCGCAGGACCCCTCTCTGGGCCCCTTGCCTCCCAGAGGTGCCCGATGATAGGGGCGTCTGCCCAGGCATGCTCCGTGTTGAGGCCCATCTTGCCGTTCTTGAAGACCACGAGCGTGAAAGACTTGTCGAACCACCTGCGGAGGAGGAGGAGCGGGCGGTGGCGGGGAGGCAGGGGAGGGGAGGTAGGAGGGGAG
>CM053503.1:114904-153044 GCA_028627145.1 Eidolon dupreanum | reverse complement strand
TTCCTGCCGGAGCTGAAGAAGGTCTGGCGTGCCTGGGCCCACTCCACTCTGGGACGTGAGGGCGGGGTGAGCGGCGGGGCGGCTGCGGGCCGTGGAGGGGACACCTCCCAGGACTCAGCCTGGAGCCGGGCCGCGATGGGGCTGCAGGGCTGTCCCGGAAGGTGCCCCTGCCCTCGGGCACCGCAACCTGGCCACCACCCCGTGAGACGCCACAGCTGCAGCGCGGCAACGCGCGCGGCCCGCACGCCCCTCCCTTGGCAGAGCCTCGGCGGAGCGAGTCCCCGCGTCCCCGCGTCCCCCGGTGTGCGCCGGGCCCTCACGGAGCCCTGACCTCCAGCCAGCAGGGCCTGCTGGCTGGGACTGCGGTACCTTCCGCCAGCAGTGAGGGCCGCCAGCTTCTCCTCCCCTGGCTGAGGCGGCGAGGGGTCGTCCAGGATCCTCTGGAATTGCAGCTCCAGGTCCCTAGGCTGGAGCAGGCTGGAGCCTTCGTAGAGCCACACCTTGAAGAAGCGGCCCTTGTGGTACACGGCCACGTGCCTGCTCTCCGCCAGGTGCTGCAGTACGTCTGTGAGGGGCCAGGGGCTGAGGCGGCGCCAGCCAGGCAGCCCCTTCCCTCCCGAGGCCGCCGCCGCCCCCCACCCACCGGCTCAGTGGCCAGGTGGCCCCTGCCTCGCCAGGCCTCCACCTGCGCCCCCAGGCCTGGCCATCCTTCCCAGGGGTGGACTGCTGGCACTGAGTCAGGGCCTGCACTGGTGCGGCCATGCCTCTGGCTTCATGCCAACAACAGTCTCCAGAGGCACGTCACAGAGGAGGGGACCACTACTCTGGGAAATGACAAACTGTCCCGGTGTCAGAAACACAGGCTGTGGCCCCGGCCAGCTTCCCACAAGACCGTCGCCCTCGACAGAGGCAGCAGCACCTCCCCTGCCGCTCGGCGCTCAGGACGCCAGCTCCCTGTGAGCCCGGGAGGAGGGCCCGGGTCCCAGCATGGCATCTCGCCTGTAAACAGGACATGTCTAACAATGCTGAGACACCGGCTGTTTTTGACAGTTACACGACCCTGAGACACAGGACACTCGGTGATGGACAGGCAGTAGGCCGCAGAGCCCAGCTGGCCCACCGCTGGGAGGGAGGGGCTGGTCCGCGACTGTGCTGGGTACCTGTCTCCTTGCCCGGGATCCGAGTGGTGTTGAACATCCTCTCCATTTGGTAGGAGCACATGGGCACTATGCCCAGCGCCATCACCTGGGAAGAAGGCCCGCACAGCTCAGCGCGCACGTGGTCTCCCTGCCTGCCCGCAACCCGACACAACTCACAGGCTTGATCTGCTCGCGGTCCAGCCTGCGGCGATAGGTGATCATGGCGTGGACGGCGTTCCCCAGGCGGGCTGCCTGCACCTCTGTGTTATGGATGAGCACAAAGTCCTACGGGAGAGAGCGGGTGCAGGGGCTGTGACAGGCCCTGTTAAGAGGTGTCCCTTTTAACTAGTCTGTCCCATGGGTCAGGAGAACTGCCAAAGATGAAATGCACAACTGACCACGTCACTCAGCTCAACCCAGCTCCAGCCCAGCTGCCTTTCCATACCTATTGGTTCACGTTTTATTTTGCTTTCAGAATGGGGTTCCCACCCCTCAAAAGCAGCTTAGACCTCAGGCGTGGACACGCCGCGTACGAGCTTCTGGGAGGAGAGCGCGGTGGAGCAGAGCGCATGGCACGCACTCGGAATGCGCTCCGGTTCGCAGGAGAGGATTGAGGTGTGCTGCACAGACCCATGGCTGGGGGCAGGCGGGTGCTGGGGCCCAAGGGGGGCCAGTCACATGGCACAGGAGCAACAGCGACCTCCTGAGCTCTAGAGACAGCAGCCCTGGATCCGTGGTGGCAAAGGGAAGCAGGTCTCGGGAACCCCCCTGGAAATGGTGTCAGTATGTCTAGGAACCCATGGCTGGGGACCCGTGAGGGAGCCAAGGCAGTGACAGGGCCTGGGCGGGGCTGGGCAGGGCGTGCAGAGCGACAGGCAGTCGGGCTGTAGGACATTGGATTGTTCAGATCCTCAGTGTCCCCATCTCCTCGAAGATGCGTCTTGACTTCTCTTCCAGGATCTGGCCCACCTTCCATTTCCCTCAGGCCTCACCCAGAATCCCCACCCGTCCACAGAAACCCCCGCCAGGGCTCTGGGCTGTCCCCCAGGTCTTCTGCCTTGACACCTGGCGCTGGGGACAGCTGAGCACACAGGAGCACATCTCACCATGATGTAGTAGTTGCTGTTCACCATGATGGGGGTCCTGCCTCGCAGGTAGATGTACTCTTCCCACCAGTCGCTCACCTTCGGGTAGGTGGGTGCGGGGTTAGAGCCCGGGGAACGGGGCATGGTGTGGGCAGCGGCCGAGAGGCGAGGAGGGCAAGCCCCGGGGGACAGAGGACTCACATAGTTTGTTGCCCACCAGGACTTGAGAATCAGGTACTTCTGCAGCCTGGGGGCCATCTTGGCCTGGAAGTCCTTGGCCAGCACCTCCTTGTGGTGGTACTCCTTGTCGTCCAACAAGGGCCGCACAGACTCCAGGTACTGTCCAGCCAGGGTATCATCAGCGTGGGGGCTGGGCAGCAGTAGCCACCTACGTCCTGACCCTCTGCTGACCCCAGCCCCATTGCTCTCAAAGCCCCGCTGTGAAGGGGACAGTCCCTCATGTTTGCACAATTCCTCTGAGTCCAGCTACCCCACCCACCGGAACGCCTGACCCGGGCACTCACCCGCTGAATTGTGTCCGACACTTTGGGCACAGGAAGCTTGGGCAGAGACGTCTGGAAGCTGTAGAGCATGGGTCGCCCGATGGACACAAGGCGGACACAGATCTGGGGTACAGAGCAGAACATTGGGCTGGGAGCCAAGGAAATGAATGGAAACAAACACTTGAGGAGCCGGGCCCCCAACCGCAGATCCAGGACAAACCCTTGTGCCAGACACCCATGCCCCCCTCCAGCTCACAACCCCAATGAGGCCCCTGGGTCTCAGATCGGATGCCCGAAGCCCTCCACCAGCTTCTGCTCACAGCCCAGACTCTGGTGAAGTAGCTGGTCCGGCCATGCATCTCAAACATCCAACCGTGGTAGGAAAGCAGCAGTTTCAGGGTTTGGCGGAAGACGAAGATGCCCAGCACCCAGACCCCGGTGGAGAAGACGGCCATGCTGAGGAGCGCCTGCGTCTGTGGGGTTTGGTAGGGGCTACATCTGTCAGAGAAGGGAGAGGGCTGCAAGGTCCACTGAGGCGGGCCCCGGAAGTTCTGACTGCGGTCTCGATGGCGGTGAACCACCTTGGCGGAGGCCCCGAAGAGCCACCTCCCTGGGCACACAACAAGTGCAACGCATATGCACGTGTGGACACAGGACTGGGGTGCTGGTGGCGGGGGGAGGGCTGCCCCTACAACCTCCAGTGGCTATTGTCCTGTGTCTGCCCAGCTCAGGAACCCTGGCCGTGGAGTCCGCCCCGCCTCCTCTGGTGGCCCCGCTTCTCACCCCTCAGGGAGGTGTCTCTGGATGTAACAGACCAGCCCCATAGAGATGTCCACGTTGCAGTAGGAGGAACCCACTGTTGCCATGACGACAACCAGCCAGCTGGTAGGGCTACCGGGATACACACCCCTAAGGATGCCGTTCTGTGGGGCAGAGACAGGCAGTAGGAGGGACTGCGGCAAGCAAGCACCTGGAGGTCCTGGTGGGACAGCTGTCTCCCTGGGTCACCTGCTGTGCTCTCACTCCTCCTTTATGCTACTCCTCCTTCACATGCCCCCACCCGCAGCACCCAGCTCGTCGGTGTCCCACTGCCACTTCCTGCATACCTATCTCCCCTCCACACCTTGAGCAACCCTCGTTTCTGCATGCTAGACCCTGTCCCCCAGCAGAACTGTCAGCCGAAGTGGGGGCGGAGGGCCTTGACAGTGGGGCAGGAGCTGACACCTGGCCTCTACCCCCAGAAGGCTCTGTTCTGCACCTGCTTGGCGGAAGAGGCCAGGAGAACCACCTGCGCCCACCTTGATGCGAATCAGGCGTTTCTTCCAGGAGTTGATCCCGGACAGGTAGATGTGTTTCAGGGCCTCCCGACTGAGCCGGAAGTCGACCCCATCTGGGGTCACGGTGAACTGGAAGGCCACGGCCTGGTGCGCTTCCGCCATCCTGGTGGTTGGCCCGCACCTGGGAGGGGGCAGGAGGGTACCCGGATGGGCTCAGGCTGGCCCCGCCCCCGTTGAGGCCCCGCCCCCGGCCTGCCGCTGCCCCACCCAGCTAGCGGCCTCCCGGCCCCCGCAGCGCCCCAGGCCCGGCCAGCGCTGCCCGGCTACCCGGCCCAGCTAACGGCCCGAGAACCCTCGCGCCGGTGTTCCGAGCTGGCTCCCCCGACAAATGGTGTAGGGGTCGGGAAGGGGTCAAGGTCTCCGAAGCGTCAGAATCTCCGAGGGCAGCCAAGGGCGGCCTCGGGATGGGGTTGAGAGGTGCTCTGGGAGCATTTTCCTCCGGAGCGCGGCAGGCTCTGCGTTCCCACAGCCCCGACCGCGTGGGCCCGCGCCGGCCCCGCACCGCGCCGCACCCGGGCGGGCCAGGTGGCCTTGCGCTGTCCCCACGCCACCCCACTCTACTCACCGCTCAGGTTCACTCCTGCCCGCGTGCGGGACCCGTCGCTCTGGCCCGTGTCCCCACGTCCTTCAGACCAGCCACCCTGCCCCGCCCTCCCAGGGAACTTGACACCCACTCCCAAATTTGGGTTAAGAAAACATGCGGGGCGGGGACCAGAATCCCCTCCCCTCCAAGGCAGGCATCAGGAGTGGGAGGGCTGTTTCTGCAAGCTGAAGATTGCTCAAAGGTCTGGGATCTTGGGGGTGGGGGTGGGGGTGGGAAGGACCTCACGTGAGGTTCGTGGCATTAGAGCTAAAAATAGCCAAATGTAGGGAAAAGGTCATCGGTGCTGCTTGTGCCGATCCCCAGTGCACAGGGGTGGCCAGCCTCCCCCACCCCCACAGGGCCATCTTCGTGCCCCATTACCCCATTACTCCTTGGTCAGCCACCAGTCCCAGTTTTTACGACATCGAGCTGGAGCCAGGGAGTGGGGAGGACAGGAGGTTCTGCCTGGCAGAATGGGCCCTTCGACTACGCAAACCCAGAGCACTGAAAAACCGCGCTTTTCAGGAGGGGAAACCGGCTCAGAGCCGTGGTCACTTTGTCAGTCTATGTGCATTCTCAGTTGGCACCTTCTGCTGCACCAAGAAGGACTAGGTCAGGTGTGAAAGAAGCTCATTTATTAAGGTTCACAGCCAAGGGGCTCCCACCACTTGCCAGGGAGAGGTCGGTCTCCTCTACCCATGTCACTGGGGGCTCAGCCCAGGCCCCAGGGCCTTCTGCTCGTTGCCCTTCACTCCAAGGTCCCGCCCTGGAGGCTCCCGGAAGACCCGAGGAGTTGGTGGCGGAAAGTCAGGATGGGGGGTGGAAGCCGGTCAGCTGCCCTTTCTGCTGGAAGTAGAACTGGAATCGAGACTGGGCGTATTCCTGGGGAGGAAAGCCACCCCATGCTGGTGAGCAGGCTTGGGATGAGTACCCGCAGGCCCCTTAGTCCGCCCGCGGCCTCCTGGGACTGCCCACAGATTTACTGGTAGACACGAGGCCCCAGCTATACCCCCCGACGCCCCCTAACTCGCCCATCTGGATTACTCACCAAGTAACCAAATTCTATGGTGGACATGGATGCCTGGAGAATGGACCACAGACCCCAGAAGAAATGGGAGGCCAGAGCATACCTGAGGGGTAGGGCGAGCGGGGCATTCAGAGCACACCTGGCATCACCCAGGTTCCCAAGCTCTAGCTTCTCCCCTGCCCTCGACCCCACCCTGCCCTAATCCTTCTTCCCACTGTCGAGCCCTCGTCCCCACCCCCGATCCCCAGTGCACACTGGCACCTGTCTGCCCTCCCCTCAGCCGCTCTCCTGCACCCTGCTCCAGCCCGCCCCAGCCATCTTTCCTCACCGATTAACCTCGACCAGCAAGTCTTCTTCCAGGTTCCTCTGCTCCTCCTGGGAGACGACCTCACCTTTCTTTACTTCTGCCAGGTAATGGCGAATAAAATGGAGCTGAGATCAACAGACAGGAGTCAGGAAATGGCGGACTCTGGGGCATTTCCGTTAACACCCCTTCTCACCACCGCTCCTTCCAGAGTTCACCTTCCTCCTCCCCGGCCTCTGGCCCACATACCTGCTGTCCCCGAGTGGGGTAGTCTGCCAGCTGCGCTTTGTAGAAAGGCCACTCCTCATGAGTGTAATCGTAAACCCACTCGCAAAAATGGTTCCCAATGTCAAAGCCCCTAGGAGAAGAAGGCAGATACTCGGTCCCCAAATCCCCTGGGCAGCTGGGAGGCAGAGATGAAGGCCGGGTCTGTTTCCATGGGGGGCGCCCCCCCACCCGCACCTATAGTTGTAACTGCTGTATTCGAAGTCGACCAACATGAGGCTGTCAGCATTTTCTGGCTCTGAGAGCAACAAGATGTTCCCTGGGGGAATGCGGTGAGGTCTGGTCACTCCAGGGCCCTCTGGCCCCTCACTTTAGGCCGGGAGACACGGGTGACTTCTCCTACCTTCCTGGATGTCGTTGTGGCAGAAGACCACCGGTGAGGGGGTGGACTCCAGCAACCTCCTGCAGGGGGACAGGGGCAGGAGTGACTCGGGGAGGGTCGAAGCTGCTTGGCAAGCCCTGGGGAGGACGCCATGGGCTCCTGGCAGCGCCCACTGTGCGCCCCGTCCCACCTGCGCTCACCGGAGGCTGCCCATCTCATCCTTTAGGCTGTACATCTCCAGCAGGTTCATCTGCGGGAGGCCCGGCGGGGGCAGGTCCAGGATCTGCTTTAGGTACCTGAAGTCCAGAGAGCAGGGCATACTCACTCTGCCATCCCTGAGCACCCCTGTCCTCTCTGCCCCCGGTTTCCTGTCACTGTATGACCTGCCTGGCACCTGTTTGGAAGCGTGTCCTGTGAGAGGCAACGCTAGCCACTGGGACACCTGATCCACCACTCAACTGCTCAGCCAGCCATGGACACAGTCACAGCCCAGTAGTAAATGCCAGCATGAGGGCTTAGTGCGGTGTGCAGCAAGCCCAAAGGGGCCCCAGACTCACCGCTCCATGGTCCCAAACAGCCAGTGGGGCTCCTTAGTGAAAGGCATCTCCATGCCGTGGAACTGGGCCATCTTCGTCGCGATGGCTGCCGACAGCACTGGCTCTCTCAGCTCTCGAGTTTTCAGTGGCCGGCTCTGCACCCAGGAACCTGTCAGGGTGGTGAGGGGGCTGGGGCGGGAGGGGGAGGGGGTGGGGAAATTCCCTACCTGGGGTGAGGGATGTGGGGCAGACACTAGGAGCGGGGAGGGGCTGGGGGCAGGAGGTGCCTCGGGCAGGGCTGGGCTGGGCTGGGCTCACTGGGATGTACTGTTCCAGTCGGCCCTCTGGAAAGACTCCGTAGAGCTGGGGCCCCAGGGCCCGCTCCGCAAGGATGGCGAACATCACACTTTCCAGGACCAAGGAGTCCACGCCCTGAAGGAAGAGGGACAGCAAGGCGCAGGGGTCACAAGGCCAGAGGCAGCGCAGCGCCCACGCGCGGACGGCCTTCCCCTGCCATCCAGCTGGGACTTCTTGTATTGTCTGGAGGCTCCAAAGCACAAGCTTTAATGGGATAACGGACAAGTGACTTGCCCCTAAGCCTCAGCGTCCTCAAGTACTTCGGGGCCAAAACCACCTGCCACACCTAAGTGAGAAGTCCTAGAGCCACCGGCTACTGCAGCCTCGCTCCCTCCTCACCTGCAGGATGGCCCCGTACAGCCGCAGCAGCACCTCGCGCGGCTCCTCGCCCACGCTGGGCAGGTGGTCCGGCAGCGAGCAGCGGAAGAGCAGGTTGCTGAGGCCTCCACTGCAGACCCACACGAGGGCGCGTTCAGCCCGCCGCCCGGGCGCCCGTCCCGGTGCCAGCCCACCCGACCCGTCCCGCGCCCCGGAGCGCCTGCCCTGCCCTCCCACCTCACGGGGTGAACCCTCAGCTCCTCCGGCCGCGCTCTGCGCCAGGCCCCGCCCAGGTACTCCCGGCACCACTGGTGGGCTCGGCGCTCGGCGTCACGCGACTGCGCCGAGCCGCGCCGCCGGTTCGGCGCGGCGGCCGGGCACTTGGACAGCAGCAAGCTGTCCTTGGCCGAACGGCCGCCGCCAGCCCCACCTCCGGCCACCGACGTGCCCTCGGCCGCCATCGCGCGGGCTGCGCCGAGCCCAACGCCCTGCGCGCGCAGCCCGTTCGGAAGGGCTCGGTTCCTTCCGGCTGCGCTCGGCCCCGCTTCCGGCCGCCGGCGCTTCTCCGCTCGCACTCGGGTCTCTCCGGCTCTGTTCGGCTCCGCGCGGCGCCGCTCGGCTCTCTCCGTGACCCTGGAAGGCCAACGCCAGCGCGTCTGCGCCGTGCCCTCTCCGGGCGGGGCCGCCCCGAAGACGGGCCGCGGTTGGGGCCGGGACCGGGAGGAGGGGACGGCGCGGGCCAATCAGAAGCGTCGCGAGCGGCCGGGCGCGCGCGCGAATCACGTGGGCGGGGAGGCGCGTCCCGGGCGCGCGCAAGCTGGCGGGTCCGCGGGTCCGCGGCATCCGGGTGGCCCGAGCGCTCAGGGGCGGGTGTCCGCGAAGACGGGCCTTCGCCAGGGCGGGAGCCCCTCATGGGGCGGTTGGCAAGGAAGAGAGTCACGGCGTGTGGGTCGCACCTGAGGGAGGTGGAGAGCGTGCGGCACTTGGTAGGTGCCGAATCAACACCTGCCGTGAATGAAAGATTGGGACCTTTGGGATAATTCCATAATTCCAGTGACGCTAAGTACTCTGAATTCCTAATCACGGCAGAGACTCCCTGTCAGTTGGCGTGCACCTCCGAGAGGAGGCTGTTGTCGCCCTGCTCAAAACTGACGTCTCCATTCTCCGCTCCACCACCATCCTGTCTCCAGACCCAGAACCGTTGCAACACCCACCCCGGGAGGAAGGACTCGCACTTTGGAGCAGACACCTGGGGCAGCATCAGTCCCCTTTGCCCACCTCCGCACGTGGTTGGGGTCCCACTTTAAGTAATGCCTCCTGCATTTCTGCTGCTGTCCCAGGCTGGAGCGGCAACCAGGATGACCTGACCTACATGTGCTTGTGGCAGTGCCTATGGACCGTGGTAGTCTTCGATCTGAATAACCAGAAAGAAGTCAAGAATTGGTGACCAGAAGGCAAACAACGGCTGTCGTGGTGGGGCCCTGATCCTCGTGTCTGTAAATCTGAGCCATTGCTGAGACCCGCAGCTCACAGGTTGAAAGGGAGGCTTAGTCCCTTTGGGGAAGGACCCTACCATGTCTCCGTAAGTATCTCCAAAAATATTCTTCCAACCCTTCCCCAAAGGGACCTAGAGCTGCTGATCAAAATAACTGATTTACTTTGGAAAGGGAACTACCCAGACCAGTCAGGGCTGTTAGGTAAGGGGTCTGAGCAAACGCCGTGCAGGGTACCTGAAGCATCATGAGCCACTGGTTAGAGTGAGGGCTCAGAGTCAGGTGAGAAAGCCCTGCACTTACTTCTGTGGCCCCAGTGCACACTTGGAGTGAGGGTACCTCGCTGTGGGCGGAGCCTGCACAGGGGTCGTGGCGTATGGAAGAAGAATCATGGCAACAAGAGAGAAAGGTCCCCAGGACATCTGCTTCAGTTCACCTGAATGAACCCCGCAGAATCCGGATGGAGTCAAGTAAATGATGGCCGACCACCAACAGCCAAGGAGTATTCCCAGTCACCGCAGCCAGGTCAGGTGAGACAGCTTTGCTGGAACCGGTTAGTGCATGTCTGGCACTGGAAATGCGATTATTGATGTGGTGAACACGCTTTTCAAGGGTAAATTTCCAAAATCAGTTTGCATTTATATGGGAAGGACAGCCAGACATTCATTGTCTCGCCTCAAGGCTGTTTTAACTCTCCTGCTATGTCACAGTGTGATTCACAGACCTCAGTCATTTGTACAGGCCCAATAACCTTGACGACATGCTAACTGGACATGATGAAGAAGGAAGTAGCAGGTGCTCTTCCTTAGCAAGACAGGGCACGTCAGAATGAGATAAGCCCTCGGAAGTTCTGGAGCCTTTCGGCAATGAAATTTTCCAGAGTACAGTGTCGTAGGGCAAACCAGGGTGTCACTGCTGAGAAAGGACAAGTTACCACAGCTTGTACCTATCATGAAGGAGGAGGCAAGAAAGAGAGCCACCGGCGTGGGTCACACCTGGGGGAGGTGCAGTGTGTGTGGCACCTCTGGACTTTGGAGTCAGCACGTGCCACCTGTGGGAATGCTGTGCGGACCCATTTCTGGGTGCCCTGGAGATTGGAGGGTGGGTTCCCCTGCCACTTAGCAGAACTGACGAGTCACATTTGGGCTCGTTTGTGGTGGACAGGGACCAACGTGAGATCTGCACACTCCGAGAGGTCCACAGGAGGCCATGCTTGGGGCAGTGGGGAAGCACTATCAACTGAAAGCAGCTTCTGGAACACTGCTGGACCCAAGCAGAGGCTGAGTGCCTGATTGTGACATCGAATGACCGTGTGAGCGAATCTGCCTGTCCTGAGCTGCATGCTGACTGGTCACCGGGCTCAGTTGCCGTTCATTGCACAGTGAAGAGCATTCGGACCCGTGCTTATCCGGAGGGCACCTGCCGTTTACAGAAGTGGGGGCCATTTCTCCTACCGTGTTGCACCGATGCCTTTCTCTTCACAGACAGGAGGAGCAAGTGAGGCTGGGTTGGCTCCTCGCGTTGACATGAGCTGAGTGAGATTCGCTGCTGCACTGGAGTCCCACTGGGGGTGGCCGTGAAAGATGGCAACAAGGGACTCCTGCAGGGAGCGGCGCCTCGGGCCGTGCATGCGTGTGTCCGCTTCTTAGGGAGGAAGTAGAGCAGACGGAGGAGTGGTCTAAGGGATGCATGTGACCTTCTGGGTCATGGCTGATCGGTCAGGGACCTGGAAAGAGCAAGAGGGAATACTGGAGACAAGGAGGTCTGGGGAGGAAGGTGGACCTGTGGGAGTGGTCGCACATGCGCCCATCTTGTGCCTCGTGTTGACACGCACTGCAGAGGGGTCCCTGAACAAGGTGGGTGGGCGGCTGTGAGCCGGCTTCTGTCCTTGGCGACCGTGTGGGTGTGCGCGGGCCCGTGAGCGGACTTGCTCAGGTGGCAGGAGCGCATGTCGGGTGGCCAGGTGTATCAGTGACCGCTGCTGCAGCTCTAACCTGTGAGCAGCAGGCATCCGTGCCGAGCTCCTGAGATTGGAGCATCTCTAGGTGACTTGGTGACAAGTTGGTTACAGCAGACGCTTTCCACCCGGGAGAGGCCATCGATTCGTCCTTCTCGGAACCGACAGCTCCGCTTTCCCTCTGCACGGCATGAGCTGCAGCGCAGCGCAGGACGTGGAGGGTGTGCGGTTGGCCAGCACCGGGGGCGTGGGTGACACTGCCTGGGCCAGCGAGCTCCTCTGGGGTGAAAGGCCGTGCGCACGCGACTGCCGCAGGGCCCGGCGGCTCGCTCACACCCCGAGTCGTCTGCATGAAGTCAGTCCGATGCGGAGTCTCCTAAGGACTTGGCCAAGGTCCCAGCTCTCGCACGGTGTCCCGAGGAGCGGGGCGTATTCACTGAATCGAAGCCCGGGGTACGGATCTGTCCCCCAATGGGTATAACGTGTGGGTCCAGGACTGAGACGCGCGAGTAGCGGGGCCTGGGGTTTGCCGCCTCTCGCCATCAGGCCCAGTGGCGCCCACGGAGCACGTGCGCGTTCGCAACGCCGAGCTCTGCTGGGCAGGGAACACTTTCGCGAGGGGACATCCCTGGGTTCCGGGGACAACACCCTCACCGATGCTGAGTCTGTGGGTCCCGCCAGGTCACTTGAGCCCTCATGCTGGTGCAGCAGCGGGCCATGAGTGGGGGCTCGGTGACCCTGGCGGTGACGAGGGGAGAGGCATGGCGCCACGTGCTGCTGCGAGGCGTCGGTGTGGCGCTCCGCATCCGCCGGCTCCGTCTGGCTGCTCCTTGGCCAAGCGATGACAGTGAAAAGGGGCTTCAGCAGCTACAGCTTTCCAAGGGCGAGGCGACCGTGGGCTCAGACGCCTCGGGGTGAAGGTTGGGTAAGCCCACCTGGCAAGCCACGCAGGCCCGCTGAAGCACGGCTGACGGTGAGGAAGCCAGAGTAGGCAGGGGACGGGGACATGACGGACGTGATCGCAGCCGCAGGAGCAGCCGTGGCAGTGGAGGCAGCAGGGGTCGGGCTGCCTCTGACACTGAGGCTTCTGTGGGGGTGTGGCCCGCCTTCGCGTGCGGTGCCAGGTGGGCCTGTGCAAAGCGCGAGCGGGCGCCCTGACCGATGCCCCCAGCTCGCGCTTACTTGCCGTGGTCCACAGCCGCATCTGAGGCGCCTGGGCGCATCCGTACCCCAGGCCTTCTGTGACGCCATGGGAGCCCGCAGCCTGCACAGCCTGGGTCTGTGGGGGCGATGTTGGGGGCTGGGGACAGGAGTCAGTGAGTAGTAGGACCTTCCTAGGAGGCCTCCGGCACGGTTCTCGGACCCTGATGAGGCCAAGACGCTGCCGCCCAGACCGGGGACCTCAGGACACGCTCCTCTGCTTCGGCTCCTCCTACCCGCCTCACTCTCGCCTCCCTCACTTCCCGAACCAACCAGGTGCCCGAAGCCTTCGTCTTAGGCTCTGCTTCCGGAGGAACCCAAAGAAAGACACGAAAAGAACGAAGGCGTTTGCCAATCGATATCAGCAAAAATTGTGGCGGGACCATGTGGGTGTGGGTGGAGGGGACCAGCCGAGAAGTGGTCACGGATCAGCTCAGGTTTGTCTCCGTGGCGTTCCCCACGGCGACTCTGGACGTGGTGCTCTGCGCAAAGCCCCAGGATGCGCTGTGACCCTGCTGTCACCGGAGGAGCCTCGGGGCGTTGGCGGCTTGCGCTGCGGAAGCGGGGCGTGCTGGCGCGGGGTTGTCGTGTCTGTGGCGGGGCCTCCGTGTTTCCCTCCGTGAGCTCATTGTGTTAACGTAGAGAAGTGTGAGGTAGGTTACGTGGTGAATTTCTTTTCGGGACAGCGAAGGGGCGTCAGCATTGGTAAGTGTTGGGCGTTCGAGGACTGCGAACCCTGAGTGGCCTCATTTAGGCCCGTGACTTCAGTCAGCATCCGTGTGCTGTGACTGAACGACAACCGGGTTAGGTCGAAGTCTTGGGTCACTGTTAGCTTCCTACTGCCACTGTGACAAGGGCCGCAGCCTTGGCGACTTAAACCAGCAGACGTTGATTCTCTCACAGTTCTGGAGCCAGGAGTCTGAGATCAGTATCACTGGGCTGAAGTTGGGGTGTCGACACGGCTGCCCTCCCTTTGAGGCTCGAGGGGACTTCTTCCTGCCCCTTCCAGCTTCTGCTGGCTGCAGCCATTCCTCAGAACGTGCTGCCTCCCTCCTGGCTCTGCCTCCATGGTCAGCTTTTAGGGACAAGCTGGAAAATCCAGGGTGATCTCATCTCAGAATCCTTAATCACTTCTACAAAGATCCTTTTTCCAAATAAGGTCACATTGACAAGGTACAGGTATCAGGACCTGATATCTTTTAGGGACCCTTTTTCACTAATTCTTTCCCTCACAGCTTGTAGCTTCTCGATCCACACTGTCCTGGTTCTTGAATAGCGCAGTTGAAAGCTTCTGAGTTCAGCCTGATTTTTCTCCCTTGAACATGATTTGATTTTTCTGCCCCAAAACTTGAGGAAGTATGGTATATTCATGAAGGAATGATTTTTATAACCACTTAAAATGATAGACCCTTACATGTTAACATAACATATGTCTTATAACGATAAGTATTTTATAAAATAAAAACTTCACGAGAATAGTGGCATCGTTTTTACATTTTTTGCGAGTTTCTTTAATGTCTGACTTAGTTGAATGGAGCTGGTTCTCCATACCTGCCGCGGCACTCAGTCTCCTGGAGTATGTTGTTTCGGTTGATATATGTGAGGAAAATCCAGCCTCACATAGATTTGTAGTTGGAAACATTTCAGTAGTTTTTTCAGATAATTGTGGATCTTTGCTGACACTCCTCCGAGACTGGACAAGAAGTAGTTTCTTACCAATTAGTTACAATTTATAAGCCATATCAGGGACCTCTGTGTCCTGTTACATTAAAATCCATTGATGTCCCTTACATGGTGAAGGGGTCTTCTGCTCGTGAAAAATTCTGAAACATTATGCACTCATTGGTCACTCGGAAAATATTGGTTCACTGAGTGATGTAGATCTTCTGAATTTTGACACACTTTGTTATATAATATCAAAAAAATCACACTTGATAATATTATTGGCAACCTCATCAGAAACATTTAAATACTGGGAAATTTTTAGCTCACAGCGACGAGCTCGTTTTCCAAAGTTCTGATTTTTGCTTCAAAGTTTAAATGTTATCATTAACAACAAATACTATTAGTTGTTTTCCTTGAAGTAACTTTCTCATTTTTGAGAAATTTTCTGCCAAATACCCAAGTCAGAATAACCATAGTTTGTCAATTTTCTTTCAAGTAAAAATAGTGTTACGTGAAAAAGAGTGGCTTGTTCAGCTGCCAACTTAAACAATTGTGTAATTAGCTGTGACAGCTATTGTCTTTCAGTCTGCAGTGCTTTATGTCATCACCTTGAATATTAAGCATTAAGCATCAAACTTAATAAAATTAATAATTTTTATTGGCTCATCAAGGAGATTCTTCCGTGAAGCCACTTTCTCCCCAGGCAGTAAGGAGTGCGACATTACCATTAGTTTGGTGCCACAGCCTTGGCTTGTGCGATGGAACCTGCAATGTCCCCCACACTGCTTTTGCACCATCGACGCATAATGGAGAACAAATAGCATCTTAGTATTATACAAATAATTTTGACCTCGCTGACTTTCGGAGACTCCAGGAATCCACAGACCTTATTTTGAGAACCACCTCTACAGTATATCATTGGGATCATAGGGTATGTGTGTTTTCAGTTTTAATAAACATTGCTAAATTTTCCTCCAAACTGGTTATTCCTCTCTAATCTCTGTAGGATCATATTTGGCCATGAAACACAAAGGGCCAGAATAACAGTGACTTCTAAGTAAAAGGGAAATTTTAGTGACGCTGTGTGTGGTTGAACACAGGGAATGCACTAAGTGAGCTCAGTGAAATTGCCCAGGGCACCACCTGTGCCATCTGATGCAGTTTACAGGAGATAAGATTATTGATCTCGTGTGAAGGTTTAGAGGGAGCCAGCCTCAGGATCAAACGGTGGCTGCGTTACATGAAGTCCTTACGGGTCTGGGTTTCCTTTATCTTTTTCTGCCTTTGTGTCCTCCATTCCCAAGGCCACCTCAGCATCCCAGGTGACTGCTCCAACAAGGGCTTCCAGGTTTTCGCCAGCAGAGGTAAGGACGGGCTGAAAAAGACCATCCATTGCCTGTGCCAGCGGTCTTGTAAGGGGAGGATGTACCTGGGAGCTGGCACGTGCCACCAGCTGCAGGGGAGATGGAAGAATGTGTTTACTGTAGAGGGCTAACTGGCTGATTAAAATCAGGGATTCTAAAATTATGGGGGAACAGGAGAATAGATGCTGGGAGACAAGAGCAGTTTCCGGCCTCGTCCACTGCTCTGACGGCCTACGCCTCCATGCACCCTCTGTGCTGCGTATGGAGCACACGCCCCTTATCCTCAAGGGGACCAGTTGTGAACATTGCATTCGGCTTCAAGTTTAGGTTCTCTGAGCTACATTCCATCTGTTCCAAAAGGTCTATCCTCGTGGTCCTGTGATGTAAAGATGAAAAGATGTTTCTCATCCCCCAATATAGTGAGTGTACAACAGTTTGTATGTTCGGTGACTTGTAGACGGAAAAATGTTTGGTGTCCCAAACCTACAATGAGAGAGTAAGAGGAGGACCAAGACAATCAAACCCCTCACCCAAAAGAGGCAGCTCGGGGTCAAGCGAGAACAGTGAAGACCCCTTCTCTGGCAGGAGAGGAAGTTCCTTGTTTTGACAGCTCCTGGCTCTGTCTCCGGGGATGTTGTCTGTCACACCTCACGTCCCCACTGAGGAGGGCAGCGGAAGGCGCCCTTCCTGGAGGCCCAGCAGCTCTCTCTGTGGGGTTGAAGGCCCGCTGGCTTTTGTGGGGAGACTTTCAGAGCCAAATGGCCACAGGTGTGGGCAAACTGGGGTTGCAGTTTCTTTGGCAATACAGTTTTCCCCAAAATTTCCACAATTACTAATTCTGGATTCAGAACATGAGTTCAGGGAAGAGTCTCTGTCTCCTGCTTTCTGAAATGGTTTAAGTAGCATTGGTATACTCTCTTCCTTAAACATTTTTTAGAATTCACCAGGAAAACAATCTGGGTCTCGAGTTTTGTTTTCTTTGTGGGAAGGTTTTTAATTGGAAATTCAATTTCCTCAATACCTACAGGGCCATTCAGATTTTTTTCTTTCTTCTGGTTCCAGCTTTGGCAATTTGTGTCTTTCAAGGAATTTGTTTATTTAACCTAATTTGTAAAACTTCTTGGCAAAGCTTGCTCATAATACTTTTTCTTATCCTTTTAGTAGTTGTTGAATCTAGAAATATTCCTGATTTCATTCCTAATTTATGTTTCCTCCATCCCGTTTTTCTTGATTAGTCTAACTAGAGGTTTATTAATTTTACTAACTTTTTCAAAGAACCAGCTTTTGGAGTTATTGGTTTTCCTCAATTATTTGTATGTTTTCTATTTCACTGGTTTCTGCTCTTTATTTCCAGTCACTGATTCCTATCTTTCCTTCCAGCCTTTTATTTTCAGCCTGTCTTTGATTTTGTATTAAATTTATTTCTCCAGACAGCCTGCAGTTGGGTCTTCCTTTTTTATGCAGTATGGCTTTTGTTTTAAGTGTTTAGAACCCTTACATTTAATGTAATTATTGACATTGTTGGGTTTAAATCTACCATCTCACTATTTGTTTTATATTTGTCCCATCTTTACCTTTGTTCAACTCCCCCCCTTTTTTTCTTTCTTCTGTATTAATCAAATATGTTTTAGTATTCCATTTTATCTACACTCTTAGCTAATTAGCTATCTCTTTGTGATATTTAAAGTGTTTTTTTTTTTTAGTGTTTATAGTGTGCATTTTTAGCTTATCATAATCTACCCTCAAATAATATTATCCTATCACATACAGGAACCTTATAATCGTATATTTCCATTTACCTCTCCCATCCTTTGTTCTCTTGTTATAGTTTACTTACAGATATGTTTTAAACTCTATAACACATTGCTTCTTCTTAAAATTTATGCAGTCGACTATATTTTAAAGAAGTTCAAACATGAGGCTATAACATGATGAGAATAGATCAAACAAATTAACAACTTATATGTCAATTTCACTTATAAAAATGTATACAAAAGTCCCAAGAAAATATCAGCTAATGAAATTCAACGGTTTATTTTTGTAAATTCACTCTGATCACTTAGGGTTTAACCCAGAAATCCAAGGACAGCTCAACATTCCACTTTCATTTTTAGGAGGTTTAACCCAACCAACCACGGTGCTCTTAAAATGGACAAGGACTTAATGCTCCAGACCCGGGAGACCCCGTCAGCCCTCTCATCCATCCACCCACGTGTTTGCCAAGCCCCTGCTTTGTGCCAGGCAATGTGGTTGAAGCTCGAGGTTCAAAGGTGGATAAGATGGTGCCTCTGCTCTCCCGCAGCTCTCAGTTACCAGGGAGGGAAACGTCAACTAGATGCCATTCTTAGAAAACACCGTAGTCGAGACAAAATATGGGTTGCGGTTGGAGCACAAAACAGGGAACGACCTGCCCCTGGCCATAGGCCTTCTCTCCGGGCTGGGAGGGTTGCCACCCAGTGGATGCCGCTTCTTGCCAACGTGCCCCAGCTCCCTCTGCCCTGTGCTTTCCCGTCACCAGTCACTCCAGCCCCCCGCCCTCCCTCAGAAATAATTCTCCACAGAGATGATTTACAAAGAAATGTCAGGGCGCAAAATTACATCAAAGGAAAAAGGACAACTTCACTGTACCCCTGCTGAAGCTCAGCCCCCCTAACCTGCCCCTCCCACCTGTGTCTACCGGTCGTACTCAGAGCTGAGACCCGCCCTTCCCCGCTCCAGCGCCAGCTGACCCTGACCAGATCTGACTCTGGAGCTTGGTTTCAGCCATCGCTCTCCCCACACAGCTCGTACCCTAAACAGAGCCAGCCACATAGTTGGAGCTCTAGAAAGTCTTCCGGATTGAATGGACACAGCAGCGTCAGGGCTGGAACGTCATCCACTGTCCATCAAGGCCTCTGTCCAGCCTGCGCAGCCGGTGCTGCGCGCTGCAAGTTCAGTTTTAGCCCCAAACAGCATCTTTATGGTCCATCCCGAATCCAGCCTCGGTCAGCACCCATTTGTGGAACAGCTCCCCCAGCCCCGGTCAGCACCCAAAGGCGGACAGCTCCCCCGGCTCCTTTCCACGCGCTGCCCAGCCTCGGCCTGAGTCACCTCGGACCCAGGCTTGAGTCTCCAACTCTTCCGTTCTGACTCCTTGAGACGTCAGCGCAGACCCCGGGGCCGCACCCACCTCTCCAGGAGCCCCTGCGCCTCCAAACCCCAGTTAACCAGGTCTCCGAACCCAGACTGCTGCCCTCCTCCGACTTCCCCTCCGCAGGCTCCTCATTGGAAGCTGTCACCCTCATCTGTCCCCACCCACAGACCTTCTTGTACACGAACCTGATCCCCATCCCCGCCAATCCGCTTCTCACCTGCCCCCCCCCCCCAAAAAAAAACGAACCGCGAACCCGATCCTTCCCCAACCGGAGCCTCAGTCAAACCATCTCATCTCCTCCAACCAGCTTCCCCGCCGGCCCCCTCCCCTCCCCGTCCCCTCCCCTGTCCCCTCCCTCTCGCATCCTCCCCTCCTCCTCTCCCCCTGCGGCGTCCTGCTCGCTGCCGCGGTGTCCTGCAGGGCGTCGAGGTGTGTCGGCGGGCGGGGTGTCGCAGGGCGTGTCACGAGGTGAGCGGGGAGGGCCGAGGACCGGGGGGGCGACGACGGCGCGGGCCCCAGCTCTGCCCCTCCCCCGCGAGCCGCTGCCTCTCCCCGGAGAAGATGGCGGACCGCGCGGAGATGTTTTCTCTCTCCACCTTCCACTCGCTGTCGCCGCCCGGCTGCAGGTACGCAGGGGCGACCGGGCCCGGCAGGCCCTTCCCTCGCTGCGGCCCCTGCCCGAGCCAGTCTGCAGGTGCTCCCACCCGCCTTGCCGCCCCACCCCCATCGCCTCTGGGGCCCCAAGCCCCAGTCCCCTCTCTGGTCCTGAGGCCTCTGACTCCTGCCCTCCACCCCCCACCCCGCCCTCCGTTCAGGGTTTCTCCATTTTTGTCCTCCCCTATTCTCCTCCAGCCCCAGTGACCCCCCCACCCCCATTTCCCGCTGGGACCCGGCTCCGCACCCGGCGCGGGCAGGCTGACCCTTCAAGGTGGAGGGCCAGGGCCAGCCTCTGAGGGGCGGCGCGCCCCAGCAGGACGCCGAGCGCAGCCTCCGTGCCGGGCAGGGTCCTTTCCGCAGTGTCCTCGGTGGGGGCCCAGCCGGGCCTGCAGGGCTCAGGGAGGAGGACTCGGAATGAACCTGGAGCCCTGGGGGGGGACTGCAGTGGGGACAGGCCAGGCCTGCCTTGAGCAGGAGAGGGGAGACCAAGCGCCCAGACTCTGCTCCCCTCCCCCCTGCTCTGCTCAGCAGGACTCCCCCGAGGCTGAGGCTGTGACCCACTGGGGCCGGAGCAGAGCAGACGGAGAAGCTGCTGGCTTTGATGGAGGAGAGCTGGGAGGAGGGTTGAGGGAACAAGCAGCCCCTCTGGGCGGGTCATGGCTCCAGTTGCGGGGGGACCCCACTGGAGAACAGAGCTAGGGGTTCACAGTGACGGCAAGATGCGGGTCTGGGAGCTGGGGGCTGTGGAGATGCTGGGGCCCAGGAGATGCAGGGTCTCCCTTTGAGTCTCCTTAGGACCAGCACCCAGGCAGGGCACCCAGGGGTGCTGGGTCTCTCGGGAGCCCTGTCCTTGCTCTCCGACCTGGTCTCCTCTTCAGGCCTCCCCAAGACATAAGCCTGGAAGAATTTGACGACGAGGACCTGTCTGAGATCACTGACGACTGTGGCCTGGGCCTCAGCTATGACTCGGACCACTGTGAGAAGGTGGGAGGGCACGGAAGGCTCCCGCTCAGCCTCTGCTTGGTGGGCGCTGGGGCTTTGGGGTGGACCCTAGCTCAGTCTGGAAACACGAAGTCCTCTGGGCGGCCCTCCCCCAAGGTCTCTTGGCCTGGGGCCTGCCTGGATGTCAAACCCCTTTCTAACAGACTGAAGCCCTCCACCAGCTGTCCTCACCTCGCCCCGTCGGCGGGCTCACTTGGGGGAGTGGGGGTGTGCTGGTGCTTGGGTGCCCTTTGTCCGCAGATCACTTCCCAGAGAGATCTAACCCCTTCCAGCTGCCTCTGCTCCGGTCTCCTCCCCAACCCCAGCCCCGCCTGCATCCCTCTGCCTCCAGTGTCCAGTCTGGAAGGCTTTCTGCTCCGTCTCCTGCTTCTTCCCCTCCCGCCCCCCTCCACGTTTCTGTTCCCATTGATTCAAGAACGCTTCAGAGCAGCGGCCACGTGGCAAGTGCTTGGGGCTTCCAGGTGCTTGGGAGGAGAGCAGGACAGGAGTGGCCTTTGTCGTCAGGAGTTTCTAACCTCGTAGGGGAAAAAGATATGTAAGAGGCAGTGGCTGCCTGAGTTTCGAGGACCAGAGTCTAACTGGAGGACATAGGATGCAGTGAGGGGGAAGGGCACCCACCAAGACCGAGGCCGGCAGGGAGACTTTCCAGTGGAAATGGCACATAACCGTGCCCTCAGGGACGGCTAGCAGGGGCTGGGCCGAGAAGAGAGGGAGGAGGGGACGGCAGGAAAGGCCCCTGCGGGATTAGCTGTGTGGGAGGCCCTGGGCCAGGCAGGCGTGCCGCGTCTGGGTGCCGGCTGTCTCCCTCCCTGCGCTCACTGCACACTTCCTGTGTGTCGTGTGGGTGGGTCCTGTTCTCAGAGTGGGGTGCACCGCGCTCAGCATGGGCCCCTGCCCTGGCGGGGCTTGCAGCTTGGCGGCAGAGCAGACGGAACGCTGTGCCTAGGAATGCGAATCGCATTAAGCTGCGTGGAGAGCACAGGTGTCGAATGTGATGGGGTTCAGGGGTGAGACGAGGCTGGCAGCTGGTTTGGGGACACCTGAGGATCTCTGTCTCCCGGGCTTAGGAGCTGGGGCTCTTACTAAGAACTGGAATGAGCCTGTGTGTCTCAAGAACATTTGAAAAACCCAGACTGCTCTGACGGGAGTGGAGTGAGCGGGAGGCTTCTCCTCCTTGACTTGGAGCTTCCCGCTTTTCCCTTTCCTGACACCTGGAACCCCAAACCACGCAGCACTCTTGCCTAGCTCTGCCCTGTGTCCCCTCCTGCAGGACGGCATCTCTCTGGGGCGCTCGGAGCAGCCGCACCCCATCTGCTCCTTCCAGGATGACCTCCAGGAGTTTGAGATGATTGATGACAACGATGAGGATGAATATGAGGATGAGGATGAAGACCAGGAAGAGGAGGAGGAAGGAGAAGTGGGGGGTGAAGGGGGCGGAGGCCCTGGCTCCAAGGTCCCCACCCAGGAGCCCCTGATCCCCTCCCCCGCCATGGAGGAGCCCCACAAGTACCGGCCTACCACGCTCCACCTGACCGCACTGGGAGCCCAGGTGCGAGCCCAGGCCCAGGCCCAGGCACCTGCCCTGCTGCCCCAAGGGTAGAGCCCCACCTTAGCGCTGCTCTTGTCGACACCCCCAGGACTCCCTAAACAACAATGGAGGCTTTGCGCCAGCCCCACCAGCCTCCTGGCCAGAGACAGTGCTGCACTCACCCCTTCAGGAGCCCCTCAGAGGTGAGCAGGCGTCGGGTGGGCACGGGAGGCCGGGGAGGGAGGAGGGGAGGGTGCGGGCTGGCTGAGCACCCCTCCCTGCCCCACAGAGCCGCCTGCCCCCCTGCTGCCGGCGGCTGCTGGTCCCTGCGGGGCACAATCGCCTGTGGGGCCAGGCGGCCGTGAAGGGAACCGGCCCGGCGGACCGCCGGCTCCCGGCGGGGCCTCGCCCTCCTCCGACCCGGGCATCGAGGCCGACCTGGGGAGCGGCTCCAGCGGGGGCCGCGGCGGGCGGCGCAGCAGCGAGGAGCTGTCGTCGCCCGGCTCTGACTCGGAGGACGCAGGGGCCGCGCGCCTCGGGCGCATGATCTCGTCCATCTCGGAGACGGAGCTGGAGCTGAGCAGCAGCAGCGGCCGCTCCTCGCACCTCACCAACTCCATCGAGGAGGCGTCGTCGCCCGCCTCGGAGCCCGAGCCCGAGCCCGAGCCCGCGGACGAGCCCCCGCGCCGCCCCGCCTTTCTGCCCGTGGGCCCGGACGACACCAACAGCGAGTACGAGTCGGGCTCGGAGTCGGAGCCGGACCTCAGCGAGGACGCCGACTCGCCCTGGCTGCTCAGCAACCTCGTGAGCCGCATGATCTCCGAGGGCTCCTCGCCCATCCGCTGCCCGGGCCAGTGCCTGTCCCCCGCGTCGCGGCCGGCCGGCGGGGCCCCGGACGCGGCGGGCCCGGGCGGCGTGGAGCTGGTGGACATGGAGACGCTGTGCGGGCCGCCGCCCCCCGCCCCCCCCGCCCCGCGGCCGGGCCCCGCGCAGCCGGGGCCCTGCCTCTTCCTCAGCAACCCCACGCGCGACACCATCACGCCGCTGTGGGCTGCCCCGGGCCGCGCCGCCCGTCCGGGCCGCGCCTGCTCCGCCGCCTGCTCGGAGGAGGACGACGAGGATGACGACGACGAGGACGTCGGGGACAAGGCGGGGTCCCCGGGGGGCAGGGGCAGGGGCCCCGCGGCGCCGCTGGACGCCTCGCTGGTGTACGACGCGGTGAAATACACGCTGGTGGTGGACGAGCACACGCAGCTGGAGCTGGTGAGCCTGCGGCGCTGCGCGGGCCTGGGCGACGACAGCGAGGAGGACAGTGGCGGCGAGGCCGGCGAGGCCAGCGAGGACGAGGCCGGCGCCGCGCTGCTGGACGGCGGTCAGGGCCCGGAGGCCGCCTCCCCGGACAGCCCCGACCTCACCTTCTCCAAGAAGTTCCTCAACGTCTTCGTCAATAGCACATCTCGGTCCTCCAGTGAGTGCGGGGCGTGGGGGGGGGGCGGGGGCGTCCCGCGCACTGGCTCCGGGCGCCCAGGGCAGGCCGAGGGTCTGCGGGTGGGCGCCGCTGCCGCGGCCCACCGCGCACTGCCTTCTTCACCCAGGAAAGGGCCTGCGGCTCTCCCCGCACCCCCAGTGGGCTGGGGAGGGGCGGGGGGCTACTGAGCCTTCCTCCCTGACTCAGGACACGCCGCAGCTGCGAGGGCAGGAGGACCGGCCGCGCCTGCAGCTGCTGCTCCCCGCGTTCTGAGTCTCTGTCCCCGCCACCCTCTCTCTGTCCCTCAGGCACTGAGTCCTTCGGCCTTTTCTCCTGCCTGGTCAACGGGGAGGAGAGAGAGCAAACGCACCGCGCGGTGTTCAGGTTGGCCCCCCCCCCCAGGCGCCAGGGCCCCCAGCTGCGGTCTGCGGACATCGGGGGCACTGGCGCACACGGCGCCGCCAGTCCCGTCCCTGTCCCTGAGCCCCGCCTCTGCCCGCTCGCAGATTCATCCCTCGCCACCCCGACGAGCTGGAGCTGGATGTGGACGACCCGGTGCTGGTGGAGGCGGAGGAAGACGGCTTCTGGTTCCGCGGCCTCAACATGCGCACGGGGGAGCGCGGAGTGTTCCCCGCTTTCTACGCGCACGCGGTGCCCGGCCCCGCCAAGGAGCTGCTGGGTGAGGCCCGCCCCCAGGGGGCGTCTTGGCACCCCAGGCCACCACACGCCTGACCCAGCCCCTTGTGACCCCCAGGGAGCAAGCGCAGCCCCTGCTGGGTGGACCGCTTCGCCGTGCAGTTCCTCGGCTCCGTGGAGGTGCCCTGTCACCAGGGCAATGGCATCCTGTGCGCCGCCATGCAGAAGGTCAGTCTGGACGCAGGCCCGCCGCGGCCTGTGGACTCCCACCTCCACAGAGGGCCGGCGGGCGTTGGGGGCAGCCCCCTGCCCTGATTCACAGGCCTGGGCAGAGCTGTTCGCCATCACCTCGGGGTCTCTTGGTGTGTTCAGTGGGTCCCCAAGCTTCCCATTGACCTCTCCCGCCCTCTTGCCTGAAAATCAACACCGACTCCCACAGAACCTCCTGGAGCCGTCCACTGGCTGGGTCACTGACTGGGGTGGGGGGTGCGGGAGCACCCGCTCGCCCGCTGGCCCTGTGATGCAGTGGGAAGGAGCAGAACAGCCCGCGCCTGAGCACCCGCCTCTAGCTCACGGGAGGACGCGCAGCGAGGAGGTGGGGGTGCGGAGGCTGCGGTCCTGGCTGAGGGAGCGAGGAGAAGCAGCCCGAGTGGCGAGAGGTGGCTGGCTGGTCCTGAGGCCCAGGGACGGCCAGGACCCTGGTCGCTCGCTCCAGGACGCGTGCCAAGGACCGTCGAATGTGTCCCAAATGCTCTAGCAGGGGAGGGGGGGGCTCTGTGCCCCTGAGAGCCCCTCCCCTCTGGCCTCTTCCCCAGATCGCCACTGCCCGGAAGCTGACCGTCCACCTGCGCCCTCCCGCCTCCTGTGACCTGGAGATTTCTCTTCGGGGCGTCAAGCTGAGCCTGAGTGGCGGACCTGAGGTGGGCGTGTGGCTGGCGCCCGAGGCGCAGGGGAGCCAGGGAGGCTGTCTGAGGGAGGCGGCAGGGTGGCCCTGGGCGGCCCCGCCTGACCCCGTGCCCGCGTTAGTTCCAGCACTGCAGCCACTTCTTCCAGATGAAGAACATCTCCTTCTGCGGCTGCCACCCCCGCAACAGCTGGTAAGAGCCGCGTCACCCCAGAGGTCCGCCGCGCCTGCCGGCTCCACGCAGCCTGCACCCCCCTCCCCGAGAGGCCCCCCTGCAGTCACTCTGGATGCGGGAGGCATGGACTAAACAGACCCCTGGCTGGCCTGGGGGGGAGACACACAGACACACAGACAAGAGGGTGCTAGGAGCATCGGTGGGGGCCGGCGGACGTCTGCACAGAGCTCCAGCGAGCAGACTGGGGGGGAGGGCTCTCCCGGGCTTAGGAGGCGACAGACCACTCTGGATGCCTCGAAAGGCAGGTAGGTGATGGGGTGTGGGCCAGGGGCACTAGGGGTCTTGTGGAGTCCCTGGAATGAGGCCGGAGGGCCACTGGAGGTGCCGTACCCTCTGACTGCGCCAAGGACCTTGTACCGATCCCGCTGGCAACGCGGTGGCAGTGTGACAGCCAGGTCACAGGCGCTTCCGAGGTTATCCAGGCGCCGTGCCCTGGAGGCACTTGGGAGGTGGGATAGGCAGGACCTGGGCTGACGGGGTGTGGATGCTGACCCGGAGGGAGGGTCAAGGATGACGTGCCAGCTGCGTGATCGGCAGATAGCAGCCCACGCACCAAGAGAGAGCACGGAGCGAAGCGGGGACAGCCGGGTGAGGCAGCGTGCCACGCAGAACCGTTAGCACGGCGGCCACGTGTCGCGGGGGGCCTGGGAGGGGGGCGTCAGCTCAGAGCAGGCGGAGAGCTGCAGCCAGGAGGCCGGAGAGGGCCAGGCGGCGCGGGGAGACAGGGGAGGAAGGGAGAGGGCCAGCGGGTGGGGGCCATGGGCTCCCCGCCCAGCCTGACCCCTGCCGGCTGGGCCCGGTGTCCTAGGGACAAGAGCTGAGCCAGACGGGGCCGACCAGCGGCTCAGAAGGATTCGAAGGTTTGGAGGAAGCAGGTCCGCAGGGGCAGGCGGGACGTGGGACGCTGCTGCCGGGGCTGGGGACGGATGTCGCGGCCAGCGCGTGTCACCTGGACGCTGTGGCAGGGCTGGCTGGGGGCAGGGTCGCCCGGCAGCGCAGCAGAGCCCTGGCTGCTCGTCCTCTGAGGGCAGACGCGGTGTGGTGGCTCCACCGTGCAGGCGCTGCTCACGGTGGAGGTGGGACAGAGCGCCCGGCTCCCGCCCGACGGCGGGCAGCCCTGGCACCATGAGGACCGGCCGCACGGCAGCCCCAGCCCACGCGCACAGCGGGCTGAGGACGCCACCGCCGAGAGGGGAGGGACGGCCTTGTTTCAGGACTGGGCGCCACAAGCTCAGGCTTCTAGGCTAGACACAGGTGCAAGCTCATGGGAAGATGGTCAGACCAGTGGCCCAGGGTCGAGTGGGGGTGGCGGGGAGGGGTGAGGTGCTGCTGTCCTAGCCCCGACCGTCCTGCTGCTTGTTGCTCCAGACTCGGCCTGGTCCATCCTGGAGAGGAGGCACCGAGGAAACAGCGCTGGGCGGGCGGGTCACTGGCTTCCTCGTGAGCAGGCGGGCGGTCAGGCGTGTGCTGGCGTGCCGTTTGGATGAAGGCGGGGTACGGCCATTAAGGTCACGGGCTGCCACGGACGGGCCATGTCCTTGAGCAAGTTTCCAACCCTCGTGTGCCTTAGCTCCGTCTCGTCACAGGGCTGTCGCGAGGCTGAGGTCAGTTAGTAACGAAACGTGCTTGGGATGGCGCCGCCCACTCTGAGCGGCTCCTCCCTGTGGTGACTGAATGCGGGTCCTTCACGGGGCCTTTGAGACAAGGCCGCGACGTGTCTGTGGACAAGGCGAGTGTGCCGCGCGAGCAGCGACACGTGCGAGGAACCGCACGGCCCCATCCCGCGAGGAGCTCAGGCCGGCCGTGGCGGGGGCCACGGCCCATGCCAGGGCCTCGGGCAGGCACCTTCGCCGGGTCTTGGATGAGAGAAGGGTGGGTTTGGGGAAGGCATGCCTGGCAGCGCCAGGGGCTAGCTTCTTCTCCAGGAAGAGGGTTTGACAGGTCGGCTGCTCAGGAAGTGGGGCCGCCGGGCGGGCCAGGCCTGAAGCCTGGGATGGGGCATCGAGAAGGCGGGGGAGGGGCCGGCTGCACTGGCTGGAGGGAAGGTGGATGCCGCCGGACATCCTGTGACGGGGGAATGAACGCGGTCACTAACTCCTTGGCCGTTCCTAGCATTGTGCTTGGACCAGACACAAAAAGACACCTTCGCGCCTTGAAATCCTGTGTCGCACGCATTTCTCCTCTCCCCGCTGTCCCCGAGCCCCCTGTTCCGGCCTCTTCTCCCCGGTCGTAGGGGGCCTGAGGTGCGGGGCCGCGCTCTGACGCCTCCCACTGCGACTGCCCCGCAGCTATTTCGGCTTCATCACTAAACACCCTCTGCTGAGCCGCTTCGCCTGCCACGTCTTCGTCTCCCAGGAGTCGATGAGGCCCGTGGCCCAGAGCGTGGGGTGAGTGGAGTCCCAGGGTGGGCCTGACGACAGGTCGGGTGGGGGTGCAGGTGCGGGAGTGCGGGTGGGTGAGCGGGCCGGGAGGCCGGGCTGGGTGGTCGGGGGGCCCCGCAGGCCGGGGCAGGGGCAGGGGGAGCAGCAGCTGCCGTGCAGCTGGGGAGCCGGGAGTCGGCGGGCGTGGGGCGCTGAGGCCAGGGAGTGAGTAGAAGGGCCTGCGGTGACCAGGGCGGCCGAGGAGTGCCACACGGGGCGACCGAGGGCCGGCCCGGGAGGGAGGGAGGCAGCGCGGGGCGGCCGGCGGCTGAGTGCGGGGCCTCTGTCCGCAGCCGCGCCTTCCTGGAGTACTACCAGGAGCACCTGGAGTATGCCTGCCCCACAGAGGACATCTACCTGGAGTAGCCGCCGCGGCTCCTGCCCCCGCACGGCGGGGCCTGGGCATCACAGAGGCCACCAGCTTCGGCAAGGACTGGACTGGGGGCGCGTGGCACCTGATTCCCGGGGCTGGCCTTGCTCGCGGGGGCCGCAGGGGCGGGCGCGCCTCCACTCTGCTCTGACCCCTCTTTCTGCGTCTGTCTCTGCCCCTCTGTGCCTGCAAATTCTGCCCTCCGCTCTTTACCTTGGGGTCAGAGATGGGAGGGGTGTGGAGGAAGGCAAGGCTCTAGGTGACTGGTGACATCAGGCTCCCAGGTGGCCCCTCCTGCCCCATCCCTGTGATTTAAAAGGAATTTTAATTTTTATAGCGAATCTCAAGGGGTCACCCCACCCTTGACCACAGGGACAAAGAGAGGGACCCCCACACTGCCCCATACGGAGCTCGGGGGAAGCAGCGAGGGGTTCCCTAGAAGGGCCTTGGGGACACTTGGAGTTGTTCTTGAACCTCACCCGAGCCCCCAGACCTTGCTCGGGGGAGGGCGCCCCACCCCGCACCCCGCCACACCAGCGTCCGCTTTGCCGCTGCAAACTCCCCGCAGTCTAGCACCTCAATAAACTCTCTGCTTGGTGTGACCCTGTCTGTTTCTGGGGGGACAGATAAGGGGCTGGGGCCCAGGTGCTGCCCATGGCGCTGGGCGCCAAGACCCCCAGGTGATGGGCTTGGGAGAAACTTCACCCTCCAGTGCGCCCCCTGGGGCCTCTCCCCACACCCTCCACAGGCCAGAGAGAAAGGGTGCTGGTCACACAGCTTCCACCCTCACTGCGGGCCAGGCTGGGGGACTGGTGTGCACGCATCATGAGTGTGTGTAATGCACGCTTGTGAGAGGACAAGGCTGATCTGACGAGATCTCGAAGCTGGTATTTAAGAGCTGGTCCCCAGAAAGCCAGAAAGGGAGGCAGAACCCGCGGCCGCGCCCCGCAATTGCAGACGCTGCCCCTGCAGGGAGGGCTGCCCTGGCGACCCCACCACGAGGGGCGAGGGCAGCGCGGCGGTCAGTGCCTTCCCGAGGGGGCCAGGGCCGCCCCCCCACTCTGAGCCTGGGGCTAGGGCAGGACAGCGCGATGAGGGTCAGGAAGCCAAGCTGAGCAGCGTCAGATGCTTGACGTGGCAGAGGCCGAGTGAGCGTGCCCTGGCCGCGAGTGTGCAACGCACACCCCGCTGCATCTGAGCACGCGACCGAGGCCCCAGACCCCGTGGCCGCCCCGCTGTGGGGACCGGCCACCCACCCCCACTGCCTCGTCCACCTCAGGGGGCACCATGTGCCCACCACCCCATCCCTGCCGGGCCCGCCAGCTCCCCAGACCTCGTCTCCCCGCTTTGCTGACGGACAGCTGTTGGACTCGCTGCCTGTCCTTCACCTGGAACCACTCCCACCTGCCCGGCCATACCTTCCTGCCTTCCGCTCAGCAGCCGGCCCTTGCCAGGCCTCAGCCTAGGTTGGCTGAGCCCCAGACCCCAGCCCTCAGTCCTGCCCGCCCCGGGACTTGCCTCTGCCTCTGAGCGGGTGGCTGGCCTAGCGCCGCGCCCTGGCTCGCCAGCCCCAGCTGGCCCCGGGCCCTCCCTGGCCAGTCACCCGGCTGGTGCTCGGCGCATTCGGTAAATGTGGTGGCCCCGTGTTCACAGCGAGGGCATGGAGGTGTTAAGGGCCCAAATGCCACAGACACTTCAAGCGCCCATGTGCTCTTTCCCACCTGCCCCTATCCGTTTGCCTTCCATGTGTTACGTTTCTCCCAGTCCCCTGAGCCGGAGTCGTAGCGTCACCCTACATGCCTCCCTGTCACCTCCACCTTTACCCGGACACCCAGTCTGCCCCTCCACCCCCACAACTGCCCGGCCAAAACCACCTTGAGTTTCCTCCTGGGTCAAACAGCCTCCTCCGGGCTCCCTGCCTCCACCTGTGTCTGCAAATCCACCTGCACCTACAGCCAGGCCTGGGCTCTGACACACGAGCCTGCCAGGCCACGTCCGCTTCAGCTCTGCGGTGGCTCCCGGCTGGACCCCAGCCGGCCTGGCCTGGCCTGCCCCTCCCCGGCCCCTCATTGCTCTGTGCATCCCTGGGGCACCTCCTGCCCTGGAGGTGGGCGAGGCGTGGCTCCCGCCAGCCCCAGCAGAGGCTGCCAGCCTGAGTCCTGGCAGGGGCACGTCTGCGGCCGGCTCCCGGGGCACAGGCCATGGAACTCCGGCGAGTGAGCTGGCCCCCGCGGCCGCGGCCTGGACCTCCGGAAGCCCAGCTAAACAAAGAGCCTTGTGCACACTCCCTGTTAGAATACTGCAAGCATAAAAATGATCTAAATTTTGACCAGTTGGGTGAACTAAATTAAGGTACATTTACCTAATGGAAACATTTGGGCCGATGTGAAAAGCATTTAGTAATAATACAGAAACCACGTGTAAGATAAACATGTGGCACCCGTGCTGGAAAGTGTGTGCTGGGACAGACTGGGACAGACTGGGACAGACTGGGATGGGACGCAGAGGCGGCCAGCCGCCCGGCTCTGGGGCGCTGCTCCTTTCTTTCCTGCAATGGCAGGTCCTGCATCTATTCCATGTTGCTTAGTAGATATCCCCAAATGTGAGTAAAAACATTTACAGAAAAACCAAAAAAAAAAAAAAAAAAAGGAAAGGCATGTTAATTATATCTAAACAAAACGTTGTTCTGGCCACGGCGAAACGCGCATGTCACGGGACTGCCGTCACACGGGCCGAGCGCAGCGCTGCTTTGGCTCCCCGTCCACTGTCAGCTCAAACACGCCTCACTACAGTTTCTCTGTTTTACTTTCTCAGCATTATTTTCCCATTATGAAGAGTAACGCATAATCATTATAGAAATTTTGGGAATTGCAGAAAATGAGGAGGTAAAAAAATCCTTATATCTTTTCAGTTCAAAGAATTATTGCTACTACTTCAGCGTAATTTTCCAGTCTCTTTTCTATATATGGGTTTTATTTTATTCTGTTTCAGGGCAGAGGCAGACTGGGGAATCAAGGAGGAATTTAAGGCAAAGCTAAGTAGCCAACGTCATCATAAAATGACAGGTGCAGTGAAGGACGGTCTCAGCACACCCGGTCTCCAGTTATGAAACGACAGGCCGAGAAATACGTGATTCAAAACACTTGAGTGGCAAGGAAAAGGAGCAAACCAGAATCATAGAGATGGATTCTAATTTCTCTTCATCACTTTACAATAAAAAACGTAGATGTTGAAACGTAATTAATAAGATGAAACAAACAGACACGCACCGGACATTATATTCTACACACAGGGAACATCGTCACTGGATGTCGGCGGAAATACTTCAACAATGAATTATGTAACACGTGTGGAAGCAAAGCACTCAGCTCCAAGTGAGAAGCCCGGGAAGACCGATCTGGAGGCTGGAAGGTGACAGCAGGCTTCTTCCCTTGGCCCGGCACCCCGCGTGTGGCCTTTGTCCTCACCATCGCCCGAGGGCTGCTGTATCTCTGAGCACTGTGCCCTATTCCAGCCAGGGGCGAAGGGGCAGGCAGCTGGTTTCGCTATGGTGAGGGGGCAGGGGCCAGGTAGCGCAGGAGGGACAGCCACTGTCAGGCCCAGCCTGAGGCTGGGAGCTCTTTGTAGAAGCGTCCCTCTGACCATCTGCCTGGGGGACAGGAAGCAGGCACATCGCCCGCTGGGTGAAGAGGCGGGCCCTCCCGGCCGCGTGGCCAGCGGCAGCTGCGGGCGAAGGCTGCTGCGCCCTTGAGCAGGGCAGCAGCTCTGACACCCTTAAGGAGGCGCAGGGAGCAAGATCGTGACCAGGGACCCTGGCAGAAGACCCTCCCCCACACCCGGGGATGCGCACAGCCCCCCACAGGGCGACGGCGGTGAGGAAGCGAACGCCTGCTGTGGGAGAGCGAGTGTTAGGGTGCCCAGCAGAGCAGGGGTTCTGGGCTCCTTACCTGGTTGGCAGGTGTGGACACAGGTGGTGGGACGCATGCAGGCGTAAGGCGTGAGTGGGACCGGAGCCAATACGCAGCATGGGGTCTCCCCTGCAGCGTGCCCCGCCCCCGCCCACCACCACCTGGGCCGTGCTTTATGGAGATGGCACAAAACGCAGAGTTGGCCCGTGTCCCTCGGGGTCCCTGTGCCGCAGCCCCGCCCTCAGGAGCCAGAGCCCGTGAGCGAGGGCATCGCACACGGAGCTGGCAGAGCACCGAGCAACTTAGGCCCAGAAGCTCCTGGCAGAAGGGCAACTTTGCTTTTATTTCCTTTGTGCGGATCTGGACCAGACAGGAGCAGCCGGCCCCCGGGACTCTCCTGGCACGTGGGGGCCTGGTGCCCGCCCTGCGCCAAGCCCCACTTCTGCAGAACCCGGCTCACCACCCTGCAGGCCGCCAACGCGGCAGCCCTCGTCTAGACGGAGCCTGTCCCCAGAGCACGCGACCCACCTGCAGGCATCAGGGACGCCGCGTGAGACTCACCTGGAGAGGAGGCTGGCCCCCGGTGTCCGTCTGCAGCTTCGCTCGACGGCGGCCAGCTGAGCTCAGGCAGCAGCATCCGCTGTCTCAGCCTCACCAGCCTCCAGGCCCCCTCTCTGCCCTTCCTCACGGCCCCCGGGGACGGACAGCACTGTCCAGATCACAGGGGAGGGGGCCCAGGGCAGGTGACCTGTCCAGTCAGGGGTGGCATGGGAGGATCCCAGTGCTCTGCCTCGGTGTCCCGCATCCTCCACCCCAAACGTGTTGCACATGGCCTGTGGCAGCCTCTGTCCCCCTTGTCTGCTGGGGCTGGGAGGGTGGGCTGGTCCCTAACGTTTTTCTGCATCGGTTATCATCTCGTTGTCTCCGCCGACCTACAGACGCTGACTCTGGGTCACTTAACCAAAGGCGATCCCCTGGGAGGCCGCTGGGGCTCCCAGCGGCGACGCAGGCGAGAGGCGTGTTCACGCCAAGGCGACGGCGGGAGCGCACTGCCGACCTCGCCTCCGTCAGCGGCGCCGCTGCGGCAGGCCTGGGGCGAGGAGGGGACAGGGCTCGCAGCCGGGGGGTCTGTCCGGGGTGGAAAGCGCTCAGACTGGCGCTGAGACGCGCGGTTCTGCGCAGGCGCGGGCGCGTCCGGGGCTCGTCGCTCCCGCGCCGCAGGACGACCGGAGGAGAGAACGGATCTGTTCCGTGGAAATATCCCGTTTTGCTCCCCCTTCTGGTCACTTGCGGGATGGGCGAGCGCGGGAGCGAGCCAGGACGACGACCGGGAGGGCGGCCCGCCCCCTGCCCGTCAGCCGGGGCCCCTCCTAGCGCAGGGAGGGGACCCGCGGCACCCACGTGTTGGCCTTTTGTCGGTTCCCAGCACTCGCTCCTTCCGGAAGAAGCCGCTGGGGTGGGCTCGGAGCGCCGCCAGCCGGGTGACCGGGTGATGTGGGCCCCCAGGAAAACGGCTGTGTTTTAAAACAGCAGGAGAGAGAGGTGCAGGGACAAGCGGGCAGCGTTTGGGGCCACCGCAGGCGCGTGTATGCATGTGCGTGCCTGTGTGCACGCAGGCTCGTGTACGCGCGCGTTTGTGTGTGCGCACACCAGGGCCTGTATGAGGACGATGCATTGCCCTAAAGCAGCTGAAGTGACAAATGGGCTTTTCCGCTCTCGAAAGCATCACAGGAAAACCCAGGGTCTGGAACGGTGGGTGGACCTGCTCCCTCTCCTCCCGGCGTGCAGACAGTATGGCTTGACCCTGGGGGCAGCTCAGAGTCTCAGGGGACAGGGAAGTGTCCTGCCTGGGTCCACTATTCCCCCAGCGCCCGCCCTGTGCCGGCGCCATGATTATGCTCCCGTGGGAACAAGTACTCTTCCTCTGTGGCACTTACCACTGTTACACGTGACGTATAAACACACACACACACACACACGGCACCACAAAGTGCACACGCCTGAAGTGCGAGCCTGTTGCTTCACACACATCTGCATGCTCCCACCTGTCGGGACGGAGGACCGGGCAGCACCCTCCGCAGACAGCACCCATGCCCCCACCTGCAGCAGGTGCGGGCTTCGGCCAGAGAGCCGAAGCGTGCCCGACACCGCAGCATTCCCGCTCGGCTCCGCTCTGGACAGTGAGCGCTGGGCAGCAGGGGTGTCGCCTTTGGCCACCTGTGCCCCGGCGCTGCGCACGGCACTGGACGCTGAGCAGAGGCCAGTGGAGCCGAGGCCAGCACAGCTGAGGCCATGGCCGGCGCAGGCGCCTGCAGGCCCTCGGGGAGCATTCGCCGGGCTCCGGAGTGTCCGCCTTTCGACCTGACCCACAGGTCATGTGCCTGGTCCTCACCCTGAAACCGAGGCACCTCGAGGAGACTGCGGGTCCCACTGGAAGAGAAGCTGCAGGCTACAGGGGGCGGGCATGCCTGGCCCGGGCGGGACCAGTGTCCGTGGCTGTAGGGGTCCCCCAATAGACCACCAGCCCATGGGGACAGTCCCAAGACACAGCAGGATTTGGGGCATGATCCGTGGAGCCTCTCAACCAGAGCGATGGGAGAGTCGCACGGACACGGAGGTGCCTTGGCACGCTGCATCCGACACCAAGGGGTCACTCAGGAGGCGGCCTGCAGACACACACGTGCCCGCCATGCATCCTGCCCGGGAGGCTGCTCCCCGCTGTGAGCGGCCGCCTGGGCCCCACTGCGGAGGCCGACGGCGTGGGGCGTGGTGCAGCCGCTGCCTGGCGGCGTCTGCTCAGCCCAGTGCTGCCACGGAAGCGTCCTCACAGCCCCCAGAGGACCCTGGCGTCCCCACAGACTGCCCAGGACCCTCGGTCACACGCCACTCTTGGACCGTCAGACTGTGATCAGCTGCCGCCCTCTTGGGACAGGCGGAGTTCGCACCTCAGGGGTCCAGCGCCTGTGCCCATCGGTGAGGAGGGGTCACAGAGACAGACCACTCACGCTGGGGCCCAGAGCACCCCCTTCATGGCTGGAGCACATGGGGTCTGCCAGCACCCCGTGAACACGCATGGGGGGGCCACGAGAGGCCTTCGCTGCCATGTGGATGCAGGTGGGCCATCGGGGGGTCCCCTCTGCAGAGAGGCCCAGGCGTTGATGAGGACAAGGGACCGGCAGGCTGCGGGGAGAGGGCGTGGGGGCCAGAGGATGAGTTTTATCCTGAGCCTGCAATTTTGAGCAGGGATGGAACCCGACTTGACACGTTTTTAAGAGATTGCTTTGTCTGCTGGGCAGCGGATGGCTAATATGGGGTCAAAGGTGAAGCTTTGTGTGCTTAGGCTGGAAATGCAGAGCTTTGGGGGACACAAGTGGGATGGTGGGTGAGGGGCTCCCTCATGAGCTGCTGACGTGCCGTCCTCGACGCTGGTGGCCCTCAGCGCCCCTCCCCCCCAGAGCACGCAGCCTGCCACCTGCCTTCAGCCAGGCTCCTGGGAAGGGCCGAGGCGGCCTCCTGGGGGACCACTCTCACCGGCATTCTGCACCTCTGGGGTCCTCTGTCCGTCACACCCTGTGCCTCCCCACCCTGCCCCTGGCACATGAAGCACTCAGGACAGCTCGTGCTCCCAACACGTGCAGCCGCTACGGTGCTGGGGTGGCACCCAGGGCTAGGAGGCCTGCCAGGCCCCAGACCAACCTCACTGGCGTGACCTCAGACAAGTCGCTGGGTTCCTCCACTCCTTAGTTTTCTCATTTGGGACATAGGTAGAACAGCATCTACCTCTTGTCATCCCAAGAATTGGATGAATGATCACACCTACAAGTGTCAGCTGATGTTATTGGGTTATCAGGTACAAACCACATCCACGCCTGCACCTCAGCAAATGACTGTCACATGCCTCGGGGGCTGATGGGATGGGGCTATTCTCCTCCAAGGCTCTCAGGGATGGGCTCGGGGATGGTCGGGGGGATGGGCTCACGGATGGGCTCAGGGGCCGTCTGGGAGATGGGTTCGGAGATGGGCTCGGGGACAGGCTGGGGTCTGCCCTCAGCGACGGGCTCGAGCCAGCCCTCAGCCACGGCTTCTGGCTCAGGCCTGCCCTCAGGGATGAGCTCGGGCCTGCCCTCGGGGACAGGCTGGGCCCTGCCGTCAGCCATGGGCTCAGGCCTGCCCTCGGGGACAGGCTGGGGCCTGCCCTCAGCCATGGGCTCAGGCCTGCCCTCGGGGACAGGCTGGGGCCTGCCGTCAGCCATGGGCTCAGGCCTGCCCTCGGGGACAGGCTGGGGCCTGCCCTCAGCCATGGGCTCAGGCCTGCCCTCGGGGACAGACTCGAGCCTGCCCTCGACCAGGGGCTCGGGCCTGCCCTCGGAGACAGGCTGGGGTCTGCGCTCCGGGATGACCTGGAGTCTGCCCTCAGGGATGGGGATGGACTGGGGCCTGCCCTCAGCCACAGGCTCGGGCCTGCCCTCAGGGACAGGCTCGGGCCTGTGCTGGGGCCTGCCCTTGGGGACAGGCTTAGGCCTGGGCTGCGGCCTGCCCCTAGGCTTGCCCTCCGGCCTGGGCTCTGGGCAGTAGCAACAGGAT
This sequence comes from Eidolon dupreanum, assembly GCA_028627145.1. Lineage (NCBI taxonomy): Eukaryota > Metazoa > Chordata > Mammalia > Chiroptera > Pteropodidae > Eidolon > Eidolon dupreanum. The sequence continues at coordinate 116,724 of CM053503.1, read as the reverse complement.
GGCTGGGGGCTGCAGCCAGGCTGGCAGCAGATCTGCAGGGCGGGGTCCTCGCCCCGGGCCATCTGGCTGGGGCTGAAGGTCATGGCAGCGTCAAACTGGGCCTTGAGCAGCTCCAGTTGCTTCAGTGCCCGCAGGGCCTCTGGGGGGACCTTGGCCACATCCCCCAGAAGATTGTAGTTCTCACCAGGGTCCTTGGACAAGTCAAAGAGCAGCGGGGGATCATGGGCAGTCAGTGGGCTGGAGGCGTGGCAGGCAAGGTCCGGCGTGGTGTCGCTGTGGGCAGAACCTGGGGAGGGGGCACGTCTGTGCACAGGGCGAGGAGGGCAGGGGCTGGGCTTGGGGCTACAGACGCAGGGCCGCGGGGCCAGGCGGGCAGTTACCTTGGGTGAAGAAGTGGGCCTTGTACTTCCCGCTCCGCACTGCAGAGACCCCTCGGACCTCGTCTGGGTTGGTCGAGTAGAAGAAGAAAGTCTTCCGGGGGCTCTGGGGACAAAGCCGCGTCATGAGGGGCGGATCCGCCCCACAGGTGACAGCCCTGGGCGCGCTCAGCAGGGGTGCTGCCTCCGCTCACCGAGGAGGACGGGAGGGGCCCGAGGGCCAGGGGGCGGGGGCGAGGGCCGAGGGCATTGGGCCTACCTTGCCTGTGCCCAGGAGCACAGGGCTGAGGTCGATGCCATCCAAGGTGACATTGGGCAGCGAGGCCCCGGCCAGAGCCGTCAGGGTGGGCAGTATGTCCAAAGTACTGGCCAGCTCGTGGGTCACGCCTGGAGGCAGAGGGCCGTGTGGTCACTCCGCGCCAGCGGGGCTGGGCAGGTGGGGCCGGGGTCCGCGAGGACAGGGCTGAGGACTGACCGGGGCTGATGTGGCCCGGCCAGAAGGCCAAGGCCGGCTCCCGCACGCCGCCCTCGTAGGTGGTCCCCTTTCCGCAGCGCAGGAGGCCCGAGGAGCCGCCGAGGGACATCCGCATCGTCTCCGGCCTGGGACACACAGCAGGGGCTCGGCGATGGGGAGCCCAGGGCCTCTGCCCAGCCCCGGTGACCCCAGCCCCAGACTTGCGAGTTACCTGCCATGCACAGACACGGCCAGCACATGCCCGTCCCCTCCCTGTCCTCCCGGGACCTGCACCGCCGCGTACTCATGGCCCTGCCTCCCACATGCACCCGGAAGTCACTGTGACATGGCCAGTGTCCCTTATCCCCCTGTCCCGGGCCGGCAGTCAAGATGGAGAGACGCCCGCGCGGGCCTGGGGGCTCGGCTGGCGCCCTGCCCCCTGGCGTACCCATTGTCTGCGGTGAAGAGCACCAGGGTCTCCCCGAGCAGCCCCAGGTCCCCCACGGTCGTCATCAGGGCCCCCACAACTGTATCCAGCTCCATCAGGGAGTCCCCGAACGGCCCACGGCCCGACTGCCCGGCGAAGCTCTGTCCGCTGAACTGCGGGTAGTGGGTGTGCTGGGGACAGAGACTGGAGTTAGCCTCGGCCGGGGCCAGGACGGCCGCGGGGTGGCCAGGGCCACTCACGTGGGAGGCGTAGTACAGGAAGAACGGGCGGGCCTGGCGCTGGGCCTCCGCCATGAGGTCGCGCGCAAACGCCACGTAGTGGGCCTCGAGCGTGGGGAGCCAGGGCGGCTGCGCCTCCACGGACAGGTTGGCCAGCAGCGGGATGGGGACCAGGCCCAGGTCACAGGTGCCATCACAGCGGGTGGCCGGCGGGAAGCAGGTCAGGTTCTGGCACGGGCCCTGGGGCGGGGAGCAACACCCGTCAGCGGCGTGATCCGTGGGCTGACGGCGGAACAGGCCGGGGGAGGGGGCAGGGGCGGGGC
>CM053503.1:61485-114804 GCA_028627145.1 Eidolon dupreanum | reverse complement strand
TGCCCAGGAATCGATGAAAGCCCTGATGCGGTGGCAGAAAGGTCCCCTCAGGGCCCACCCCAAGATGCCACTTGCCAGCCATCCCTGTGAGGTAGCCTCGAGCAGCCAGGACCTCAGCCAGAGTCACTTCCTCCAGGGGCAGGCCCCCTCGGGAGCTGGGCCCCAGAACTCCAGGGTACAGGCCTGTCCGGACTGGGAGTCGGCCAGTCAGGAGGGCGGCCCTACAGGGCATGTCACGGAGACAGAGAGACAGAGAAGCCATGACTGAGACGGCACGGCCGGGAGCTGCAGACACGCAGACCGTCTCCCGCCCCCGCCGCAGTCCAGGGGGCACTCGGGAGAAACTGGACAGTCCTTCGGTCCAGGCGCCCCACCGCCCGCTCACCGGGAGGGCGTGCACAGGGACGACGGCACGTAGAAGTCTGTGAAGCGCAGGCCCCCTGCGGCCAGCTGGTCCAGGTTGGGGGTGGTGGAACTGGGGTGGCCGTAGCAGCCCAGGTCCCCATAGCCCAGGTCATCAGCAAAGATGAGCAAGATGTTAGGGGGCCTGGCAGCGTCCAGACCTGCAGCCAAGACCAGAGCGAGGGCCCACAGCATCACCGCGGCTCACGGCGCAGACAGGCTTGTCACGAGAGACCCTTGGGAGGGAAGGCAAACTGGCTCCAGCAAGCTCCGGCCCAGAGACCTCTGACCCCACACCACCCTCCCCTGAGACCCCGGACCCAAATAATCCCCTGAACCAGACAAGCCTCTTCGTAAAGTCCCAGTGGACTCGGTAACCGGGGAGCCCACCCCCGCCACAAACAACCCAGGAGGCAGTAGCCTGGGATACGTCTCCCTGGAAACCCTCCTGGACCAGGACACCTACAGATTCTGGGCAGAAATCTGACCCTCTTCACCCAGGGGTCCCGGCCCAGGCTCGTGATTGGGACACAAGTCACATGACACTTACCCGGGGGGGTCCGGCGCGGTGACTCGAGGGCAGTACCGGCCGAGGGGCGGGTCGCGGGCAGCGGGCAGCGGTGCGCTCCCTGGCACTTCCGCGCCGGCCCCGCCCCCGGCCGGCCCCGCGGCCGCGTGACCCGCCGCGCGCGGCCCCGGGCGGGGGCGGGGCGGGACGCAGCGCCGGGCGCAGAGGGTCCCGGGCCTACGGCAGGCCAGGCCGGGCCGGCTCGCACCGGGGACAGGCCGAGACCTCGGGGTCGCGTCGGGGCGGCCGGGGTCCTGCGAGGCGGGGCGGGGCGACGCGGGGCGGGGTGACGCGGGGCGGGGCGCGCGCCCGGCCGCTGTGCGCCCGAGGCCGTTGGCGCCCGCGCGCGGTCGGTGGCCCCCGCGGCATCCGCGCCACGTGCGCAGGGCTGTCCTGGCCGCTGGGCTGGCGGGGGCGTGGGGTGGGCTGGCGTGGGGTTGGTGGTGGTCCGTCTCTATTGGACCTGAGCGCGGACATTGTCCTGGGCGCCCGCTGAGCTAGCAAACCACCGCTGGCTTCTCCTTCAGCACTGCTGGTGGCCTGTGGTTTGTGTGTGACGCGGCGTGTGGCGGACATCGGGGGTCTGGTCTGCCTCCAGGGCGCACCAGTGGGAAGGACCCATCGGAAGAGGAGAGATGACTGGTCCTGGCCGTGTCACACTGGACAGCCTTGGACAGGTGACTTCACTTTTTGGTCCCATTTGTTTAGCGGTCTGGAAGTTAAAGCCAGGTGTCCGCAGGGTTGCTAGGTGGGTCTCGTACTATGCACGCTGACAGCCTGCCCGAGGTCTGCAGTGACTTCCCCCAGAGGCTCCCCCAGGGGACGGTCCCCCCCCACTCTTTGGCTTCAGGTCCCTCTGTAAGTTCAGGGCGCCCTCTGCGCCCTCTGCCCTCAGGAGGACCCGGCCTCCTGGCTGGGGAGGGTCTCCCACGCTTCCTGCCCCTGGAGCCCGTGGGAGCGTGGACAGGCCTCTGGGACCCGGGTGGGGACCAGGACACGGCTTCCACGGAGGCCCAGCCCTGTTCGGGGAGCCGCTGTTTTCCCGACGCGACTGGGAGCTCAAGACGAGGGGCCATGGGGGCCGATGTGAAGGGCCCCGACTCCAGAGAGTGGGCTAGTCCCTGGCCTGTCGCCCTGCCCTCGCATTCCAGCGTGGTTTCTGGGCTTGTGCGTGGGCGCAGGATCGGGTGAGGGCCGGGACAGGAGGTTTGTCCACGGCCCCGAAATCTTTGACCCTGTTAACTGGAGCGATCGCGGCCTGTGGGCGCTGAGCGTTGGCGTTAGAAGGGAACCAGCCCAAAGCCGCCCGGCCCCGCGGACTGCGCGGAGAGCTACCCCAGGCAGCCAGGCCCCGCCCTGATTCTCGGGCAGAGCCCTTCCCGTCGTCACGCCGCGCACACGGCTGGCGCTGCTCGGCGGGGCGCTCAGGTGTGCGCGCACGGGCTGGCCCAGCGCGACCCCGTGGGGGAGGAGGTGCGTGGCCGCCAGTCGCCTTAGTTCAAAGCGGAGCCTCCGTGGGGGGCTGAGCCTTTGGAGCTGTGAGCTCTTTACGTTGCCACAGGAGCTGGCAAGAGGGACAGCGCCTCAGCGGGAGGCAGCCCGCCGGGGTCGGGAGTGGCCTTGGACCCCTGGGACATGGCTAGTTTGGAACCACCGCCCACAGCGAACAGAGGGGCCTGACGGGAAGGGTGAGGGTTTGGTTCTGATCTAGAACCAGGGGTGAGAGACGCCCTCATTCCGCGGCCTGGGCGAGTGAGCCGGTGCGTGAGCCGCGAAGGGAGAACCCGACTTCAGCGCCCAGCCGACGTGGGGACTTGGGACCCCAGAGGCCAGGGCTCAGGCTCTGCCTGCCCCTCCGCTCCATCCTCCGGGCCCTCGGCGACCACCAGCGCTCCTGCTGCCTCACCTGGTCTACCCAGAGGTCGTGTGGCTGGTCCCAGTCTCAGAAGGTGCTGCCGGTGGGTGCACGCCTCAGCCGAGGACGGAGTGGCAGATGACACAGATTCTTTGCTTGACCACTCTTTCGTCAGGCTCCTGAAGCCTCGACCAGGCCCATCGGTGCCCTTCCTCATAAAACCCAGCTTCGTGTCGAACCCTCCACCCTCAACACCCGATAAGGTTCTTGACCCCCTGCCCTCCCCAGGTGACATCCGGCCACCCTGCCCGCCTTCAGCCAGAACCCCTCACCCAGATGTCTCCTCTCTGATCATCCATTGCCCCCACCCTTTTCTCCTGTGTGGGGAGAGACAGCTTCCCTTGACCCTCAGGCCCTGGCCCGTCTGAAAGTTAAACTGACCAAGAAGGAAGGACCGGCAGAAGAAAAGCATCCACGTTGGTTAATTTCTTAAGTGTCACATGACAGCAGAGCCTTCACCAGCCCACGGTGACCCACAGAAAGTCGAACCTGAGCGTTTCATGCCAGGTCTGCAGGGGGACATGACAGGTCGAGGTGAGGTCACGTGGTGAATTGGGGGGCCTTGCAAGGCATTTGTTCCCATTTCTCCCTTTGTCTGCTCCCTTTCCTCCAGGTTTGGGGGCACTTCTCATACAAGGGTTCGATGGCCCGGCTCGGGGATTGAGGGGGTCTGTTTTCTTCAACTCCTTCCCATTAAAATCATCAGCATGCCCAACTGCCACACTTTGGGGTAACGTGTCCTGAAACCCGTCACTGCCGAGCCCCACTTGCCCATGCTGTGATCCAACTTGAGACCACCTCTCCCTCCCCCACTACAAAATGTCATTGCGGGGGTCTGAGCACGTGTTGGGGTGGCCCTGAGTGCAGTCAGCCCGCGGCCCCCATCAGGATGTGGAAGGGGCGGGCGGCCTCGCAGAGTGGGTGGTGGCTCCGAGCAGATGGGGTGGCACTGCTCAGGGGTGCCGCGGCTGCCGTGCGGTGGCACTGGGTCGTGCTGGCCCTCACCCCCGCCCAACGGCCGCTCAGCTGCGTCCTTGAGCCTCGGGGCCCTGACTGTGCTGTGCCCCATCTGGAATTCCTGACCCCACAGGGCATGGCTAGCTCAGGCCCCTCCTTCACGCCTCCTGGGATATCACCTCAGTGGGGACTCCCAGCTCCCTGCTCCTCACCCACCTGCTCAGGTGTGAACTGGGCCCCCGTGAATGGATGGAGCATCGTGGTGAATGCACTCGTCCTGTTTGGCAGGTGGGGACACAGCAAGACTTAGCCCCTGCTGGCCCGTGGCAGATCTGTGTTGTTACTACTGTTACTGTTGGGGTGGGGTGCTGGCAGGTGCTGGGCAGGGGCCACAGAACTTCCAGGGAGGGAGGGTCTCCCATGGGGGGGCATCTTAGCTGAGGCCCTGAGGGGTTATCTGGGTGACGAGCAGGTGTGGAGGTGAAGGACCATCAGATAGTCAAGTTGCAAGCAGAGGTGGGGTTTCATGGCAAGGGGAACGACCCTAGGAGACCACCTCAAAGATCCACTCAGGGCAGGAAGGAGAAACGGTTTCAGAGCAGGTGAGGAGACCACCCCCGCTGCCAGGTCGTGCCCCTGTGAACGACACCAGGCGGGCGGCCGACTGGTCCCCGAAACAAACCTGTCACCGTAGTTCATCGGATCATCGCCTGAGTGTTTTGTCATGACGCTGATTTCGTCCCAGAGGAAGGTCTGCCAGACCAGGTGTGGGACATCCAGGGGACAGGCGGGCTCCGGAGTGGCCCCCCGGGCAGGTCCCGTGTCTGGTCTGGGACGTGCGGCTCTCTGCTGCCACCGTGTGGGCGTGGGCCTGAGGCACAGCTGTCGGGGAAGACGGGCCCCCATCCGCGCCTGGCGGCCACGGGGCCTGCGTGCTGCTGCTGGCTCCCGTGCTCTGGTGGCCAGACCCTGGGCTCACGACTGCCCACGTCGGCAGCGCCGAGGGGCCGGAAACGCCTCGGTGTGACGGAAGAGGCTCATCCGAGGGCCGCGTTGTGCTTGACCGGCCCCCGGCTGCTCTCTAGCCGCCCCAGGACCTGAGGTGGCCTCACCCGGACACGCAGGTGCGCTCCGGTGCGGGGGTGGGGGGGCAGCGGCGCCCGATGGGCTCTGGGCCGGCACTGGAGGAGGGAAACGGAGTGCGGCGGCAGAGGCCATGTGGCCAGGCCGCTGTGGTCCCTGTGGCGGCCAAGAGCGACGGCGTGGTCTCAGAGGACTCGGGCTCACGGGCCACGGCGTCACCCCTGGGGCGAAAACAGGGCAGTGTCGCGGGGGGGCGGTGCTGGGAAGTCCCGCGGTCCCGGGAGCAGCGCCCAGGCCTGAGTCACAATGCCAGAGGGTCGCGACCCCTCTTCCGCATCCTGGACGTGACTCACTCGCGGGTCAGAGGCCGCCCACGGGGATGACCGGGCGGAAAATCCCAGGGCTGGGCCGCCCCCCCACGGGCGTGCAACCCCAGGTTCCTGCCACTGTCCCAGACTCTGGTCCGGGCCCAGCCCCCGCCAGCCCACCAACCAAAGGGGGCTTCAGGGGTCAGACAGGACATCTCGCAGTGGACGCAGCGGGCGCATGAATCTGTCGGTCGTGTTAACTCCCCAGTTGTTAAGGCACAGTGTGGAGGACACGCTGGTGGCAGACGGGGCCACCGCGTGCTCGCCCCAGAGGCTCTCGGGTGGGACACCCCTGGAGGCTTCCAAGGGTCCCCCGCCTCAGTCCGGGAGGCAGCAGCCCCCGCGCCGGGTAAGCCCCGGGTGGCAGCGACTGGGCGCAGCGCACCTGCGTCTCCTGCTCCCAGAACGCCCAGTCTGCACCGCGGGCGGGGACGGGCCGCACTCCACGCAGCCCCCTGGGGACCTCGGCCCGAGGAAGGGCAGCCATTCGGGACACGCGGACTTCACGGTCGCCCTGCAAGAGTGGAGAGGGCCTTGCGGGTCCGGCCGTGCGAGGAGTGCTGCCCCACGCAGGCGGAGCCCAGAGCTCTGTGGCGTGGCCCCTGCCCAGGTGGAAAGGGCATGGCTGACCAGGTGGAACCCATCTGGTCACTTCTGTCCTTCACGCCGCTTGCTGTGCTGCGTGTAAATGTTTTAAAACACAGCATGTCCTTCCGTTCATTTCTGCATTCATTTATTACCTGTCAAGCAAAAGAAATCATTAAACACTTGTATGTGCTGACCGCTGTGGCTGAATCACTGTTCCAACAACGTAATCTAAAACCCTTCTGTCACCAAGCACTTGGAAATGCTGACAAAAATGCAATAAGCATTCTTTTAAGCGTATAGCTGAGCTGTAGAGAAAGCAAGGGATGTCCCCAGGGACACAAGATGAAGCAGAATTGAAGAGCAGCTGGCTAAGCAGGTATGATATTGGGGACGTCCTCAATACCAGGAACTTCAAGCTTTGGGTTTTAATGGCCGCGCAGGAGACAAGAGCCAGGGGCTCGGGCCCACGCAGCGTGAGGGGTGGAATTTAGGTTCTCACACAAAGTCAGGACTTTAAAGATCCATAATCTCAGTGCAAAGCTAGAAAGACTAGGAAAAAAAAACCTCCTGCTTTCTAGGAAAGATAAAAGAAGGGCCTTGGAACGACCTCACCGCAAGATGGAAATCGAATCTCCCCTCCAAGTTTGTAAGTACGGGTTCACTCTCTAACGGTGAAGGTTTAGGCACATGCCACCTGGGTGGCTTGGGTGCGGGGGAGGCTGGTGACATCCAGACGGCGAGCAGGAGCAGAGGAAACCGGCTCTCTGCGGGAGTGCGGGCTCAGCCGGTCCCTCCGGGTCCCCGTGGTCTGGATCAGCCGAAATCAGATCGCAGGGTAAAATCATGAAACATGTAAGTATGCTAAGACTGGCCACAGAGATAAAAGATTAAAAACCTGAACAAGGAATGAAAAACTACTGCAATCAGGAAAATTAAAAAAAAGAAGAAAAGAATCTGATAGATTCGAAAAGGAACAAAATATAACTTTAGAAATGAAAAATATAATAATTGAAATTTCAATGAGCAGCTTAAATAGCAGACTAGACACAACTGAGAATTACTGAACTGGAAGATGGGTCTGAAGAAATTACCCAGAATATGAAATACATAGACTAGGAGATAAGAACGTTTTGCAGAAGTTAGACTGAGAAGGTCTAACATAGTTAAAATATTTTTAATCTTTTAGAAAACTTCACACTTCACAGTTTCGTTACATATGTGCATAATGTCATGGGGACATCAGCTCTCTCCATCTCCAGAACATTCCCATCGTCCTGAACAGCTCCGTCCCCATTAAACACTGACTCTTCTTGCCCGCGACCTCGACCCTGCCGTCTGTCTCTAAGACTCTGCCTATTCTAGGCACCTCAGACAAGTGAACTCACACGCTGTCTGTCCTGTCGTCAGTGGCTTGTTACACTTCACCTGTTTGCAAGGTCCATCCATGAGGCAGAGCGTGTTTTCCATAGGAGATACTGAGGGGACACACGATTTGAAAAGATAACAGCGGAGAATTCCCAGGTGTGGTGAGACTTAACTCCTTAGATGCGGCAGTCAGGGCAAGTCCCGCACAGGAAAACCAAACCCGGAACAGCACCCAGGCGCTTCGCGTAGCAGCTGAATCACCCTGAGGACAACAGGGCCTTGAAAGTGCCCAGAAAGGACGAACTGCCTACAGAAGGAGTAAAAATTTAAAAACAGCATTTGTTCAGTGGCAACAGCATAGTAGTTGGCGATGTGGCGAGAACGTAACTTACTCCAGAACGCGTGCCCGGGGCACCACCGCCGGCTGCTCTCACACGCGCCTGGCCTTCCTCACTCCCAGAGCTGGTTTTGTAGGGGGGAGCCATGTGCTCACCTGGGAAAGAACTTCATTTTCTGGCCTCACTTGCAGCCAGACCCACTTCTGCCTAAGGAGACGTAAGCAGCGTCATTGGGGGAGGTCTCAAAAGAGTTCCTTAAGAGAGCCAGACATCCCCACGTGACGAAAATGTCTGCAGACAGCTTAGAAGGAAACTTTCTCAATCTGATAAAGGGAAACTACAAAAAAGGCTGAAGGCCACATCGTACTTGGTGGTGAAACACCGAACGCCCCCCTGCTGTGGCGGAGAGCAAGGGTGGGCGTCTGCTCTCACCGCAGTTTAATGACACTGCCCTGGTGGTCCCCGCCATTGCACTAAGGCGATAAAAAGAAACAAAAGACATAAAAGTTCAAAAGGAAGAAGTACTTTCGCTATTTGCGGATGACCCGATTGTTTATGCAGAAAATCCTAAGGAACCCATAAAAATGCAACTAGAACTAAGTGAATTTAACAAGGTTACAAAGTTTAAATACAAAATCCGTTGTATTTTTATGTACCGGCAGCAACTAAAAAATAAAATTTTAAAATTTCATTTGTAATAATGTGAAATAACAAAAATATTAGGAATAAATTTAACAAAAATGTGCAAGAACTCTACATGAGAACTACTAAGCCTTGCCAGGATAAACCAAGGACGATCCAAATAAACGAGAGGACACGGCACGCTCATGCACGGAAGCCTGAGCTTCGTGAGGACGCACACCCTCTCTAGATACGTTTATAGGGTCAGCGCGACACCCATCAAGTTCCCAACAAGCTGTTTTTGTAGAAATTGACAAGCTGATTCTAAAATTTATATAGAAATGAAAATGACCTAGAACAGCCAACGCGATTAACAAAGAACAAAGCTGTAGGACTTCTACTACCCGATGTCAAGGTTTACCATAAAGTTACAGAAATTAAGACACTGTGGTATTGGAGAAAGTATATAAATATAGATGAAAGGAAAAGAATAGAAAGTGCAGGAATAGACCCACATGTATGTGGCCGACTGATCTCCCACAAAGGTGCAAAGGCAATTCAGCAGAAAAGGAAGGTGCTGCGAGGTCCCTGGAATCGTCACACACACAGAGACAGAAAGTAGAGCAGTGGTCACAGGAGGGCGGGGCCGGGCCGGGGCCGGGAGTTACTGACTAACGGGCACAGATTCGGCCCCTGGAGGCGGGTGGCTGCGGCTGCACAGCTGCGGGAAGTGCTTAATGCCACAGAACTATCGCTTAAAACCGATTCCGGTGTTGAAGTTCATGGTACGTATATTCTACCACAAAATAATATTTTAAAATAATTTTTAAAAAACGGTCTGAAACAATCGGACATCCTTAAAGGAATAATACAAACATCAACTTTTTCTTGACACCACAAACTAAAATTAACGTTAAATTAAATCAAAGACCTAAACATAAAAGTTAAAACTACAATCTCTAGATGAAAACACAGGAGAAAATACTTGTGCTCTTGTGGTAGGCAAGGGTTTTTTAAACGGGACACAGAAAATATGAACGATAAAGGGAAAAAAAGATGAATGGATTCTGTAATAATGAAAAACATCTGTTCTTTGAAAGAGACCAGCGTGAAAGCGGAAAGGCAGACCTCGCGGGGACCGGCTGCTTCGCCGTCTCGCGAAAAACTCGCATCCGGATCCTACAGAGAGCTCCTAAACTCCAGTGAGTCAAACTACCTGGATTTTTAAAAGTGGGCAATGGACTGGAACAGACGCTTCACGGAAGAAGACATGTGAGCGGCCAACAAGCACATGACAACAGGCTCACGACATCGGGCATCAGGAAACGTGAATTCAAACGCGCGAGGCGGGACCGCTGCATCCGTGGACAAGGACGCGGCTGAAGTCAGAGCGGCAGACGCGCCCCGCGCTGGCAGGAAGTGGAGGAGACGGAGAAGGCTGGGGTGCGAAGTGGCGCCGGCCCGCACCCTGCTCTCCCGTCCTTTGGGAGTGAGCGCACGTCTACCGTTCACTCTCCCGAGAGAAACGAAGGCGTGTGTCCGCGCGAGAGCTCACACACCAACGTTCGCAGCAGATTCACTCACAATTGTCCCAAACTGGAAACGACCCACACGTGCCTATCAGCAGGTGAACTGCTGAGCAGCGTGTGGTATCTTCATGAATGGAATGCCGCCCAGAACAAAAAGAAGGAACCAAGTGGGATTTACCCCCGGAGGGGGCTGGGGTGGCCCTGGGCTGACAGCAGGCCGGGACCGGTGGAGGAGGAGGGCCTAGGAAACTTCCTGTCGAAAAGCCGAGCCCTTGCTGCGGTGGCGGCCCCGCCCCTGCGGTCCCTCCAGGCCCCACAGGAGCAGACGCGGTCAGCGCGCTCGCCCGCTGCTCGGCAGCCTCCGTGCGTCCGGGCTGCGTGGCCAACGCTCCGGCTCCTGTCGGCCTCTCCTCTTCCCGCACCCGCGCCACGTCCTACCGCCCGTCAGCCGAGCATCCCATCGGCTGCCTGCCTTCCGTTTCCGAATACGCACTGTTCTCCTTGACACTTAAACACGGTCAGGTCAGCATGGAGGAGGCGAAGCGGCGAAGAAGTGCGAATGCGTAGTTCATGGACGGTCCCGGGGTGGGGGGCACGGCACGGCGAACGCTGTCGGCACTGGGTGGAGGCCCGGGGCAGACGAAAGGCAAACGGTCTTTTCGTAAACTATGTAAATGTCTCACCAACGTACTGTATGCTTGAAAGTAATGATGAAATGAAATTTACAAAATGGTTAAGATGGGAAATTTTGTTATATATTAAAAAAATAATAATTAAAAAAAAAAAAACCTACAGAACTCTCGAATTGTGACCTTTGGGTAGAAGGCGAGGTAAACATGTGGGCGAAACCTATGGTCTTGAATGAAGAGGTAACTGGAATCCTAAATGTGAAATTAACTAGGTAGACATTTTCCCTTTTAATTTCACTGTTAAGATAATACTTCAAATCTAATGCCGCTTCTAAGAATAAACAACAAATATCAGTCATCCTTCACCTCGCTGTAAGGTTTGCCGCTATATGTGAAGAATTTTCATTAGAATACACTTCTTTTGTTAAGATGACGGAAACCAAATGTGAACTAGCTTCATGATGATCATAAAAATCTGAGTGTCGACACAGGCGGCAGTCCCGGGCCAGAGGCCACAGCTCATGGCACACGGGGCACATGGTTCGCATTTCACACCCGCTTACCTCACATGGCCCACGCAGGGCCCTGGAGGCCAGCAGTGACTGGCGAGCCCCAAAGGCAGGCCCCTTGCCTCATCCCCAGCACCCGAAACGAGGCCTGCGTGTGGCCAGAACGAACGTGGGTGTGAAACAATGCCTACCGTGCCCCCAACATGCCAGAGCATGGCAGAGACACAGGGAGGCTGAGCGGCGTCCCCAGGCCCCTGGGTGTCTGGTGGCTGAGCTGGGATTCTAACCCGGGCATCTGCTCCAAGACCTGCCCTTCGGCCTCTCCATTCTGTGGGCTCTCAACCAGAAGTGACATTTACCGGCTCTTAGAACCAAATGCGAGAAAAGTAGATGTGACGCCAGATTCCTGGGACTAAATTTAGCGGCTCGAACCCCTTCAGAGCCTCACGTCCCATGTTGACATTTCTCAGTGTTGCTTTCTCCTCAAGGCTGGAACCTTGGTCACCAGCAGCTGCTGAGTTCACCTCTGTCCTCCGCATCCCGGGAGTGGGGAGAGTTTCCTCCCTCCCTCACCGGAGATGAACTCTCAGGGCAGGTTTCTTATTGGCCTGATCATGTGCCAACTGCTGTGGTTCAGATCCCGGTTTCCCTGCTGACTAGCCGTATGTCAGTTTGGACAATGTACTCTTTTTTTGTTTGTTTCCTCATCTGTAATATGAGGACAACGACATGAGCTTGCTCAGTGAGTCTGTGGTGACTAAACGAGTTAATACATGTCACATACTTAGAATGACATGTAGCACTCAAAAACCTTAATGACTGATCTGTTGTCAAAATTCTTATTGCACATTTATTTTTTATTTAAGCAATTTTCATAAAGCATTGGGGTCATCTCCTTGTGGAAAGCCTCCTTGTGAAGTTGTAAGCATTGCCTGTCCCCCACCTGTTCTGGAGTTTGAATTATATTACTCTTTGTAGTCCTGGAGCCACCAAGCCAAGAAATTAGCATAAAAGAAGTCCCAGGCTAATGGCAGGCAGGACTCTGAAGGGGTGCATCTAGGCTGCTCAGGGTTCCCACGGAAATACAGCTCCGCCCCAGTTCGTAACCCAAATCACAAAATTCTCACAGAAATAATCTGCCGGGAGTGAGAGCAGGATTAGAGCACCAAAAGTTTCACATAATGGAACTACCGACGAGAAATTAAAAAGTAAATATTTTTGAAATGATTAAAGACAAAAGAAGATTTTAAATTGCATTAACTTTTTAAGAAGACAATATAAAGAGTGGGCAGATTTGATAATGCACCAAATAAACCTTCTAGAAACAAAACCTATGGTTATGAAAGCTGAAAACTCTATTAAAACAAACAAACAAACAAACCTTCTATAGACAGGATTAACAGCAGATTAAACACAGTCAAAGAAAGAATTAGTGAGATGGAAGTCAGAATTGGGAAAATTATGCAGAAGACAGCACTCGGAGAGAAAAATCTTCAACACATTGAGAGGGAACAATGGTCGACTCAGAATTCTACACTGGCTAAATTATCATTCAAGAAAGACATTTCAAAGACTGAAAGAACTTGTCACTACCAGACACTCATTAAAAAAATTTCTAAAGTATGTACTTTTAGGAAGAAGAAAATTCAACCCAGAAGGAAAGAGTAACATGCAAGAAGGAATAGCGAGTAAAGAAACTGGTTAACACATGGCTATATCTAAGCATTCACTGCGAGATGGGGTAGTAACAGTAATTTGGAGGTCAAAAACAATATGGACAAAAGTATTCCAAGTTCTTATCATCACATGGAAGGGAAGCAGACACATTAACTTTAGACTCTGTCAATTATGCATGTTGAAAATTTAAGTGCATTTACGAAAATGATAGAAAGAGAATGCGTAACTTCCAAACCAAGGCGAGCTGAGGAAAAGGGGAGTAAAGAAAACTTGATTAATCAAACTGAGGGAAGAAAGAGAGAAAAAAGAAGCATAGAGAAAAAGACAACATAAAATAAAATGGTAAAAAGGATTTAAAACATATCATTAATCATAATAAACACACCGGCAAAGGGTGAAAATTGTGAGATTTGTTTTTTATTTTTTAAAAAGTTCAGCCACACACACTATTTACCAGAAGCACCCCTAAGTACATAAGACATAAAAAGGGTAAAAGAAGAATGATGGAAAAAAATATATGAAGCTGATACTCACAAAAAGTGCTGCGGCCCTAAGATTGAGAAAAATAAAATTATGGCAAAAAGAATTATTAGGGATAAAGAAGGGGCACTATATGATAAAGGAATAATTTATCAGGAAATCTATAATAATCCTAAATCTGCTAGCATTTAAAACAAAGTCTTGAAATATATAAAACCAAAATTGCCAAAATTTCATGGAAAGACTGTTAAAGCCATTGTCACAGCAGTGGGATTTTAACCCACCTCACTGGTAATTTATAAATCAAGCAGATGAAAAATTAGAAAGGGCATAGAATATTTGAATACAGTTAACACGCTTGATATAAAGGAGTATATTTATACACATATCCTTGCATCCATTCATTCCTAATGAACGGATAGGAAAGCTTTACAAAAACAGACCACGTATACAGCCACAAAGAAAGTCTTCACAAAATCCCCAAAGATCAGTATTATGTAGACCACCTTCTCTGACCATAATGAAATAAAATAAGAAATCGGTATCTAAGGGTTAGTCCTCTCTCCAAAAACACAAAACAAAACAAAACAAAACAAAAAAACGGGTATTTTAAAATTTAAATAAGCATACTTTTCAGCAATTCCCAAACCCCCTGCCCCAAATATTGATACCGGAAAATCGGAACAAGATGAAATTAAAAATACTAATTGTCAAAACTTAAAGGACAGAACTAAAAAGGAACTTGGAAATTTATAGCCTTAAATGTTTATTGTCAGAAAAAAGAAAGACTAAGAAATAAAGTATCTGCTCAAAAAATTAGAGAATCATAACAAAAAAGCAGAGAAAACAAACATAAAAGAATGAAACGAATAAAAAATAAAGATGACTAACAAAATGAAAAACCAATTCTTTAGAAACAAAATTGTATTCCTAGGACAATAAAATGTAACAAATCTGACTCAGGATGAAATAGAAGCTAAAAACACTGATAGATATTAATAACTAGAAACAGTAAGAAAACCTACCCACAGAAAAGGCACCGGATCCAGAGTCTTGGAGTCCACGGGACGGTGGAGGGCCCCGCCCCACGCGAGCTGCACTGGGCTTCAGGAGAGGGTGTGGCCGGGAGGCGAGAGGGGTGCAAGCAGCTTAGCAGGCCGGCGAGGCTTCGATTTCGGCTCCGCTGACGCAGGCCGAGCGTCCACTGCGCGGCCGGCCCACCGTCCCAGGCCTCGGCACGGGAGTGGGGCACACGGGAAGCTCCCCCTGCACAGGGAGAGCCGGGTGTAGACAAACAACAAAGTGAGTTAGAAGGCAGCTGGGCCGCGGGGAGGAGCAGGGGTAGAGGAGAGGACAGTGGAGAGCCAGAGCCACTCTGCCCCCACCGGTTGTCATGGAAACGGGGGGGGTGTGAGGGCTCCAGGCGGAGTCAGGTGAGACCCGAGAGAGAGCACACCTGGGGGTTCACACTATGGTGGGGACAGGCCGCTGGGCTGAGCTGAGTGGGATGTGGCGAGGAGCGGGCTCAGTGTGGGGGGCACCACTGAACTGCAGTGGGGCAGGTGCGTGGGGTGGTGGCCTCGGGGCGTCAAGGGCGCAGGGTGAGTGCTGGGCCTGGCTGCGGCCTGCAGGCCTGGGGCAGCTGCCGGGCGGAGGGCGGGGTGCCCAGCGTGGGCTTGCCCTGCGCCAGGCCCGGTCCCGGGTGTCCTGCCCCCTGCCCAGGCCCTGTCAAACCTGTCTGTGTGGCTCTGCGTGGTGGGAGAACGTAGGGAAGAAACAGGGGTGGTGGGAACAACGGATCTTTCTGGAATCCTGGTCCTGATGGAAGGAGTGAGGCCATGGGGTCCGCGAATCCTCAAGGTCGGACACTAGAGGGGCAGGGCTGGGCCAGGCAAAGTGCCCCCGGCCTGGGAGGTGGGTCCTGGTGCACCCCCGGGGAGGGGGCCCGCGGCTGCCCGGGGCTTTGCAGCTGGTGCTGAGTCCGCGGGGCTTCTATTCCCAACAAAGCAAAGAGCACACTCGCCTGCCTGTCGCTCCTTCCTCCGTAAACCCACCACGGAGCCGGGACGGAGGCCGCGATGTGGGTACAGTGCTTCTGGGTGTGTTATTTTTGCAGTTGCCGGGGGGGTGGCGGTGCTGGGGGAGTGTGCAGGCTTGGACTCGTTCGCGATGTGCCCATCCTATGTGCCAGGCACTCCGTGGAGCCAGCGCCGAGCCCAGCGGAGCCTGGAGACCATGAGTCTGTTGGTTGCCCATCAGCAGAGATGTGAGGGTTCCTCCGGAGAGGCTGGGCAGCCCCGGGCAGGGCTCGGGCAGGGAGGCCTGGGGAGGCCGGAGGGCCCCCATGAGGTCCAGGCTGGGTGGGTCTGCGGGCTGGGGGCCATTCGGGCCAAGGGCAGGTTCGCAGGGCAGGCCGGAGGCCTGGGCTGCTCTGCGTCTGGGTGCGGGGCGAGGTGCAGCCTCCTTGCTGAGCTCCGTCAGTCAAGGACTCTGGTGAGCATGTCCACGGCCTTGCAGCGGCCACAGTGGGATGAAAGGCAGGTGGAGGTGGCGGGGGAGGGATGGGGGTGGCAGGGAGGCTCTGAGTGCCTGGGACAGGGGAGGAAGCAGGAAGGGACAGGAAGATGGTGGAGACACAGAGGGGTGGGAAGCGCCTTTCCTCTCCGCAGGGCCGGGCCAGGAAGTCGAACCCTCATGCTTCCCAAGGTGCTTCCTGCAGATAAGGGGTCTCCCACCGCCCTTCCTGCTCCCCCTTTCCCCACCCTCCCATCCTGCCCGGCCCCCAGGGGACCCTCAGCTCCCTCACTCAGGCGGGGCCAGTGGCCTTGGGAAGAACCTAGACAGGAGGTGGGAGGCCTGGGCATCCTGGGGCCACACGTCCACCGGGGTCTGCCTGGCCTGGGGAGGAGGCAGAGCCAGAGCACAGACGGCGCTGGACACTGGGCTCATAGGGTCAGCGCAGCCCTGGAGACAGAGGTTTTTCCTGAGGTGGTAGTGGGGGGGAGCCGGGGCCCCCTCAGGGCTGGTCCTTGAGAAGAGGGCCCTGCTTGGGGTGGACCGGAGGCTGACCTGGAGGCAGAAGGGTGGGTGCTGGGGGGGGTTGGGGCAGGTAGCAGTCAAGGCAGCTTCGGGGGAGCGGGCTGTTCGCTGCCGGGGTGTCAAACACTGTTCCGCGTGGGGTTAGGGTGTTTCCGGGTTGCCGTGGGGAGGTTTTCTGTGTGTGGGTTCATTCAAGTTTATTCTTGGGAGGCTCGGGAATCCGGGGCTGCTCTTGCAGAAGGCGGGAGGGAGGCTGGGGTCAGCGCCGCTTTCTACCGGGCCCCGGAGGGTGTCCCGCTGTTCCCTGAAGGTTACGCGGTGCGTCCCGCGGAGGGCGAGCGGCTCTGTCACGCGGGTCAGGCCCTGTTTTTTTTTGGGGGGGGTGGGGGCAGTTTTGGGGGAGTCAGGAGTGATTTCTCCGGAGAGCGGGGATATTCATACATTTAGTGGCTGCTCTCTGCTCTCGGGAGCCGGGGGGCCCAGCGCGTCGCTCACTGGGGTGGCCCTGTGAGGCTCACGGGGTCGCCGCGCCTGGCCTGCTCCGGAGGGGCGGCGGGCCGCCTGAGCTAGTTTCTTCACAGCGCTCCCCTCTCCTCCGCCTACGCGGCACCCCCTCCCGCGTTGCCACGACAACGCGTAAAACTAAAATTCACTTCCCCGATGCAGGTGGAGACTAGTAGCGCCCCCTCCCCTAAGCCCTTCCTCGTAGGTCGCGCCCCCATTCTGTCGTTGCTAAGGTGACGAGGAGGGGGCGACAGGCCTTGGGTTTGGGCGGACCAGAGGGTCCCGAGAGGGGGCGGGAGAGGCGGGCGTGAGTCCGCAACAAACTCCCCAAACTCGACTAGGGGTGGGGGCCCCGCGGAGTCCCGTGCGGCGTGGTCGGCAGGGCGAGGTGGCCCCGGTCAGCGGCCCCGGCAGCGGCGGAGCCCCGGGCCCCTCCCGGCCGAGGTCGCCTCCGTGCTACGCCCAGGGCCGGGGCGCGGTCGGTCCCGTCCCGTCCCCCGAGCCTTGGGTGGGGCGGGGCGGGGTGGGGTGCGGGGTGAGGTGGGGAGGTCGGTGGAGTGGGGAAGAAGCCGCCACCCCCGGAAACTAATTCTGATTTTCTCTCCGCTTCCTGCCCTGTCTCTGATCTTGTGCTCAACGTGGCCCCCCCCAGCTCCAGGACCCCCCTCGCCTCACCTTCCCCGGTGGTCCGCGGATGCTCGCACGCGGCCGGAGGGCGGCGCGGTCCTCGCCGCTCAGCCACTCCCCACACAGCGAGGCTTAGGGCTCCCCACCCCCCGCGCGGCCCCCTGGGCCCCCGCCCTGCGCACGTCCCCGCCCACCTGACCCCGGGGCCCGGCGCGGTACCCCCGCCCCCAGCCCCCGCCCGGCCCCGCGCCCTCCCGGCCCCCGCCGCCGGCGCAGCCCCCCGGCCGCCCCCGCGCCGCTCCCGGCGCAGGCCCCCTCCCCCCGCCGCCCCCGCCCCCGGGGAAGGCAGGCGCTGAGCTAGCGGGGCCCATGCAGCTGAGCCGCGCCGCCGCCGTCGCCGCCGCCCCTGCGGAGCCCTCGGCGCCCCTGTCCCCCGCGCCGGCCCCGGCCCCGGCCCCCCCCGGCCCCCTCCCGCACAGCACGGCCGACGGGGCTCGGGCGGGGGGAAAGGGGGGGCCGGGACGCCTCGCGGAGCCCCCGTGCGCCCCACTGCCGGCCGCCGGCAGCCCGGGCCCCGGCCCCGGCGCCGGGATGGACGGCCCCGGGGCCAGCGCTGTGGTCGTGCGCATCGGCATCCCGGACCTCCAGCAGACGGTGAGCCGCGCCGCCCCGGCCCCGGCCCCCCCACCCTGCTCGCCCAGCCCCCGCCACCGGCGCGCCCCGAGCCGGGCGCGGGAGACCCGGGCCCGCGGTACTCACCCCTCCCCCGCCGCCTCCGCGGGGACCCTCCCCACCGCCGGCGGGGGCGGGGCCCGGGGAAGCGCCGCCCTCGGGGCGGGTCGCCCGCCGGGCGCGGAGGCGCGGGGTCCGCGGCGTGGGCTCCCGAGCCGGGGACCGCCGCGGGGACCCCGGCCCTCGGTGCCCCGCGCGCCGCCGGGCGGGGCCGGGCCACGCTCACGCGCCCGCTCCGCCGCAGAAGTGCCTGCGCCTGGACCCGGCCGCGCCGGTGTGGGCCGCCAAGCAGCGCGTGCTCTGCGCCCTCAACCACAGCCTCCAGGACGCGCTCAACTACGGGCTGTTCCAGCCGCCCTCCCGGGGCCGCGTCGGCAAGTTCCTGGACGAGCAGCGGCTGCTGCGGGAGTACCCGCCAAACCTGGACACGCCCCTGCCCTACCTGGAGGTGAGCGGCGCGGCCGCGGCCCGGGGGGAGCCCTGTGGCGGGCGCGGGGAAGGGCAGGGCCGCGAGCACACGGCCGGCAGGACCTAGTGTGGCAGCGGCGGGGCCGCGCGCGGCGCAGGGCGCGGTGTGTGTAGCGTGCGGGGCGGCGGCGGGGTGCCGGGCCCGCAGTCGGCATGTGCGGGCCGCGGGCGTGAGCAGCGTGCGGGGTGAGCGGCGCGTTGTCTGTGTGCCCAGCTGTTCCCCGCCCAGGCTGAGTCTGAGGCAGACCTGACCCTTTCTCAGGCGCTCGCCTGTCCGCGCTGCCAGGCTTGGGGACACAGACTCACGGTTGGGGCAGGAGGGATGGCCGGTGCAGCCAGCCCTGACATGAGTGTCGAACCGGGGCCTCTGTGGCGGCCGGGGCACAGGGGCGGGCGTCCGGGAGGAAAGCTGGACCAAGTCTCGGAAGGGCAGTGGGCTTTCCAGGGGATCCTGGGGACGGGGATGAGACAAGGCCGGCGCAGGACACACACCACTGCGCCCGTGCGGCCTTGGAGCTCGTGTGGGGTCCGGTCCGGGTCTGGGGCCGGCCGGAGGGTTCCGGTGTGGAGAGCGGGTGAGCAGTGGGAGGCCTGAGCAGGGGAGGAGCAGCCCTGGGTTCTGGGCCCCTCGCACTCAGCCCAGGTGGTGCCTTGTTCCTGCCTTTCCTCTACCCGAGCAGTTTCGATACAAGAGGCGAGTTTATGCCCAGAACCTCATCGACGACAAGCAGTTTGCGAAGCTCCACACGAAGGTAAGGAGGCCGCCACGGGCAGGGACGCCAACCGTGCCTGCTGCCCCCGGCCCCCAGCTCGGCCTCAGCTGGGTTTTGCAGTGTCAAAATGCCCTTTAAAGCTCCTCCATGATGCCCTCCTTGCACCGGCACCGCCACTGCAGGCCGGGGCGGACCACAGTCCTGCAGCGCTGGCTCCTGTTTGCTCCGGTCAGGAGTCCGGAGCAGGCGTCGAGGGCGGCTGGAGGGCTGGGCACAGACTCTGGGTACCGTGGCTGCAGGGTGCACGGTCTGGTAGTGGGTTCCAGGTGGATGAGACTCTCACCAACCCCTCTCGCGGGCTCGGTAAGGTGGAGTGAGAGGCCCCGAGGCCTTGGTGAAGGCCGGGGTGAGGGAGGAGTGAGCAGGCGTCCGGCGTGGTCCCTGGGGGCTAGCTGGCTGGGGCGGGCGAAGCAGGCCACACCTGGTGTCGCTGGCCCTGGATGCTTGTGGCCAGGCATCTTCTCTGTCTTCTCCTTGGAAGGACTAATTTTATCCCACTTTGCAGATGAAGATAGTGAGTCCCAGAGAAATCAAGTGACTTGTTCACAGCTGTGTAGTCAGTAAAGTTGGGGCTGAACCCAGATCTGTGACTCTGCGGCCCTGTGCCCGGGCACACCTGTGAGGTTACTGCTGGGTGGGCCCGACCCCAGCTGCTCTGTGGGGGGCGCCTCGCTGCCTCTCCAAGTGAACGTGGGGGGACAGGGTGGGTGCCACAGCCCCTCCCCACGAGTGGACCTGAACTCCCCCCTCGCGCACCTGTGGACCAGTGGACATTTGTTTGCTAACTGCAGCATAGGAGAGCGGTCCGGCCACTGTCACTCTGTGTCTGGCAGCTTCTCTGTGACCTTGGTGCTTCCATGTCAAATTTATCTGCTGCCCTGGAGCTCATGGTGGTCAGCGGACACGGCTCCGTGGCTGGGCAGAGACCTTTGTGGAAAGGAACCTCTGTCCTTCCACTGGTCCTGGTGTGACCCTGTCACTCTGGGTTTCTCCCACGGTTACCTGTCCTCCAAAACTGTCCTCAGAGACGCACGGGCACTGGCAACTCCCAAACTCCACTGAGTCTCGCCGGGTTTAGGCGTTTTGCCTCCTCGCCGCAGCCCCTCTTCCTGCCTGCCCCGAAGTGGCCGCCCCGTGCACCCTGCCTCCTGAGGTCCCTTGCGTCAGTCTCAGTCTGTCCTGTTCCGTGGTTCTCATCCGCCTGAGGAGGCCGCTCTGCACGGCGCCCTCTGTCGCCTCTGCTCCGAGTGTTTCGGAGGGCCCAGGGCCTCCGTGCACAGCCGGCCGCACGGGTGAAGGGCAGTCGGGTCATGCCACAGCAGGGCCCCTGGGTGTGAGAAGGACCCCGGGGTGGGCGTCCGCCACGCAGTGAGCCCGTGAGGACGATCGGCCAGAGAAGGGACAGGCCACCTTGGGAGTGGTGGGGACGCGGGTCTGGTTCTTGCTTGGGCGGCCTGGGGCTGGCCGGCGGAAGGCGGGGCGGTCAGGTGGTGCGGGCTGACCGGCGCGGCCACGTGTTCCAGGCGAACCTGAAGAAGTTCATGGACTACGTGCAGCTGCACAGCACGGACAAGGTGGCCCGCCTGCTGGACAAGGGGCTGGACCCCAACTTCCACGACCCTGACTCGGGAGGTGAGCAGCACGGCGGCGGGCGAGGGCGCGGCCCCGGGGTGGCCGGGGCATGACTGTCTCTCCTTCCTCGGCGCAGAGTGTCCGCTGAGCCTCGCGGCCCAGCTGGACGACGCCGCGGACCTGCTGAAGGTGTTGCGGAACGGCGGCGCGCACCTGGACTTCCGCTCCCGCGACGGCCTCACCGCCGTGCACTGCGCCACGCGCCGGCGCAACGCCGCGGCCCTCACGGTCAGTGCCCGGCCGGCCCGGGGCGGGGGGTGCGGGGCGGCCGCCCGCGCGGCCGAGGCTCAGAGCCGGGACCCTCGCCCTCAGACCCTGCTGGACCTGGGCGCCTCCCCCGACTACAAGGACAGCCGCGGCCTGACGCCCTTGTACCACAGCGCCCTGGGCGGCGGCGACGCCTTGTGCTGCGAGCTGCTCCTGCACGACCACGCGCAGCTGGGGACCGCTGACGAGAATGGCTGGCAGGAGATCCACCAGGTGCGCTCTGGCGGGGGGGGGGGGGCGGCCCTCCCGCGGGACGGCGGCCCCGGGCGCCGTCCGGGGTCCGAGCAGCGCGTCTGTCCCCAGGCCTGCCGCTTCGGGCACGTGCAGCACCTCGAGCACCTGCTGTTCTACGGAGCCGACATGGGGGCCCAGAACGCCTCGGGGAACACGGCCCTGCACGTCTGCGCGCTCTACAACCAGGTGCGGCCGGGCGCGCACGTCCCGGAGCGCTGCGGCCACCTAGGCGTGCGGCCTCCGGCCTCAGGGCGCGGCGGCCCGGCCTGCCTTCGCCTGAGCTGCCCGTCCCGCCCCGGGCACGCGTGCTCTGAGGCTGTGGGTGTGGGCGCGCGCTGTGGTACCGCGACCCCCCTCCAGCCACCCGTGCCTGACCCCTGCGCCGACTCCCTGCAGGAGAGCTGCGCCCGTGTGCTGCTGTTCCGCGGAGCCGACAAGGACGTCCGCAACTACAACAGCCAGACGGCCTTCCAGGTGCCGGGGCGGCCCGCGGCGGGCAGGGCGCGGTGTCTGTCCCTCTCGGTCCTCTGAGCCTTGCTTCTCCCCTGAGGCCACGAGGACTCTCATGCCAGAGCCACCCCAGCGTGTGGTGGAGGGTGCTGGCGGGCCAGCACAATGGCCAGCTGGGTCATGGGGCTGGTCACTGTGGAGGGTGAACTCTCACTTGGAGGGGGGGTCAGAGGGCTCTGGGCCAGGGAGGACAGGTGGGGTGCAGAGGCCAAACCAGTGGGGAGAGGGGTGGTCCCAGCCTCTGACCTAATTTACGAGGTGCTGTGAGCCCTTTCTCTAGCTGGATTTGGTTTTTGGCATTGGGTTGACTAGGTGGATGGGTGTCTGTGTAGAATGGGATTTGTGGGGGGTCTTGGGGACCACGCCACGGAGACTCTGGGACCATGGAGGGAGCTGGGCCTTCAGAGGTCTCTGAGGTGTGGGGAGAGCAGGTCAGGCCTCTGGGGCTTGGCCAGTCGGGTGTGGAGGCAGCAGTGGGGGCCTGGGGCTCGGGCAGGTCGGGGAGGCCCGTTGGGAGACCGGATGCAGGGGAGAGGAAGCGGGGAGGGTGATGGATGCGGGGCACGGGGGCTGTGGCTGAGGCGGGGGGTGGTGTGTGTGGAGGGGCACGGGGAGGCCAGATGCGCGAGCCCCGCCCCCCGTGTGCCGGGACCGCTCGGGGGGCCGTGGGAGCCCTGGGCAGCCTGGGCGCTGGCCTGGCCAGGGCGGGGGTGGTGCGTCAGGTGCCTGAGCCCCCTCCGGTCCTCCGCAGGTGGCCATCGTCGCCGGGAACTTTGAGCTTGCCGAGGTCATCAAGACCCACAAAGACGCGGACGTTGGTGAGTTCCACCCCCCTGGTCTCTGCCGACGGGCTGTGTGGGGTTGCCGGGGGTCGGGGGGACGTCCCCAGGGAGCCCCGCGCCTGGAGCCCCTTTCTCTGGCTCTCGCCATCAGTGGTTCATCAGGAACCCACCAGAGGTGTGGAACGGGCTGAGGAGAGGGCCTGTGTGCGGCAGGCAGAAGGTCAGGGTCAAGGTCTAGGGCAGGGTTCGCTTAGGGCTGTTGGTTTCGAGGTCGACCGAGGGGGCTAGAGTTAGGGTCAAGGTTCGTTTTCCTCTCAGGTCATGGGACAGTGGGCTTCAGACACGGACCCTCAGCTTCTCGTTCCAGCCTGGAACAAGAGCTAGCTTAGGTGTCCTGCCACAGGCCTTAGCCGCCCGAGTCCTGTCAGCGAGCAGGTGAGGACAGCAGCACAGCCAGGGGGCGCGCTGGGGACAGGGCGCTGTTGTCCGCGGGCTCCGGCGGGCCTGTGAGCCGTCCTGGCGGGAAAACCGGGACGTGCCCTCTGGTCCTAACTCCGGGGCACGCGGGAGTACGGCACAGCTCACTCGTAGGTCACCACCCGCTGTCACGTCACGGGTGGACGCGGGGCTGGTCTGGCACGTGCCCTGGCAGTCCCCGGTGCGGGTGGCAGGGGCCGCAGGCGTGGCCGGGCCTCCCCTGCCTGAGAGGGTATTGTCCAGCCACAGGCTCCTCCTCCAGCCGCCTGCTCACTGGGGCTCCCGGCTCAGCTCCCTCCGCGGCCTGGTCGGCCTGGGCTTCTCTGCCCAGAGTGCCCGCTGGGACACCGGCTCTCGGCTCCCCTTTTTGCCACCAGTGCGGTCGGTACTCCATCTAAGAAAACTGAAAGGGGCAGCGAGTGGCAGAGAGCTGGGGCCGCTCTTAGGGCGGGGGCCCTTGGTTCTGATGTGCGGTTACTGTCGGGGCTGGGGTTGGAGTTTGGACTGGGGCCACGATGGAGGTCAAGGTTGTGTTTAAGGACCCTTCCTATCTAGAGCCTCCCCTGAGCACGTCTGCCCCAGGAAGGCTTGGCGACGGGCCTCTGGTGCCCGAGCAGGGCCGGGCGTGGTGGCGGGCACGGGCCGGAGGGCGTGGGCATCAGTGGCGCTGAGCGACCCAGCGGGCCCCAGTGCCGTGGGGCTGGGTCCAGGTTCGGGCGGGGGCGGAGCTGCGGTCGGGGGCGAGGCCTGACTTAGAGGCAGGAGGCAGAGTGAGGGCCCCAGTCCGCTTGGGCCTGGTTGAGTTCGGAGGTGGTCGTCAGCCTGGGGACACCGGGTTTGCGATGCGTGGGGCCCGCTGGTCGCCATCACCTCACCGTGGAGAAGCTGCTGAGTGTCCCTGTTATTCTTACGTGGACTCTCGTGTTTCCCTGTCATTCGGACTTCGCGTGGGATTTGGCTCTGTGGTCTGGACTCTGGCGTGTGGCCTTGGCCCAGCTGGTGGGGGAGGGGCTCGTCTGTGGTCCGAGCCAAAGGCAGGAAGGCCCAACTGCCGCTCACCTTCGTGATGCGGACGAGCAGCTAGGCCTCCTGGGGTCACCTGTGTGGCAGCGGCCTGTCCGGCTGGCCCAGGGTGCGCTCGCCTGGCTGGGGTCAGGTGTGCCGTAGCTGGGCTGAGGGCCCAGAGTGGTCACGCGCTGTGCTGGCCTTGCAACCCCCTGCTCAGGTATCACACACGCGCTCAGGTGACAGGGCCAGATGCCCCTGAGCTGCGTGGCGACGTGTTCACGTTTGCTGTCAGCCGTTACGTTATCTCGCCGCCTCAGCGAAGCCACACGTGGCTCTCAGGCACGTTGACGGAGGGAGACAGGCGTGGGGGGTTCGTGGCCGAGCCGTTCTCCAGACCTGGGCCATCCAGCGGTCTGTCCCCACCCCCACTCCCTCTGTAGCATTCACTCCAAGGACACTCCCTCAGTGACAGATGCGGTGGCCATGTCCTCCCCGTCCCCGCTCAGGGGCTCTGGGCGGAGCCTGCACAGGGAGGAGGAGCTGGGGGCTGCGGGCCGCCCTCCCTCCTTCCTGTCCTGGAGGGCCGATGGGCGGAGACCTGTCTCCCTCGAGAGACAGGACTCCTTGAAGCCTCCTGGCAGCCCTACCTGTCCCCTCTAGACTGACAGGCTCAAAGCAGGGCCACTGGCCTGGGTGTGGCCACCTCCAGCCCCCCCCACGCACGCACCTGTCCCCACGCTCGCACCTGCCCCCACGCATGCACCTGTCCCCATGCTCGCACCTGCCCCCACGCATGCACCTGCCCCCACGCTCACACCTGCGGGCACAGGTCCTCGGGAGCAGCGTCACTGTGGGCCCACGTTGCACGTGGGCCTCCGCGTGAGCCTCGTCCCTGGCCCGCACTTGAGTAGCAGGAGTCTCGTACAGGGCTTGGCAAACGTCACCCCAAAGGCCACGTTCAGCCCACTGTTTTTTTGTTTTGTTTTGTCTCTAATAGAAGCTTCAAAATTGAGGATTTATATTTCATTTAAAATTAAATTCACATAACATGAAATTGACTTTTAAAGTGACTAATCGGTGGTATTTAGTACATTCACAAGGTCATGCAGCCAACTCTATTGAGTTCCAAAACATTTTTGTCACCCTGGCACTCCACGTCCCCCTTGTCAGCTCCTTACGTACCTTCTGTCTGTAGGGAGCTGGTTACCTGTTCCAGGTATTGTGTGTAAGTAGAATCATACAGCACGTGACCCTTGGTGTCTGGCTTCGCTCAGCAGCCAGAGTGTAGGGTGTATCACTGCTTCCTTTTTATGAGCGAATGGTATTCTCTTGTTGGTGTATGTGACATTGGTTTATGCATTCACCCTTCTGTGGACGCTTGGGTTGTTTCCACCTTTTGGCTGTTGTGAATATCGCTGCGAGGAACGTGCATGAAATGAATTTGTTTGAGAACTTGCTTTCAGTTATTTGGGGTAAATACTTAGGAGTGGAATTGCTGGATCATATGGTAACCCTATATTTAACTTTTTGGGGAGCAGCCAAATTGTTTCCCACCATTTTACTTTCCCGCTAGCGGTATATGAGGTTCCAAATTCTTCAGATCTTCACCAACACTTGTTTTTATCGCTTAAAAAAATATAGCTGTTCTGTTCAGTGTAAAGTGGTGTCTCATCATGGGTTTCAGGTTGCATCTTTTCATGGGCTAATTGACCATTCGTGTATCTTTTTTGGAGAGATGTCAAGTCTGTTGCTCATTTTTTAATAGCTCATAGAATGAGTTAGAAAGTGTCCTTTCCTCTTCTATTTTGTGGAACAGTTTGAGAAGGATTGGTGTTAATTCTCCTTTAAATGTTTGGTAGAATTTGTAAGCAATGCTCTCTGACGCTGGCCTTCGTTGGGAGACGTGTGATGACTGATCCAGTCGCGTTGCTTGTTATAGGTCCGTTTAGATTTTCTGTCTCCTCCGAGCCGGTTGTGAGAATTTGTCTATCTCCTCTAGCTTGTGTCATCTGTGGGCATATGTTGCACACGGTATTCTCTCATATTCCTTTTTAATTCTGTAAATTGGTAGTAAAGCCCACATTTCATTTCCGATTTCAGTTATTTGCATCTGTCTTCTCTTTTTTTTCTTAGTCTAGCTAAAGCTTTGTCAATTTTGTTGATTTTTTTCCCCCAAAGACAGCTTTGGTTTCATTGTGTCTGTATTTCTTTTTCTATTCTCTATTTCATTTATCTGTGCCTGACTTTTATTATTTCCTTCCTTCTGCTAGCTGTGGGTTTGGTTTGCTTCTCTTTTTCTAGTTCCTTAAGATCTGTAATTAGGATATTGACTTGAGACCTCTGTCCTCTTTAAACACAGATGTTTACAGCTGTACATTCCCCTCTTAGTACTGCTTTTGCTGCATCTCGTGAGTTTTGGTATGTTATATTTTTTATTTCATTTTCTCAAAGTGTTTTCTAATTTTCCTTGTAAATTCTGTTTCGCTGCATTGGTTGTGTGAGAGTCTGTTGTTTAATTTTCACATATTTGAATTTTCCAACTTTTTTCCGTACTTGATTTCCAGTTTCATTTCATTGCGGTTGGAGAAGATACTGTGTATGATTTCAATATTTTAGAATGCACTGAGGCTTGTTCTGTGGTCTAACGTATGGCCCCTCCCGGGAGATGCTCCATGTGCACTTGAGAATAACGTGTATCCTGCTCTTGTTTTGTGGAGTGTTCTCTCTACACGCAGCTGTTAGGGCTAACTGGGTTAAGTCTTCTATGTCCTTATTGATCTTGTCTCTAGACGTTCTTTCCGTTATTGAAAGTGGGGTGGTGAAGACTTAAGGGTTACTGTAGAACTGTTTATTTCTCCAAATGTGTCAATGCTTCAAATTTTTGTTTGATACTCTGTTGTTCGATGTATAAATGTTAACAATTGTGAATCTACTTGTGAACTGGCACTTTTATCAATATCTAATGTCCTCTGTCTCTGGTAACACTTTTTATCTTTAAGTCTATTTTGTCTGATATTAATATAGCTACTTAGTTCTTTTCTAGTTATTGTTCACATGAAGTGTCTTCATTTTCCTTTGTTCTTTTATTTTTAACCTGCTTGTGTCTTTGGATCCAAAGTGATTCTTTTGTAAATAGCATATAATTGGATCGTGTTTTTTTAATCCCCATATTCCTTTTAAATAAAGTTTTATTGGAACTTAGCCACACCCATTTGCTTATATGTTGTTCGTGGCGATTTTTGTGGTACAGCGGCTGTGTTGAGTCCTTGCGACAGACTATGTAGATTACAAAGCCCGAAATGGCTGCTCCCCGATTCTTCACAGAGGTTTGCCAAACCCTGGTCCGGACTGAACGATAGGTCTCCCAGATATAGTCAACTGCAAACGATCCCCTGTAGCAGCAGGCTGGTGAGATTGGTCACCAAACCTCACCCAGTTGGTGGCCTGCTCTCTGTCCTGAAGCCTGTGAACGGGCCATGCCAGCTCCGATCGGAGCGCCCAAGAGCGCTTGGCTGGCCTTTTGGAACGTGAACTGGCAAGGTGGCTTCCGTAGAGGGTGGCCAAGCGTCCTGGTTTTTTGGGACTGAGGCCTTGTTGAGACATAAATCTGGAAAGCCCGGGCAAACCAGGACAAGGCGGTCACCCCGTCTGGCTGCCCAGAATCTCACCATCCCCCTCCACCCCCAGTGCCATTCAGGGAAACCCCCAGCTACGCGAAGCGGCGGCGGCTAGCCGGCCCCAGTGGCCTGGCCTCCCCACGGCCCCTGCAGCGCTCGGCCAGCGACATCAACCTGAAGGGCGAGGTGCAGCCGGCAGCTTCCCCCGGGCCCTCCCTGCGGAGCCTCCCGCACCAGCTGCTGCTCCAGCGGCTGCAGGAGGAGAAAGACCGGGACCGGGATGCTGACCAGGAGAGTGGCGGCGGCGGCCTTGCTGCGGGCAGGGCCGGCCAGAGCAAGCTCAGGTAGGAGGGGCTGGGAGACCCGGGCCAGGAGGAGCGGCGTGGGGAGGGAGGGAGGGCCCCAGTGGGCCTGACACCTCGAGGCTTGGGGTGGGGGACTCCGAGGTCCCCAAACGAACCCTCTGGTGGGGCAGGGAAGAGGGCGATGTCCCGTGGGCCGGGCAGGCTCCCCACGCCGATCTCTGGTGGGAGGGCGCCTGCCTTGAGGATGGCGGGCACTGAGGGGGCGTGTTAGGAGCTGAGGGCTGGGCAGCCCCTGGTTTACGGGGCCCTTGCAGTGCCAGGGAGTGGGCGAGGGCTGGTGCAAGGCAGGCCCAGGTGGCGTGTGCCGTGGCTTCCTGTCCGTGAGGGCTTGAAACCTATGGAGAACCCCCAGCCTTGTCCGCAGTGGGGTGTCTTGGTCTTTCTCCCGCCCCTGCAGCCCAGGACACTGGTTCAACTCTATGTCTTTCTGT
Organism: Eidolon dupreanum; assembly: GCA_028627145.1. Classification (NCBI taxonomy): domain Eukaryota; kingdom Metazoa; phylum Chordata; class Mammalia; order Chiroptera; family Pteropodidae; genus Eidolon; species Eidolon dupreanum. Next base: position 86,309 of record CM053503.1, on the reverse strand, counting down.
GAGTGATAGGGCCCTGGAAACCAGGGACACGTGGGGGACTCGGCACCCCCATAACGCTGGGCAGAAAGCCTGGCTGTTCAGTGGGGAGCGGGGGTCCAGTGCAGTCGTTGTGTCCACTGACTGTGGCCTCGGACAGGTCAGCCAGCCGCTCTGCTGCCGGGGTTCACATCAGTGGGGGTGGGGCTTATCCCACCTGCGTCATCCCTTCCAGAAGCCTCTGGTGCCTGGCTGGGGAGGGGTCGCTGCTGGGGCCCTGGCCCACAGCACAGGTCGGCGCCACTGGTTTAGGCCCATCTCCTCCACGCCTTCCTTCCAAGTTCCCCTACCAGGCACATAGAAGGTGCTCGGGACAGTGAGCACTGTTTCCATGACGACAGCTGGTCTGTTGTATCACTTAACTTTGACCCTGTGTGAGGCTGTGCTCTTTGACTGAGGGTCCTGGCACTCAGGCGGGGTAAGTGACTTGTCCCAAGTCACAGATGTAGAAAGCAGCGTAACTGGGCTCCGGGCAGATCCGATTCTCCAGCTGTCAGCAGGAGCTTGTAGAAACCACTTTATCCTCTGCCCTTGACCCTGCTCTTGCAGCCTTGATTTGTGATGTTTCCTCGGTCTCTGTGTCTTTGCCCAGGCCTCGAGGCTGTCTGTCTTGTCCCAAATCACCTCAATCACATGCTGTTGCATGTCCCATGGATTTTTCTAAGGGTGGGGCTGTCCAGTGGCTCAAAGAACAAACTTCGGGATGTTTCAGTTTTGCAGAGGGCCAGCCCTGAGTTGCAGCTGTGTGCATGCCCCGCTTGCATTTATTTTCTGTGTATTTATTCATCTCTCGGCAAACACAAAATAGCCTTGGTATTTGCGGGCTTCGGCTCAGGGCTCTGTGGGGACGGCAGAATTGTTATTTTTCTATAAACGTAGTAGGTGCCTGGGATGCCGGGTGTGGTGGGAGGCAAGAGCAGGAAGTCCTGGTCCTGAAGGTCTCAGGAAGATCTTGACAGCCGGGGCCCTGGGCTGACACAGGTGGGCGAGGGGCCTCCCGGTCAGTGGCCAGGAGCGGGCAGAGGAAGTCTGGTGCATCTGGCTGGAGAGGGCTTCTGAAGGAGAGAGAGGCCTTTGGTCCAAGGAGAGAAAGTGGCCTTTGAGCTGCGATGGAGGGTGGGGGGAAGTGGCGAAGAGGGAGGTGGTGGCGCCCCCTAGCGATGCCTGTTGGCAGAGCCTGGCATGGAGCACCTAGCCCCCCAGAAAAGTGGTGGCCGTCCCCAGCGGCGTCAGAGAGCAGGACAGAGAAAGGCGGGTTTGGAGCTGAGGGACGGTGACTTAGCTGGCTGGGAAAGCGGGGTCAGGAGAGTCGCGTGCTGGGAGCGGCAGCACGAACGGCCCGGAGGAGGGCGAGGAGGGGCCGGAGCCCGGGACTGGGGTGTGCCAGAGAGCCGGGCTGTTGGCGAGAATGTGGCCCCGGCCTGCCCGGGTGCCCGGGAGCCGGCGCAGGCTCTGGAGCAGGGCGAAGGTGCAGCACCGAGGCCGCAGGCGCGGCGCCCGGGTGGACGCAGTGGCGCGGCTGGGCGGGCGGCCCGGGACGCGCGGACGCGGGCCTGCGGGGGCCGCAGGTGCCCGGCACATGGCAGCGGTCACCGTGCGCGGAGGCCGCGGCCGGAGCCGCGCGCACTCCTCGGCCGGGCGGCCTCCCTGACGCCCCCGCGGCGCGCACGGCCGCCCCGGGCCCGGCGTTCCGCAGTCCGCTCGGGCCGTGGCCGGTGCCCCGCGGGGGCCGCGGCGGGAGCGGGGGAGGGCGGGCGGCCGCCGCCCGCAGGGGGAGGAGCCGGCCGCGGAGGAGGCGGGGCGCGCGGAGCGGCCGCGGCATGGAGCGAGCCCGGCGCGCCCGGGAGCGCAGCCCCGCGGCCCCGGAGCCCTGAGCGGGCGCGGCTCGTGCGCTGGCGGGAGCGGGCCGGGCGCGGCGGCGCGGCCCATGGAGCGGCCCCGGGCCGGGCCCCCGGCGGGCGGGCGGGCGGCGGCGGGCGGCGGGCGGCGGGCGCTGCGGCGGCGGCTGCGGTGAGGCCGGCGGCGGGGCCGGGCCGCGCGCCATGGAGGCCCCGGGCGCCGGCTTCGCGTGCCCGCTGCCCCCCGGCATCGCGTCCGTCACCTACGTGTTCGTCTACAGCCCGAGCGGGCCCGGCGGCCCCGGCCCCGCGCCCGGCCCCGGCCCGGCGGCCCCCGCGCCCCCCGCGCCGCCGCCCCGGGGCCCGAAGCGGAAACTTTACAGCGCCGTCCCCGGCCGCAAGTTCATCGTGGTGAAGGCGCACAGCCCGCAGGGCGACGGCGAGATCCCGCTGCACCGCGGCGAGGCCGTGAAGGGTGAGGGGGCGCGGGGCGCGGGGCGCGGGCGGCCGCGGAGGGGCCGGTGCCGTGCGGGGTCCCTGGCCTTGGGGCTGTCCCCGGGAGCTCGGGGCCCTGCGGTCGTCATGGGCTGCATCTGCCACGGGGGATCCCTCGTCACTGTGAAGGGCCCTGTGTCCGGGAGGGGTGTCTGTCTGTACGGGGTTTCCCGTGGACCCTGGGCCGCCGGCGCCCTGCTTCTCCACGGAGGCTCCTCGCCGCGGGGGCGTTTCTGTCACCGGGGTTCCGCGCGTGTGAAGGGCCCTATCCCACTACAGAGTTTCCTAGGACCGTGGGGTTTCTGTGTCACTTCTGGGACTTTGTCATCGGGAACCCTTGTGCTCTGTGGGGACCCTTGCCACTGTGGGTGATAGCTGTGACAGTTACGTGGCCAGGCGTCTGGCAAGGGTTCCTGTCTCTGGGGCATCCTCTGTTCTGGGGGGATTCTGGACCTCGACACGCTCTTCTCCTTATGGCTTCTCTGTCATGGGGTCCTGTCCTCGTGGGCGCTGTGTGTCCAGTGGAGCCCGTGGAAGGAGCTGTCATGAGGGTCAGCCCTCCCTGGTCCATCTCGGGGCCGAGTCCCCAGCCACAGCACAATGACCCTGAGTTCTTGGCAGTGGCCCCCGGGATGGGCAGGAGCAGGACTGTGGCCCCTCTCTCTGCGTCCTGTCTCCCCTCGAGTGTGTCCGTCTGTGTGTGTCTCTGTCCCCCACATGCCCGTCCTGTGCTGTGCCCATCTGTTCATTTCTCTGATGTGTGGATCCCAGAATCTTTCCAGGGAAAAAGCCAGGAGGATGAAGGAAGGGAGGGGGGGTGGGCGGGCGACCCTGAGCCTGAGGGGGGCGGGGGCGGGGGCGGGTCCCCGCGGCCCCACTCTGCCCTGACGGCCTGCCTGGCTTCTGTCCCTCCAGTGCTCAGCATCGGGGAGGGCGGTTTCTGGGAGGGGACCGTGAAAGGCCGCACGGGCTGGTTTCCGGCCGACTGCGTGGAGGAAGTGCAGATGAGACAGTATGACACGCGGCATGGTGAGTGTCCCCGCTTTCCCTGGGTGGCTCTCCGGGGACCCTGACCCTTGCACTTCCCCTCTGGGCTTGCTGGAAGCTGAATACACGTGGCTATTCAGAGACAAGTGGGGGGCGGTTGCAAACACAAATTCAAAGTGGTCGCAAACTTGTGTGCGTGGCAGACATACATTGCACACGCGCCCTGCACATGCAAACACGTGTGTGTACAACTGTACACCTCGCGGCAGTGGAGACGGGTGATGTGCTCACGGGACACGCTCGTGGGAATGTGCGTCTGTCCGTGACCCCACAGGAGCCTCCCCGTGCCCAGAGCCCCCAACACGACCCCCACGGGGACGCTGGGCGCTGGAAGCACATGGCGCCTGCCGTGGCAGACGGGTACGGAGGTCAGCGTGAGGAAGGAGGCGTCTTTCCAAGTGGACAGATTGTCCGAGGGGGCAGTGCAAGGAGGCCTCGATCAGCCAGGAGGAAATGAGGCCAGTTGGGCCCGGAGGGGCTCTGTTGGGTGCCCTGGGTCAGGATGGTCGGCGGGCAGCAGATGGGGAAGGCCTTGGGCTCTGGCTTGGCCCCTCTGCGTGCTGGGACCGCAGGTCGTCCTGCCGGCGGGGAGGCCCCGGCCAGGGCCGGCTGCATGTCTGGGGTGTGCCCTTGTCCCAGAAGGCTCCTAGACCCACCCGTGACCTTCCTGGCCTGGAGAGCTGGTGGGATGAGGGAGCCCCCTCCTGAGTGGTCACCAGCGGTGTCTGGCCCAGGGGTGCACGGTCCCTCTCTCTGCACAGGGGCTGGGCCCAGGATTGCTGTGTTCCCCTAACCTGGGTTCAGAGTTTCCTGAAGGGAGGCCGCCCCTGCCCCCGTGTGGCCTGGACCCCTGCCCTGTGTGGAGCTGGCAGAGGCCAGGAGGCAGGAGTGTGGCCACCGTCGCTCTCTGGAGCAGACGCCTTTGCCTGGCCCTTCCCTGCCTCGGCCTGGGGCGCTCCGGGAGGCTGGGACCGTCGTGTGCTGTGGGCGCCTGTCCGCGAGGGGAGTGATTTCAGATTTGGGGCCTTGGCGCCACTGGGTGGGGGGGGGTGAGGAGGGGTCTGTGGACCTGTGGAGTTGGGGGTGGTGCTGTGCTCCCCCATGGGGGGCAGGGAAGCTCCTGGTGTGAGAGCCGTGTGGCTCCAGGGCGGCTGGACCTGAATCCGAGGCGGGGGCGGCGGGGATGTCTGGGCCGGAGTCGGAGTTTGAGAATAGCAAAGGTCGTGAGGAGTTTGGCGTGCGCCTGGCACCGCCTTGGGAGCCGGGATCACGGAGGGACGGCCAGCACGGTGTACGGTGGCCACGCTGGGGTGTGGCTGTCGTGGAGGAGCCGGGCAGGTGACTCCATGGCATGGCCTGAGGAGTCAGGGAGGGCTGCAAAGCAGAGGCGTTTGAGCCGAGCCTGGGAGGATGGCTAGGAGTCCTCTAGGGGCAGCCGATGGGGCGGACACGGAGCCCGTTGGCCGGGGCGTGACGCGTGGCCCAGACGTGTGTGTGCCAAACGGGTCAGGGCACCTAGTGGGTGGAGCCCGTTACACACAGGAATCGACGCACTGGTTCCAGCAGGCCCAGGAGTGGGGCGTCAGTGCCCCTTTAGTTCTAGGAGAGAATCTCATTTGTGACGTCGGCAGTGGCCGCAGGGTCAGTGCTGTGGCCACCACAGTCCACGCGCCCTGTGTGAGTGAGGCCGTGTGTGCGGTGAGGCGCGGCAGGGCCCGCGTGGGGGGCCGGTGGGGGGCCGAGGGCCCGGGGAGGGCCGTGGGCCTGAGGCCCGAGGCAGAGTCTGGGGGGAGACGGGCTGCTGTTGCTCTGGGCCGAGGCGAAGGCCCGGCTGGGCGGAGCGAGGACGTGCGGGGGTGCAGGGCGGGCTGAGGCGTGGCGGGGACGCGGGGTGACCTGCGGAAGAGCTAGAGCCCTCTGGGCGGCCGCAGGCCCCCTAGGCGGGCCTCGCCCTGGTCTGTCACCTGGGTAGATGGAGCGTTTCAGGGTTGGGCAGAGGGACAGAGGCCAGAGGAGGCTGCCCGCTGGGAGGAGCAGCCGCCACCTCCGTCCTCAGCTGCAGGCCGGCCTGCCAGCCGCTCTGCTGGGGACCCAGGGCTGAGTTCTGCCAGAGGCCAGAGGCCGGCCTGGGAATGGGAACCTGCTTCCAACGGGCCCAGATCCAAAGAAGGAAGGGACTTAGAGGCCAAGGAGGGGACACGTGCCAGCACGTGCTGCTGGCGCCCGGGGTCAGCAGCGAGCGAGCCGCCCCCGCCCGCCTGAGCACGAGGGGCAGGGGCAGCTGTGGGCAGCGCCGAGCCGTGAGGGGAGGTGGCCGGCGAGACCGCCTGCGCCCTGGAGGCCGGTTTGTGGGACACCTGGAAGGCGGTGGCGGCACGTGTGCTCCCCGCCCCCTCCCTCCCCAGACTTGGGGGGTCACGCTGCGTGTTTCATTTCAGCTGGCTTTCATGTGTCTGATTTATGAAACTGGAGAATGAATTTGCGTTATGTAATGAATAGGATTTGTTTGGTCGACACAATCTAAACCAGGAGGCTAGTGAGCTGGAGCCGGGTCGGTATGGAGAGGGCTGGGCTGGAGGCCGGGAGGGGCCGGGCCTGCGCAGTGACAAGGCCTGGCCGCTCCGGCCTTGGGGGGCGGGGGGCGGGGGGCGGCGGGCGGCTGCAGATCCCCACGGAGGGTCTCGGCCGTGATGAGTAATGTGTGGGAGGGGAGAGGGACACAGATGAGCACCTGGGACAGTGCCAGGGTGACGGAGTTCCGGGTCGTTGGAACCTGGGACCCTCCACCGTAAGCCTCCCTGCTCTCTAAGGAGTGGTGTGAGGGGCTGTTGACTTGCTGAGACGCACAGGTTACTGGCAGGTCCCGGGATCCAAACCCGTGTCTTCCTGACGTTGGCGTCTTCTGACGTTCTAGGGCTCTTTCTCCTTCCCATCCAGCCATTGCTCCATCTGCTCTTAAACCGTCTATCCCCAGACTCACCCACCCATCCACCCAGCGATCCATCCATAGATCACCCACCCATCCACCCGTCTATCCACCACCCACCCGTCCGTCCATCCATGCGTCCATCGCCCATCTGCCCACACAGCAATCTCGTCCCCTCTCCATCAAACCACACAGTTCTGTTTACTCATCTTTTGCCCTTTGACCCTTCATCTATCTCCTTCGCTGTCCCCCTCACTTCGTCTGGCTGTCTCTTGCTCCCTTCTCTGATCCACATATTTACCCGCCCGCCCGGCGGTCCACCCGTCTGTCCACCCGTCTGTCGTTCCAGTCAGTGTGTGGCGCTAGTGCGTGGTGTGTTCCAGATGCTGCACCAGGCACTCGGGTCACGGAACGAAACGACACGTGGCTCACGGAGTGGAGACAGGTCATCAGCCATCGCGGGCTCCCTCTCCGATGGCATTTCCCGCCACTCTGTTTCGCCCCCCTCGCTGCAGCTGCCCAGGCTGCTCGGTGTCCCTGCTGTGTGGCTTTGCCCTGAGCTCCTGGCTCCCAGGCCCCTCATTCACGTAGCTCGGGCCACTGCCTCATGGCCTGGGCCTTGCTCCTTCCCGGGGAGGCCGTCACGGGACCGCCCGAGGACCATACACGTCCTCCGTCCCGTTCTCTTAACGCCAGCATTTCGCACGTTTTCTGTGTACCTGTTTCTCACCTCTGCTCTCTCTCCAAATGGATGGTGCACTCGGTGGGTGGGGGCTTCGTTCTGTTCTCTGCTGCGTCCCAGAGCCTGGTATACAGCAGGAGTTCAGTAAATACTGGTCGAATGAATAAGTTAACCTTGAGAAATGCTGACTGGTAGCAAAGGAGGGAGGGGCTGAGGGTTGAAATGTGGGGTGGCGGGAGCCATCTTGGGGGCCTGCCAAGGCTGAAGAGCTGGAGACAAAGGTGCTGGGAAGCCAGGAGGGGCAGGACTGGGTGCTGGGGTGCAAGGGAATCTGATTCCAGGCAGCTGGAGAAGGTAGCTCGCAGCAGGAAGGGCGGCGGCTGGTGGTGTGGGTTGGAGGTGAGGCCGAGGGCAGGGGCCATCAGACAGCTGGCCACATCCGCAGGGGCCGTGAGGGACTTGGAGACTGAGAGCACAGACGGGACAGAGCTCTGTGAGGTGCAGCGACATCAGGGAAGGGGACCCGGCCCCCAACACCTGGGCCCCTGGGCACTCGGAGGTGGGGTCTGAGTGCCACTGGGCCGAGCGTCACTGGGCATTGTGAGGGGTCCGGTGAAGACAAGGCCACTGCCGTGCCAGTGGATGTGGGCATGTGGTGTGACGGGGGCACATGACCGGCCACACACGCACAGACACGCGTGCGCACAAGTACACGTGTGGGCACAGCACTGACGCACGACTGCAGCCACACCCGTGTGTGTGCACAGGTGCACACCTGTGTCCCTAGCCTTGTCCGTTCTGCCAGCTGCATTGGGAGCAACAGCTGTGCTCCGTTCTGGATCCTGACCCCCAGAGGCCAGAGTGTCACCATGACCCCTCAGCCCTCTTACCTAGGACCCCAGGATTTGGGCCCCCCACTTCTGTGTGGCATCCAGGCCAGGGGTGGGCGTGTGGGCGGAAGCTGGTGACCAGTGTGGCTGAGGGCAGTTCAGGCCGCCTGGAGGACGTGACCCTCCATCAACACCTGAAACTCCCCTCAGAAACCCGGGAGGACCGGACCAAGCGGCTTTTCCGCCACTACACAGTGGGCTCCTACGACAGCCTCACCTCACACAGGTAGAGGGGGGCGTGTGGTCGGGACGTCAGACTGGCGGGTTGGAGCAGGGAGGGGTGCCGGGGATCCTGTTTGGGTGCACGTGGGGGCAGCCCCGCCAGCCGCGGCCTCCGGCAGGGTGCTCCTCACCCGCTCCCTGCTTTCCCCCGTCAGCGATTATGTCATTGACGACAAGGTGGCCGTCCTGCAGAAACGGGACCACGAGGGCTTCGGCTTCGTGCTGCGGGGGGCCAAAGGTGAGGAAGGGCGGGGCGGCTGGGGTGTCAGGCTGGCGGGGGCTGCAGGCTGCCGGCGTCCTTCGTCTGGCCTGTCCCATTACCCGGCCCGGCCGCCTCGGGCCGGCCCTCCGTGCCCCTCCGCCACGACTGTGGTCTTAGTTCGGAGCGTCGGCACGCGAGGCGGTGACCCTTCCTCCGCGGTGCCCAGGAGCTCTGCTGTCGTGAGCCTCACCCGGGCGGGGGTGTTTCAGGCGGGGCGAGTGGGGAGCTTCTCAGGCGGACCCGGCCGGCTCCTCGTGCCCCGGGCGGCCCCGCTGCCCCCGCCCGGGTCACGTGCCCCGCTGTCCTCCGCTCCGGCCGCCGCCTGCCCGGGCATGCTGGCCAAGTGCCCGCTCCTCACCCGCAGCAGAGACCCCCATCGAGGAGTTCACGCCCACGCCGGCCTTCCCGGCGCTGCAGTACCTGGAGTCGGTGGACGTGGAGGGCGTGGCCTGGAGGGCCGGGCTGCGCACCGGGGACTTCCTCATCGAGGTGAGGCCGTGCTGCTGGCCGGGGCGGTGCGACCTCTGGGCCCCCGGAGGACACGCCTGGACCGCCCCCGCCCACCCGCCTGTCTGTCCCAGGTCAACGGGGTGAACGTGGTGAAGGTCGGACACAAGCAGGTGGTGGCTCTGATCCGCCAGGGCGGGAACCGGCTTGTCATGAAGGTCGTGTCGGTGACAAGGAAGCCGGAGGAAGACGGGGCTCGGCGCAGAGGTGAGGGGTCGGGCTGCTGACCTCTGTGCCCGGACTGTCCCCTCTGGCTCCTGACCTCGGGCCCCAGGCCCGTGTCCCTCTGCCCCCAGCCTGGGTGGCTGCACCAGCTGCCTGACCAGAGGTGACGCCACCTTCGTGGCCTAGCGCTTCCCAGGCCCTGGCATCACCCGCCAGCCCCGGCCCGGCCTCTGACCCCCGACCTCGGGGCGCCCGCTGTGGCCCCGCCCCTGCTGCCTGCGCCCCAGCCCCTGGCCTTCCCTGCGCTGCCAGCAGCTGCCTGGAGGCCGGGGTTGCCATGGCAACTGAGCGGCGCCGCCTTCCGCTTGTTGTCAGAGGGAAGGGGGAGGCGGCACCTGGGGACAGGAAGAGCGTCCTCTCCCTGCGCGGTGTCGGGCTCAGCCGGCCGGAGGCTTCGCAGCCCGGCCAGGCCCCGGCGGCCACCACGCCCTGGTCCCTGAGGGGCAGCGGCCCCCGGGGCTGGGGGGAGCCCGGGGCGGCGGGCGCGCGGCCTGCGGGGGACCCTCCCGGCCCCCGCGCATGGCCCCGCTGCCCCTCGCCCCGCCTTCGGAGCCCTCGGCGCTGGGGCTGGGGCTGGCCCGCCGCGCGCCCCCCGCTGGCGCCCCTGACCGCCCGCGGAGGCCCCCAGTGCGCCGGCCGGGCCGGTGCCCCCGCACCCCCGGGGCCCCGGCGCCATGAAGAAGTTTGCGTCCAGCCGCAGCCTGAACAAGGTCCTGGCTCAGTGCGACGCGTCGTCGCGGGAGTACGAGGAGATCCAGGCTGTGGAGCGCACGTGGCACCTGCAGCTGGCCGCGCCGCGCCGCGCGCTGCTGGACCGGCGGCCCAAGGCCTCGCTCTTCTTTGCAGCCCCGCCGCCGCCCAAGAGGGCCCCCAGCACCACGCTGACCCTGCGCTCCAAGTCCATGACGGCCGAGCTCGAGGAGCTGGGTGAGCCGCGGGGCCGGGCCGGGCCGGGCGGAGGGCGAGGGCGCTGCGGGCCTCGCGGGGCCGTGCGGTGTCCGGGGTGCGGAGCGGGGCACGTGGGCGGCTGAGGGCGGGGCGGGCGGTGGGGAGCGCGGCCCGGCCGCCAGCACGTGCGCATCCGCGTGCGTGTACGCCAGCCGCTGTCCCGCCCGACCGCCCCTTCGTTCCATCCGAGCGAGAGCGAGGGGAAGTCGGGGCCCCTGGGCTCTGCTCCGGGCTCTGCTCCGGGCTCTGCCGGACACTAGCTGTGTGACTGGGCCTGTCCTTCACCCTCTCGGCTCCAGCTCACGGGTCGGTCAAGCGGGGCTGTCACCGTGAGCTGCAGCCCTGCAGGGCCGAGCGTACACCACTGGAGCAGCCTAGGGGCGGCCCCCACTGGCCGCGGGGCTCGCAGGGCTCGCGGGGCTCACGCGGCCGGGGCTCTGGTGGGCCTGCAGTGGGCGCAGTCCCAGAGTGCCGCTGGTGGCCTCACGGTAGGCATGTCCAGACACACGTGGCAGTTCGTGACGGGCGTGTGGCTGTCTGCACCTTGTCTTGAGTGTGTGTTTACGTGCTCTGTCCCGTAACCCTAACCCAGCTCTCGTCCAAGACTCTGCTCTGGCCCTTGCTGTAGGAGGGACCATAGAACCAGTCCCAGCGGAGCCCTGGCCCAGTCCTGGCCACGGGAAGGCCCCGATCCCGGTTCTAGACTGAGCCCCAGCCCTGGGCCCAGGCTTGGTTCCACCCCGGCCGTGGAGTGAACTGCTGCTTGTCCCCGAAAACTCGCCCTGACCTCACTCGTGGGTTGAGTCCTGACTGGCCGTAGGCTGAGCCACCTCTTCAAGTGGGTTCTTGGCTGCGATTTAGCTTAATGTGGAGGGCAGCCACCAAGGTCAGCTGGGCTGCCATGCTCAGGGCTTCCTTCTGAATAAAATAGAAATTTAAAAACAGCCACTCACAACAAAGAAGAAGGATTCTCCAGGTCTCAAAAATAAAGAGAGAAATCAGGGCCAAGGGAGTGTGAGGGACCACGTCTCCGTCACCCACGAGGGGTGGGGCCCTGGGGCCTCTGTGAAGCCAGGGGACGCGGCTGTGGCCCCATGAGAAGTGGGAGAGCTAGAACCTAAACTGGGGTTAGCATTGAAAAAACCTGGAAATTATGGACCATGAAAGAGACAGGATAAGGCGTTTAAATACAAAGTTTAAGAGAAATAACAACTCTCGATGAAGGAACAGGACAGTACCAGAAAGCAAAAAGAATGAAAAAGCCTATTTTAAAAGGATCTCTGAATAACAGAATTAAACGAGAAGTTTAGCTGCTGAGATGGAAAAATCCACGTCCGGGGCGGACAGGTGTCCCCAGGCTGCTGTGGACTGGGTCGTCCGCGGACCCAGCCGAAGAGAAAAACATTGACTCAGAAGATAAACCTGAGGAGAACACCCAAAGTGCAGCGTGGAAAGGGGTACAGACTATCCAGGAGCAGATGGGAGGGGTGGAGGACGAGGGAGAACATCCTGGCTCCTGAGGGTCCCAGTGGGAAGGAAGAAACACTCGGGGAAGAGGCAATATTTAAAGAGTAAACGGCCAAGGATTTTCCAAAACTGAAAAAGGACAAGAGACTCCAGTATGAAGAAGTATGAGTCCCGAGGAAGGAAGTACAAGACGAACCTGCATCTGGATCTTTCGCAGTGAAACTTCACAACGCCATAGGCAGGAAAAAAACCTTAACTGCTGATGGAAGAAGCCAGGAGACGGGCGACGGGAAGGGCGGCTAGCGACGGCAGACTTCTTGTCAGTATGGTAGGTGCCAGGAGACAATGGAACAATGACTTTGAAGTCCTGTGTGAAAACACTTCTCCACCTGGAGTTCTGCATCGTGCTGAAGCGGCCTGCTCCAGAGAGGAGGAGGAGCTAGCCGGCTCTGGCCCGGGGCTCCCCGGGGTGCCAGGCTGGGCATGGGGGCAGATGCGCCACGCCGCTCGATGACGCAATGGCACCGGGACTCCGGGGGTGGGCGGAGGCACAGGCACGTCCACTGCACGGTCACGGGACAGCTCGGCACGGAGCCCCGTCCTGCTCAGTGAGGGTCACAGCTTCGGCCGCATCGGGGTGCAGGCGCCTGGTGTCGCCCCGCGAGGGGGGCCCGGCCCGCCCCAGAGCGGAGCCGTCCCGGGCGCCAGCACACTTGCCGAGCGCCTCCAGGAGCAGCCGGGGTGCGGAGGCCGGGCCCCCGCCCGCGCGTCCCCAGGCACCGAGGCACCGGCCCACGGCCCGGCGTTTGCGCTTTGAAAGGACGGAAGGGGGACCTGCTCGCGGCCAGTGCAGCCCTGGCGTCCGTGTCACACCATCGAGAGCCGACGGCACCCCGTAGGGCCCCGTAGTCCAGTGAGAAGACCAAACAGCTGGGAAGGACGGAGGGTGTGAGGTGATGGAAGAAGCAGGTGGCACGGGTGGCGGCTCGCCCCTCCGCGCTGTGGGGGACAGGTGGAGTCCTGAGCGGGGACCATGTGAGCGCGGGCAGCTAGCAGAGGGCAGCGGAGGGGAGGGGCTGGCGCAGGGACCGTCCCCCGAGACAGGTGGCGGCGGGGGGCAGACGCCTCAGTGCCTCAGAGTCGCCACGTGCTCACCTGCTCGGCGTCACCAAGGACGTGCAGGGCTGCGAGGTCAGCGGAGGCCCAGGCCAGGGATGGCCTGAGGGTCCGGAGCCTCCTGTTCGTCCGCTTTCCCGTGATAAGTCCGGGACTTTTGCGTCTGTTTCTCTCTGAGACTCAGGGCGGCTCCACGCCGGTGTGCGGTCAGTGTCTGGCCGTGGCCTGTGTGGGGAGCTCCACACAGGCTGCTCAGGGGTGGCCAGTGCGGCCACCGGTGGCCTCCGAATGTTTGGGGGGCTTCTGCCTTTTCTCTAAAAATATTTGACTAAACTGACTCTGACTTCATTGTGTGCGTACATTTCCGCTTGTGTGTGCATGTGCACACGTGTGCATGGACTTGCACACACGTGTGTGTACATATGCAGGTGGACACAGGAGCATGCATGTGTGCCTGTGTGAGTGAATGCACAAGTGTGAGCATCGTATAAGCACAGGTGTGTGGGCGTGCGCAAGCATATGTGCACACGTGTGTGTGAGTGCACATGTGCACGCGCGTGTGCATGTGTGCAGGACGACATGCATGGTGGTGCGCGCGTGTGTGCATGTGTGTGGACGTGCACGTGTGTGCATGTGTGGACACGCATGTGCATGCACATGTGCATGTGAGTAGACGTGTGTGTGTCGTGTGTGTGTCACGTGTGAGCGGGCTGCGCAGTGTGCGTGTACACACAAACGTATGTCCTGCCCGTGGTTCTTCTGTCTTGAGTCGCAGCTGTGTACTAACCTGGTACTTGGGCACATTTGCCACTCACGTCTGATGGGGAGGTGCGGGTTGTGGGGTGTGGGATCTGGGAGGTTCTCGGGGTGGGGGTGGAGAGAGATTGGGGTGCCGAAGGATGAAGCTTGCCTCTTACCCCCTTCACTCTGTTTCTTGATTCCAAGCCTCCATTCGGAGAAGGAAAGGGGGTGAGTTGTCCCCAGGGCCCCAGCTCTGCCTGACCCCGTGCGGGGCGCCGCTGGCCTGTGAGGAGCCCGTTCCCGTCGGGGGCCCAGGGGCCTGGGCCGTGCCCTCCCAGTGGCCTTCTCCCTGGGGTCTGGTGGGGGCACCGTGCGACCAGGAGAGGGACGGAGTTGTCAGGGCGGTGTTCTCCTGGGGAAGGAGCAGTGAGGCTCGCTCAGGGCCTGGGGGCTCGGGCGAGCTGGGGGCGGCCAGGTGCGTCCTGGAGCCAGGGCGGGGGTGGCTTCGGAGGGCCCGGCTCGCACTCGCTTGTGGAACATGGGCGGGGCGGGGGTGTCTGGTGCTTGAAGTGGCCCACGTCGCTTCCTGTGCCTGCTGGGGTCCCGTTTCTATGCCGACCTGCTTTGGGGTCAAGCCCAGGGCTGACAGTCTGCACGGCACTGGGGCGGGAGCCAGGCTGTCACTCACCCCCGCTCCCGTCTTCAGCCCTCAGCCACGGATCCTCCCAGGCGCCTCCCGTGCGTCATGCGTGTGCAGCCCTTTGCCAGCCTCCCGGGCGGGACAGAGCCGGGGTTCAGGCACTGGGGTCCAGCGTCTGCTCAGGCTCAGGGCCTGGCCCATCCAGCCTTGAACAGGGGTCGCTCCGGTCACGCAGCATCAGGGCCGGACAGAAGCGAGGGGCCCGCATGCGTCCGTGCGCCTGGTGCTGGCCCGGGCCTTGCCCGCCAGACAGGCTGCGCCACGCGGCCCGCGGCCTGGGCCTCCGCCCTGCGCTGTCCCCGATGGACTGCCGTCCTTCGTGTCTCCTCAGGCATGAAAGCAGGTGGCCACTTCTCTGCACCTTTGAGGCCGGCACACGGCTATTTCTGGAACGCGTCGGCTCTGCCTGCAGCTCGTTAGCGGGGCCCCCAGGGTGCTGTGCTGTGGCCGGGCGGGGGCGGGGACGGGGACGGGGACGCCGCCCCCACAGGCCTTCATCCCCCAAGCCCGCACACCCCGCCCTGGCCCCTGGGAGCAGGCGGCCGCGGTGTCCGGGCCTGGCTCCCGAGGGGCTTCGTTTTCTTAAGTGTCGAGAATCGTTTGCTTCAGACTACATTTTCTAATTTAGTTGGGGATTGGTGTCAAGCTCAGCTTGTGGCTTGCAGAATTCTTGATTCTTTCTCTCTCGAAAACCGTCTCAGCCGGCCCGGCCCGGCCCTGTGGTGGACCGCGCCGGTTCTGCCGCCTGCACGCTCGCTGGGTCTGGTCTCGAAGCCGCAGCCTCTGCACGCGCAGCCCGGCGAGCACGCGCCCTCGCCTCCCGCGGGGTGTCTCCGGTGTGGCCCCGCGTCTGTGGTTTCCGGGCAGCGTGGGGGCCGCGTCCGACCTACTCTTGGACCTGTGATCCGGGCGCTTTGTCTCTCTCGGCTTCAGCTCCTCGGGTAGGATGAGAGCAGGAACGGTGCCTTCCTCGTGTGCTGCTGTGGGCAGCGGCAGGACTCGGGGAAAGCTGTCGCCCCCGCAAGTCCCCGAGGACTCGGGTGGCAAAGGTGACCTCGGCTCCCAAGGGGAAGTGACTCACTTGGTTACAGGACGCGGACCCCTGTGGAGGCCCTGCTCGGCACCGGCCCCGGCCCTCGGCGGCACGGGGTGGGTCGGCAGACGGGGCGAGCAGCAGGGACGGGCCGGCGCCCTTTCTCTGGGGCCTGGGGTGTGCGGGCGTGCGGGGTGGTCACCAGCGTGTCCGCAGGCACAGTCGTAGCACTTCGTGCGTTGGGGCCGACTCTTGGCGCTGAAGCAGGTGCTGCCTTTATGCTTGTATCATCAGATGAGGGCCGAGTGGAAGGGGTCAGGGGGGGGGTCTGTGTTTCGGGGGGCCCGGCGGGGCTGGGAGCCCGCCTCTCAGAGGAGTTGGGGCAGGTGCTGGTGGGAGGTGTTGATCCGACCATAGTGCTCCCCATGGGGCACTGGTCAGCGAGGGGACAGGGTGACTCGATGTGTGGGCCTCCAGGGTTGGGCCCCGAACGAGAAGCAGCAGGCACAGGAAACGCACGGTCAGCAGACCCTGCTGTTGGGTACTGGGGGCCGGAGCGATGGGTGGAGTGGGCAGGCTACTGGGCGAGGGTCAGCGTGGCAGCCAGGGGGACGCTGGAGCTGCCCCAATACCTGCTGCGCCCCACGCACTGGCCCGAGCGGCCCCCCAGCCGTCTGGCCTGAGCCCGTCGCTCTCAGACACCTGCATTGACTCGATGAAAATTCCAAGTGACGTTAATAATCAGAAACACTTTTAAAAACAGCAGTTGTTTTAATAAAAGCAGAACTTTGTAAATGACGTATCTGAGAAGCTGCCCAGGCCGCCTGCTTCTCCCTGGGTCTTCCTTCCCCTCCCCTGGCTGCTTTCTCAGCACCGTCCCCACACCCCCTCCGCTCCCCCACACCCCCTCCGCTCCCCCACACCCCCTCTGCTCGGCACCTTCACCCTGGATGAAGGATCTTTGCTCCCGAAGTCTGCGTGGAGCCTCTATTAGGTCCCTGGCAAGGGGCCGTGAGCTGTTTGCCGATGGCCCCCGTTCGCTCATCCTCCACTTAGGTCTTTTCTGGTGCCTGCTGCACCTCGGGGTCTGTCCTGGAGCAGCGGGGACATGGGCTGTAATGCCTCGTGCCAACGAGACGTGAAAGGCACAGAAAACACACACTCGGGCAGACCCTGGGCTCTAGACAAGCTGTGCCACCCCGTCCCCTCTCCAGTGCTCAGCCAGTGTTTCCAGGCGTGGGGCCCGCGGGTCACCTGGACCCTCCCCGAGGATGGCGAGGGGGGCGGGCGGGGTCTGGGCTCCGTGGGAAGCGCGCCCTGGGGAGTGTGGGGCTGGAGCCGGCGGCCCCGGGAGGGCACGGCGGCACCGCCAGGGCCGGGGGCTCGGGTCCCGGTGGCTGACACGGTGCCTTCTCGCCGTGCAGAGAAGCTGGACGAGATCCTGGCGGCCGCCGCGGAGCCCACGCTGCGGCCCGACATCGCCGAGGCCGACTCGCGAGCCGCCACCGTCAGGCCGCGGCCCACCAGCCGGAGGATCACGCCGGCCGAGATCAGCGTAAGCCGCTGGGGGCCGGGCACGGGCTTCGTGCGTTTTCTGGGGCGGGGCCCATCACGTGGACGGACCTCGCTCTCCAGGGGTCGCGAAGGACCCACGGCCCCTCCCGGAGGCACTCGGGGCGTCGCGGCCCCCGGCATCCTCGCTTCGGGGCCGCCCCCGCAGGCGGGTCGTGTGCCGCAGGAGGACCCCGCAGAGGCCCCAGCCCCGATGCTGCCCCGTGGTGTGTCTGCCCCAGCCCGCTTCTCCCGCCTGGCGCCTCTGGGTGCTCCCCCCGCCGCACCCGGGCCACCCCGCAGGGCCACTGTCGGCTCCGGCCGCGTCCGCCGCAGCCCCAGCCCGCTGGCCGTGCCCCTGCTCGGCGGCACCATCCATGTGCAGGGCGTCTGGTCCCGGGCCTAGCAGGGGACGGGCGAGGCTGGGCGAGGGGGGCGCACCCTAGAACCTCCTATCCCCTCCACACAGTCGTTGTTTGAGCGCCAGGGCCTCCCGGGCCCAGAGAAGCTGCCCGGCTCCCTGCGGAAGGGGATTCCTCGCACCAAGTCTGTAGGTACGCAGGGCAGGGGGGCGGCAGGCGGGGCTGCGGGCGGGGCAGGCAGGAGGGGTTGCACCCAGGCGGAGAGGGGGCGGGATCCTCTCCCCACCTTCAGCCGGGGTTTCCAGGTCCCCTCTGGGTCCTGCCGCTCGCAGGCCCCAGCCCAGGAATGTCACGTGTGTGGACGTAACGGGGGTCCGTCCTTCCCTGAACCCAGAGACACTTATTGAAGCAGACCTTTGAGAACCCCCCACACCCATCCACTGTCCCTGCCCAAGGGTGCCCCCCTCAGGCTCCCCGTCCAGGGGGCCCCCCATCCAGCGCTCCCCGTCCGTCTGGCGGGCCCCCCAGCCTCCAGCACCCCATCCCCGGTCTTCTGTCTTCTCTCCTGGATGCCTGAGTGCGTGTCACGTCTCTGGTTCCAAAACCACCCTCCCCTCGAACCTGCCCCACCCCCAGGACCGCTCAGTGCCTGCGCCCTCCTCACTGCCGGGTCCTCCGAGGTCACCTGTCCTTGCCGTGTCCCACCCCCCACAGCCCCTGAGGCTGGCGCTGCCTGTCCTAAACCTGAAACTGCTCCCCTCAGACTCACCAGTGGTTGCCAGGCCCCCCCCGGTGGACGGGGACCAGCCTTCTCCTCTCTGATCTCCATCAGCACCTCACTCTTCCGCTTCCTCACCCCTGAAACTCCGCTGCCGGGTTTCGGGCGACCGGTTTTCCCCTCACTTCTCTGCTGTGTGCCCCCCATGCCGCACCCACGGGCCCTTCCCAGGCTGTGTCCTTAGTCTCTGCCTTTCGCACTGACGGACGTCACCGCACCCCGGCCACTGCCGCCCCCTGCTTGGCCGTCTCCCATCTTGACCCTGGGCCTGGGCACCTCACGAGCCCTACCCACTGCTCATCCCTCTAGGCACCCTGAGCCCCTCCCCCGCTCACCTGTTCATCCACCCACTGACCTGTCCACTGGTCTGTCCGTCGCCCAGCCCGTCCCCTGCCACCCCGTCAGCGCCCGCAGCACTTGGTCCGACCGTGCCGCGCTCGCCGCTGCTCGGGCCCCGGTGGCGATGCTCCCGGCAGCTCCCTGTCCCACGCTGGGGTGAGGCCCAGAGGCAGAACGACTTCCCCGAGGTCACCGCTGCCTCACCTGTCTTCTGTCCACCCATCTGGCCGACCGGCTGCCCAGACCCCAATCCCTCATTCACCCCAGGACCCCGGACGATCGAGGCCCACTCTGGGCTGACCCTGGGCCAGGTGTGGGGGCTCAGTTGGGGGAGGTGACACGTGCGCAGACAGCTCAGCTCAGCAGCTCCGTGGTGAGTTGAAGGAGTGTGTGCAGGTGGAGACGAGGGGACATCAGCGGCACCCGAGCGTCTGGGAGGCTGGGGGGGGGGGCGTTCACGCGTAGCCGTGCAGAACGAGAGGGGGCGTGTGGGCGATAACGTGGCGGCGTGCTGATGACAGCCGCCCACTGTGTGTGGCACGGTCCCTCAGGGACCGCCGTGGGTCATTTCTGGAGGCGGGAAGGTGGGGAAGAGAGCAGGAGAGACTGCAGCTCCTTTGGCACCAAGGGGCACGCTCTGGCCGCGGCCTAAACCCTGGGCATCCTCGTCTTCCGCTTCCGCGACCCTGGGCGTGACCTCACTGACCTCGCAGCGTCTTGCTCCCAGCAGACAGCTGTCTCCTCAGCTCCGCCCTCCAGTCCATCCCTCCGGGCAGGCGGGGCCTTCTGCAGGGCAGACACCACCCCTCACCCCTCCCTCCAGTTGACCCTCCGTGGGCGCCCCCTGCCTTAGAGTCCTGGGGACAGGCCCAGCCCTCATTTGCTTCGTCTGGGGACACTTGTCGCCGCCTCCTGCCCCGGGCCTGCCGCTCACTGCCCTCCACCTGCCTCAGGGCGCAGAGGCCTGTCCCTCCCAGGGCCAGATCCAAGTGCCCGCCCGGCGGCAGTGGCCCCCGGTGGGAGCGCAGCTCCCCCCGCTCACCCTGCCAGGCCCTCTGTGCGCGGACTGTGCGGGGAGCTGAGGGCAGCTCGCCTCCGACCCCCGTGGCCCCCGCCTGTCGTCGACGCAAACATGGAGTTGTTGGGCTCGTGGGGCTCCCACCGCTGGTCCTGGCCGTGTGGCCACGGGCACGCGACTCAGGTCCTGGCCCGTGGGCACGGGGCCATCTCGAGCCTGCACGCCAGGCGCCCCCAGCAGGCTGCACTCGTGGGCCACGCGCCGCCCTCGAGCGGCGCTCGCGCAGTGGGCACCGGCCGCTGTCCGGGAGACGGCGAGGCCCCCGCCCCGGACGGCAGCAGAACACGTGCCCGGTTCCGCCCTGCGGCCCGTGACCCGTCTGCCCCTGAAGTTAGAACCTGCTGCCAGGCCTCCGGCACCCTCCGGAGCAGCCGCTTCTCCCCGTGGCCGCGCCACACGCACGGCTTGTGGCTACTACGTGCTGGGCAGAGATGGGCGCCGTCCCGCGTCCAGCGTTGGGCGTGGACAGCAGGCTAAAGATGGTGGCGATGACAACCTCAGCCGCCCGCCTGGGCTGCCTCGAGGTGTGTGGCCCCGTGCTGGGCTTTGTGTCTCCGCTCACATTGGCCCACGTGGCCCTGAGATGAATCACTGAGGTGCCACGAGGCTGGGGGTGTCAGACGGTGAAGCCCCTCGCACAGGGCCCACGCGTGCTGTCGGGGACCAGGTGCGGCCGCGGCGGCTGGGGACAGGCACCTGTGCTGTGCTGAGTTCATGGAGAGGACCAGACCTGGTCCGCGGCCAGCTGGGCACACCTGCAGCTCAGGTGTCCATGGGAACTCCTGCCGGGCCCTCGCCAGGTGGCAGGAGGCGACGGCCCCGAGCGCCCAGCCTGGCCTGGCAGGGGCCACAGCCATGTCGGCCTGAGCAGGTAGAGTGGGCTTCATTTTGAGCCTGTGTGACCCGTGAGAGAACTGAGGGGCCCCGGGCCTGGCCTGGGGACACGCAGCCAGTCTGGGGCGAAACTGAAGCATGCGTCGGGCTCAGCCTGCAGGTCCATTTGGCCCTCCCGCCCGCCGCCCGGTCGCTAAGGTGACAGCAGTGACCCTGGCAGCCACTCCTGGCCCCGAGCCGTCTGGCTGGTCTCTGGGCTTCGCTTTGCGCTGAGCGCCCCTAACCCGGGCGTTGGCGCTCACGGTGCGTGTCCTGCTGTCTCCTCGTCCACAGTATGGTTCCCGCTCTGGGAGTGTCCCTCTCGTTCTTGACCATCTCCCTTCCTCCCGCCTCTGGTCACCACCAGGGCCCTCTGGTGACACCTGCTTGTCCCACGGCCAGCGCTCAGTCTGCAATGGGATCTGCACCGGCCCCCAGCTCTTCTCTGCCGTTCTGTCCCGGGGACGGGGCCTCCCCGGTCCTCCCGGGTGTCCCCTTCCACCCGCCGCACGGCCTGCTGCTCAGACAGACCTTGTCCCAAGCTGGGGGGGCGGAGCCTGTGCCGTGCACCTCCTGTGCCCTCCACCCAAAGCGGTCCCTCACCTCAGCCTTCGAAAGGACCCATCTGAACCAGCGCAGTGCTTGGGGTGCAGACCCTGGGCATCCGGGGAGCGGCCCGGGTTGGGGGCCTGGCTCAGGTCCCTGCTCAGGGCTCCCCAACCCCAGGCCGCACCCGCCCTGACTCCATCTGCCCGGGCAGGCGGCGGGAGGTGGGGGGGTGGAGTCGGGCGGGGGAGGGGGGGTGGAGTCGGGAGGGGCGGGGCGCGGGCCGGGGTCCCAGGGGCCCCCGCCGGCCTCACGGCGCCCTCTGTCCGCAGGGGAGGATGAGAAGCTGGCGTCCCTGCTGGAGGGGCGCTTCCCGCGGAGCACGTCCATGCAGGACCCCGTGCGCGAGGGCCGCGGCATCCCGCCCCCGCCGCAGACCGCGCCCCCGCCCCCGCCCGCCCCCTACTACTTCGACTCGGGGCCGCCCCCCGCCTTCTCGCCGCCGCCCCCGCCGGGCCGCGCCTACGACACGGTGCGCTCGAGCTTCAAGCCCGGCCTGGAGGCGCGCCTGGCTGCGGGGGCCGCCGGCCTGTACGACGCGGGCGCGGCCCTGGGCCCGCTGCCCTACCCCGAGCGGCAGAAGCGCGCGCGCTCCATGATCATCCTGCAGGACTCGGCGCCCGAGGCGGGCGACGTGCCCCGGCCCCCGCCGGCGGCCACCCCGCCAGAGCGCCCCAAGCGCCGGCCGCGGCCGCCGGGCCCCGACAGCCCCTACGCCAACCTGGGCGCCTTCAGCGCCAGCCTCTTCGCGCCGTCCAAGCCCCAGCGCCGCAAGAGCCCGCTGGTGAAGCAGCTGCAGGTGGAGGACGCCCAGGAGCGCGCGGGCCTGGCCGTGGGCAGCCCCGGCCCCGGCGGCGGCAGCTTCGCCCGCGAGCCCTCCCCGACGCACCGCGGCCCGCGGCCCGGCGGCCTGGACTACGGCCCCGGGGACGGCCCGGGGCTGGCGTTCGGCGGCCCGGCCAAGGACCGGCGGCTGGAGGAGCGGCGGCGCTCCACGGTGTTCCTGTCGGTGGGGGCCATCGAGGGCAGCGCCCCCAGCGCCGACCTGCCCTCCCTGCAGCCCTCGCGCTCCATCGACGACCGCCTCCTGGGGGCCGGCGCCGCGCCCGGCCGCGACCTGCTGCTGCCCTCCCCCGTCTCCGCGCTGAAGCCGCTGGTCAGCGGCCCCAGCCTGGGGCCTTCCGGCTCCACCTTCATCCACCCGCTCACCGGCAAACCCCTGGACCCCAGCTCGCCCCTGGCCCTCGCCCTGGCTGCCCGCGAGCGGGCGCTGGCCTCGCAGACGCCCTCCCGCTCCCCCACGCCTGTGCACAGCCCCGACGCCGACCGCGCCGGGCCGCTGTTTGTGGACGTGCAAGCCCGTGACTCTGAGCGAGGGGCCCTGGCCTCCCCGGCCTTCTCCCCGAGGAGCCCCGCCTGGGTCCCCGTGCCCGCGCGCAGGGAGCCGGAGAAAGCTCCCCGGGAAGAGCGGAAGCCGCCCGAGGACAAGAAGTCCATGATCCTCAGCGTCCTGGACACGTCCCTGCAGCGGCCGGCCGGCCTCATCGTCGTGCACGCCACCAGCAACGGCCAGGAGCCCGGCGGGCTGGGGGCCGAAGAGGAGCGGCCGGGCCCCCAGGAGCTGGCCCCGGCCCCCGCGCAGTCGGCCGTGGTGGCAGAGCCCCTGCCCAGCCCCCGGGCGCAGCCCGCCGGCAGCACCCCGGCAGACGCCGGGCCGGGCCAGGGCAGCTCGGAGGAGGAGCCGGAGCTGGTGTTCGCGGTGAACCTGCCTCCCGCCCAGCTGTCCTCCAGCGACGAGGAGACCAGAGAGGAGCTCGCCCGCATCGGGCTGGTGCCGCCCCCCGAAGAGTTCGCCAACGGGGTCCTGCTGGCCACCCCGCTGCCCGGCCCCGGCCCCACGCCCACCACGGGGCCAGGCCCGGCCGCAGGGAAGCCGAGCAGCGAGCTGCCGCCCGCCCCCGAGTCGGCGGCCGACTCCGGGGTGGAGGAGGCCGACACACGCAGCTCCAGCGACCCGCACCTCGAGACCACGAGCACCATCTCCACGGTGTCCAGCATGTCCACCCTGAGCTCCGAGAGCGGGGAGCTCACCGACACCCACACCTCCTTCGCTGACGGACACACTTTTCTACTCGAGAAGCCACCAGTGCCTCCCAAGCCCAAGCTCAAGTCCCCGCTGGGGAAGGGGCCGGTGACCTTCAGGGACCCTCTGCTGAAGCAGTCCTCGGACAGTGAGCTGATGGCCCAGCAGCACCTGGTCGCCTCCGCCGGGGTGGCCTCTGCCGCCGGGCCTGCTCGCCCTCGCTACCTCTTCCAGAGAAGGTCCAAGCTGTGGGGGGACCCCGTGGAGAGCCGGGGGCTCCCCACGCCCGACGACGACAAGCCAACTGTGATCAGCGAGCTCAGCTCCCGCCTGCAGCAGCTGAACAAGGACACGCGCTCCCTGGGCGAGGAGCCCGTCGGCGGCCTGGGCGGCCTGCTGGACCCGGCCAAGAAGTCGTCCATCGCGGCAGCTCGGTGAGCAGGGCCTCGGGGAGGGTGCTGTCCACGCCCGCGGGCCCCCGCTCTCCCGCCCGCCCCTCCCTCCCTGTCCGCCCCGGCCGCCGGCCCGCCCCCCTCCGGGCCCGGCTCTGTCTGTCTGTCTGAGACGGGCCCGCAGGGGCTCGACACCGGGCTCTTCTCTCCGTCCTTGTTGGTGCCGAGGGGGTGGCCGCCCATCAGGGCCGCACCGGCGGCTCAGCCCTCACTTGCTCCTCACCAAAGCTGCCTCCACCGGTGCTGGCCGTCCTGGGGTCCCGGCACCCACGTGGCTGCCCTGTGTGGCTGGGGCCACCTTCCTGTAGCTGGCTGCCTCTCACCTTGCTTCCTCTTCCCTGGGGGGCCCACCCCAACTTCCTGCTTTCACCCCAGACTCGTGTCTGTCCCTCGGCAGCACCTCAGAGTCTCTTGGACACCGATTCTGGGGTGCGACTTTGGAAGTGTGCTGAGCCGTTCTAGACGGAAGTCACGGCACCCCATCTTCACTCTTTCCCGCCTTCACACCTCCCCCGCCCCCGTCTGTCCTGCCCTCCTGCCTCCTGCCCTGGGTGTGGGCCTGGGGGGCCACACTGTGCCTGGAAGTGGGGGGGGGGGCGCGGCTCTGGCTGGGAGAAGCTGCAGGAGGCCTGGGGCAGGTCTCTGGGGTCTGGCTTTGAGGCCTGGTTCCCAAGGCTCCGCCCCCGAAGGGGACCCCGGGGGCAGCTGGGTATCGAGGGAGAGCTGGCTCCTGCTGTGGTGCTGGCGTGGGGCTGAGCTGGTCCCTGGCGGCCTGGCTGCCTTTTCCCAGCTGCCTTAAGCTGTCCCGTTCTCTGGTTTCGGGGAGTGTGTGGGGCGCCACACCCTGCCTGCTTGCTTCCCAGGACCGCCAGAGCGACCCCTTCCTGTCGGCTTGAAGGGGGCCTCCACGAGGCAGTGAGGGGTCCGGGGCTTCTGTGGGCTTGTCCGACTCATCTTCTTCTTCTTCTTCCAGTTGAGGGTTCAGAAGGGAAGTGGGGGCTCGGGAGGCTCATGGCACCCCCGAGTGGCCCAGGGCTGTGGCCCTCCAGCTCCTGCCGCGCCCAGGGCTCGATCTGGGGCCCGCACTCTCTTGCAACTCCCAGTTGAAGTCGAGAGGCCTCTTCCCAGCAGGGCAGCGTCGAAAGTGCCCTTAGACTGGGCGTGACGGTGCGGCTGGCGGTGCCCAGCGGGGTGGGCAGCCGGGTCCCAGGCCTCCGCAGGACCAGGCCCCGAGTCTGGGTTCCCGGCCCAGGTTCACCAGCGCCTGCCCACAGCCTCCGCCAGGCCTCTGTTCCTCTGTGTCCTTTGGTCCCAACGAAAACTAAAGCCACTCGACATGGGTAGCTCAGCGCCCAGTACAGCTCAGACGCTCAATAAACATTTGCCAAACGGATGAAAGAATGAAGCTGCATGCAGGTGCTGTCTTTTGTGATTTGAGGTTTAGGGAGGCGGCTGAGGGCAGAGGCCACAGGACAGACACGCGGCTCAGATTTCCTGGGCGTTGAGCCCCCGTGATCAGGCACAGGCGAGCCCAGACCCCGTCACCCGCTCTGCTGGCTGCCGAGGG
>CM053503.1:22356-60985 GCA_028627145.1 Eidolon dupreanum | reverse complement strand
TGAACCGGAGCGCCGGTGGCTCAGAAGCTCTTTTGGAGCTGACGGGTGCTGTGGCGGGCCGGGCCGGGCCTGGGGCCTGGCGGGAGGCGGCGAGGCGCCCGGGAGCAGTTGTGGGCAGTGATGGGCGAGCACGGGTGGCGTGGGAGCTGCGGGAGGGACGCTGCTGGGGCTCCTGCCCTGGGGGCATGTGGGACACCCTGCTCGCCGAGGGGAGGGCGGGGAGGGGAGGAGCTGACACCCGGGCCGGAGGCACCCTGGCCACCCCTCATGCCCTGGCTGTCTCCCGCATGCTCTGTGCAGCATGTTTAGGGCTGTGAGGGGCACCCCCCACCCCCAGCCCAGCGGACCGGGGCGCCTCAGTGCCTCCCACCCAGCCCGCTGGGCTCAGGCCGAGCCGCTCGACCGCACACGCCTGCTCCCTCCGCCTTCACGGCTCGGCGGTGGTCCGGCCACCGTGCCAGACGCTGGGACGCCGCTGACGCCCAGTCCCCGCAGGACCCATCACGATGCCGGCCCCAGGCTGGGGTGCTGTGCGAGGCCGGGCCCAGCCCCGTGGGCACTGTCCCCTCCACGTTGCCCCGCCCCCCCCAGCAGCCGCCACCCCTGGGCACCCAGCACCCCCTGGAACAGCCCCTCGCGCTTCCCCCTGCCCCTGCACAGCGGCCCACGGCACCCCGGAGACCAGCTGTGTGGAGCAGGAACTCTCCTGCTTGGCGTCTGTTCCCTGGGCCCAGTGTCCTTAGAGCTGCTGCCCACGGGGGCGGGGCACGGTCTGGCCTCTTCAAAAGGCTCCGCTTTGGGTCTGAGAAATTGGGAGGTGACAGCAGGCACAAGGCTGAGGAGAGGCCACTGGACGGCGATGGGAACAGGTCAAGTGGTGGGGAGAGTGGGGTGTCCAGGGAGAGGCGCCCTCACACAGGTGGGAGGTGGGGAGACAGACCTGCTTTAGGGGAGGGGGTGCGGTGTGGGGGTACCCATCAGGGTAGCACAGAGGTGGGGCAGGGAGCGGGAGGCTGGACGGCAGCTGGAGAGAGGCCGGCCCGGCAGCAGAGGACACGAGGGGTCACTAGACGTCCACAGCGTCCACGCAGAGCCTGTCGGCACCGCTGCGGCTCGCCCCTCGCACGCCGGCGAGCAGGCCACCGGCAGACCGGGGGCCCCCCCGGTGCACCCCGGCCTGGCCAGCACCCGCAGCTGTTCCAGCTGGGCCCCCGGCCGCCACATCCGAGCCCTGCTCGCCGGGGGTCCGGCCGGGGCCCCTGCGCCTGGCCGCCCTGGCCGTGGCCGGGCCCGCAGGCGTGTGCCGGCTGCCTGGCCCAGGCCGCTAACTCTCTCTCTCACCGCTCTCTCCCGCCCATCTGCATGTGGCTGCTCTGCCTAGCTGCGCGGTGGTCCTGAGCGCCGGCTGTGTAAGTGAGCATGCGCATCCCATGCCTCTCGCTGTCCAGGCACCACACCGGCCACCGCGCCCTCCGCTCGGCCTCCGGAGCCCCTCCCCCGCCCACTGCCGCAGCGGGCGGGGTTCCGGACCCTGGGCGGTCTCCGGAGGAGCCGCCTCCTGCCATGGCCAGGCTGGCAAGGGGCTGGCGGTCTGGAGTCCTGCCATCCGCTGCTGGGAAGTGAGGCGCCACCTGTGTGTGTGCGTGTGTGTGCGTGTGTGTGCATGTCCGCACGCGTGTGCTGCCGAGTCCCTGTCACGAGCAGGCCCCTGCCACCGCGGCTGCATGTGTGTGACGCGTGTGGGTGCTCCTGGCTGCTGCCGTGTGCTGTCCTGTGCAGGGGGCCCGGTGTCATGGGTGTGTTGCTGCCTCATACCTGTCCTGCACGTGCCCGTGCTCCATGTGGGCATGAACTCTGCCTCATGTGTGTCTGGCGTCGTGAGCTCGTTTAGCTTCCTGCTGCTGCCAGCCTTCATCAGGACTCAGTCATCCCTGAAGCCAGTCCAGGTCCCCCTGGGTCCCCTCACGAGAGCAGAGCTGTGTGTGGGGTGCTGCGGGTTCTGCCAGAGCCCTGCCCCCCCCCCCCCGGGCGTGGTCCCGGCTGTCAGGGATGGGTAGTCAGCCCTGTGCTGAGAGGCTGTTTTCCCCCTCCCCCTGCCCCCTCCCCCCGTGGGATGGCCTTGGAGCCCCCTGGAGTGGAGGGGGCTGGGGTTTTACCGTTCTCATTATTCCAGTCCGGCTCGCCCGCCCCCGCACCCCACCGCAGGGCGCAGGTTCTGACCTGCGGGCCAGACAGAACGGCGGGAGTGACCACGGGGTCCCGCCCTCTTTCTTCCGCCAGCCCCCCGCCCCCAGAGAGTGTCCTCCGGGCGCTGGCCCCACCCCCCCACCCCCCGCGGACCGCCCCCGCCGCGCCCGGCGCCCCTCACCTGGCCTTGACCCCCTCTCCCTCCGCAGGCTCTTCAGCAGCCTCAGTGAGCTGAGCTCCATCTCAGCGCAGCGCAGCCCTGGGGGCCCGGGCGGCGGGGCCTCCTACCCGGTGCGGCCCGGCGGCCGCTACCCCGTGGCGCGGCGCGCCCCGAGCCCGGTGAAGCCCGCGTCGCTGGAGCGGGTGGAGGGGCTGGGGGCGGGCGCGGGGGGCGCGGGGCGGCCCTTCGGCCTCACGCCTCCCACCATCCTCAAGTCGTCCAGCCTCTCCATCCCGCACGAGCCGAAGGAGGTGCGCTTCGTGGTGCGCAGCGTGAGCGCGCGCAGCCGCTCGCCCTCGCCGTCGCCGCTGCCCTCGCCCGCCGCCGGCCCCGGCCCCGGCGCCCCCGGCCCGCGCCGGCCCTTCCAGCAAAAGCCGCTGCAGCTCTGGAGCAAGTTCGACGTGGGCGACTGGCTGGAGAGCATCCACCTGGGCGAGCACCGCGACCGCTTCGAGGACCACGAGATCGAGGGCGCGCACCTGCCGGCGCTCACCAAGGACGACTTCGTGGAGCTGGGCGTGACGCGCGTGGGCCACCGCATGAACATCGAGCGCGCGCTCCGGCAGCTGGACGGCAGCTGACGCCCCGGCCTCGCGCGGCCGCCCTGCCGGCAGGGCCGCCCCCGCGGCCGCGGGCTCGGCCTGCCCCCGGACGGCGCCCGGCCAGGAATGTTGCATGAATCGTCCCGTCTGCTCTTGCTCGGAGACCTGCCCTGTACATTGCTTCGTGCCCGCGGCCGGCGAGCCCCCCGCACAGGCCAGGAAGGGCTCGGCCGGCGCTGCAGCGGGGGCGCGGGCCGTGCGCCCCGCTGCCTCCCGCTCGGCTCCTGGTGGCTCCTCCCCCGGGGGGCGCCTAGTCCAGCATGCGAGGTCAGGACACACCTTGGTGACTCGGGGGGTGGGGGGAGACATTGGGGTTCTTGGTTGGGGGCCAGGGAGCCCCCGTTTTGCATATTTTAATCCACTCTATATTTGGAACGAGAAAAAGAACAAATATCTCTGTCCTTAACAGCATCCCTTCCCCGCCCCTCCAGCGCCCTCCTGGTCCCGCTGTGGCTGCCCAGTCTTCCATCTCCGGCCCCTCACTGCCACTGCCGCCCCGCACGGGGCAGGGGACACTCCAGCTGGTCTGGGGTTGGCTGGGGTCCCAGCAGCCCGCCCTGGGGCCCTGGCTCAGCCTTCTCCCCTCGCTGAGCTGTGGCGTGCCCCACCGACCCTCAGGTGCTGCGTGGAGGAGGGGCGGCGGGCGACGGTCCCTGCCCGGCTCTGGCGAGGTCAGGCGACCTGGGAGGCTTGCCCTGTGGGGGGGGCAGGGCCCTGGCACCTGCCCCCAGCCATCTCCATCACAGGGTCCCTCCCGGGAGGGGTCTAGCCGCCTCCCCACACGGTGGGGCCACCACAGCAGAGACCCCCGGTCTCCTGCCCCGCCTCTGTGTGCGCACGTGTGCGAGTGTGGCCCTGCGGGCAGCCACATGCGCGGAGCCCCGCGTGCGCCCGAGCGGGGCGCCGTCCCGAGGGGCCGCCCGAGCCGGGGCGGGGCCTTCAGGAGCACACGAGGCGTGCGCGTGCGACAGCACCCGTCTCCTCTTCCAAAGAAAGTCCGAGGCCGCCTTGCCCCGGGCGCTGCGGGTGGCCTGGAGCCCGCCCCGCCGCGCGGCCGCTGGGGCGGCACCGCGGGCGTGGAGGCAGCACGCCCCCGTCAGGCTTTGGGGGGCCCAGGACGACCCCTAGCGTCAGGCCACCGGCAGCCCTGGGGCGAAGCAAAGACCCCAGAGGGCTTCCCAGCCCCTCTTACTGTGACTCCTCACGCTCAGCGCGGCCTGCGTGGTGGGGGCCCTGGCCGTTTTTAAACCTAGGGTTTGGAGTCTGGACTAAGCTCCATCCACGTCACTCACAAGTTTCTGTTTATATTTCTAGATTTTTTTAATAAAACAAAAAAAAAAAACCAGAAAACAAGTTTCCACAGCCCAGGGGCCTGGCATGCCGGTTTGTGCCCGCCCACCCCGCCCCTGCCCACGGCCCGTCCCCTGGGCAGAGCCGCACCCGGGCCCATGCAGCAGCAGACCACACACCGCAGTCCCTGTACCCGACTGCCACGTGCACACTCAGTCTCACACTCACCTGTGGGTTTTCGGTTCCGTTCGATTTGGGTTTTTAACTTTACAGGGTCAGTCCCGCTTCGCCCCCCCTTTTGTATGGAGCTCCGCCCGGGGACGTCACCCCCGCTCCAGTCCCGAGGCCTCCTGACCCTGACGTTGTGATACTCCCCACAGAGATCTATGTTTCTTATATTATTATTGATAATAATTATTATAATATTATGTAATAAATTTATAAGAAATGAAACGACGTCTCAGTGCCTGCTTCGGGGCTTGCTCGGGGCACTGCTCCGCTGCCCCTGCCCCGGCCTCCCCGCCGCCCGCCCTGCGGGTCCCGCGGAGCCCTGCACACGCCCACCTCGCGGGAAGCGCCTCACCGCCCAGCGGCGCACGGACTGACGCCTCTGCGTGTCCCCCGCGGCCCCTGTCCCGCTGTGTCCAGCCGTCCCTAGCGTCTGCTGCCCGTGTTCGAGCCCTGTCCCTCCTGTCGCGGTGGGCCCGCCCCCTCGGCTGCTGTCAGGCCTTGCCTCTCCCTGAGCTGAGTCACGCGAGCAGCCCCCCGCCCCGGCCAGCGGTGGGGCAGGTCCCGTGTGGCACGTGGCGGCAGGTGGCCGGCCGGCAGGACGGAGGGGCCTCGGCGAGTGGAAGGGGGGTGAGCTGTGAGGTGAGGCCGGAAGGAGGCCGGGGCCCCGCGAGGGCGGTGGCCGCAGCCCCGGGCCCGGCTGTGGAGGAGCCGACCCCTCTGGAGTCCCGAGCGAGTCACCAGCACCCCCTCGGGGAAACGGCACCGAGGCCGCAGCCTCTCCTCACACAGGGCTGTGCTGGAGAACGGGGTGGCATGGGGCCGTGCAGGGAGGGGGGAGGTGACACAGGGACAGCTGGGAAGCAGAAGGCTCAGGGATCAGGGTGACGAGGTATGGAGTGGGCACTGGACGGCTCGGGTGGATCGGGGCGGGGGCCAGCGGGAGGGCCACACGCAGGCGGAGGGTGTGGCGGCTCCGCTGAGGCCGCGGCCACCCCTGCCCCACGGCCCGCGGGCCCCAGCCTGGGCCCAGAGTCCCCGCTGCCTCCCTCCCCCACACTGTGGGGACGGCATGAGAAGGCGGACGAAGTCACTCTTGGAGAGGGCTGCTGCTTCCATCAGGTTAGAGGACAGAATTAACCCTCGTGGGACGTGGGCCGGGCCCGCAGCCCCTTCCAGGACCCGAGTGGGCCTCGCTCTGGGGCCAGCGACCGCAGTCCAGACTACAGACGTCGTGTCTTCTAACCTTATTACCGCATCACCCCTAATGTCTGAAAAACAAGGTAGTTTTGTGTTTTACACAGAATATTTTTGTCATGTTTAAATATTTGCTATTGTGATTTTCAGAAGATGGTGCATATTAACATTTAAAATAAATATTTACACGATTCCATTGAATAATTCTCATGGATCTAAACACCATGTCAATTTTACGCCCATCTAAATCCTATAAAAACACCTGAATCGACTTTTCTTTAACACTGAAAACTTTAATATCACTTCCTGAACCCTTACTGCCATTTCTTGAACTATGTTTCCGAAGTCGATTTTGGTTACTGGGTCAGATGCAATTTGGCGTTCGGGCACACGCACCTGGCATGCTTGGGCTGGTGAAGTGGGACCCCCTGACCTTGGCAGAGGAGGTGAGACCAGCTGACATTAAGATTAAAGAAGGAAGGAAGGGAGAGAGGAAAGAGGGTGGGTGAGAGGAGAGGAGGGAGGGAGGAAGGTCGGGAAAGAGGGAGGGAGAAAAAAGGAGGGAAAAAGAGACCTCGGATGCTTGTGCAGGTGAGAAAACACTCATGTGGCAGGAGCAAGCTCTGTGACGGCCAGGCACAGGGGCGTGGGAGACCTTCCTAGTCAGACTGTGTCCCCACAGCCCTCCTTCACTGTGACATGGAGACCAGCGCTCCTCATACTCACTCAGGAAGGAGGGCGACCTCCTGACAGGCACGTAGCAAAGATGAAAATCTCGTGACGTTCACATAGTTGATACTGAGATCCGATTGCATTCATCTAGCAAAGTAACTCCTCTCGCTTGGCAGAGAAGGAAATAACGCATGTGGAAACTCAGTGAGGGTGCTATGTCACCCCGCCACGCACGGGGGGGGCAAGCCTTGTCACTTCCTGGTAAGCAGATGAGACGTCCTGCCAAGCAGCAGGTGAGGCAGGGCCTCCTGCCCTGCAGGGAGAGGGGTCTGGGGATGCCCACAGGGAGAACACAACAGCTTCTGGACAGTCAGGTGAGGCGAGGTCTCTGGACAGCCCTTCGGAGGAAGTAGGATGTGCTGACAATTAGGTGGGCAGGGGCAGGGAGGACAAGGCCTGTGGCACTCGGATAGAGAGATGAGAGGTGCTTATTCTAAAGCAAGGAAGGGGAGACCCCTCGGTCATCTAGAGGTGGAACCTCAAGACGGAAGCTGAAGGGAAGAGGCCTGACGGTCAGTGACGAGATTCCCAACACCGGCTGGAGGAGATAAAGCGTGTGGCTCTCGGGTAGGGCACGAAAGACCCCTCTGCACTCAAGTTGATGCGAGACCTCGTGACCCTCAGGAAGGAGAGGGAACCCGTCAGGCACTCAGAGAGTTGGGAGGGGATCTCATGCTGCTCAGGTACAGAATCCGTGACCAAGGGACACTCAGGTGGTGGAGACGAAGCCTTTGGTCCTGAGATGGAAGAAGGACGTTCTCACAGTCAGGGAGAGACGACAGCACCTCCTGGGTGCTCGGCTGGAGGGGAACTGACCTCCCGGGGGCTGCGAGAACGCAGGACGTTCAGTTAGAAAAGACGCTCAGGTAAAGGGCTCGACGTTGTCCGATGATCTGAAAACCCTCCACGCTCAGGACGGGGACTCGCGGCGTCCTGGCACTCAGGTGGACAGGTGGGACCACGTGACGCACGCCTGGGGTGCGTGCGACTTCTCGCCCCTCAGGCTGGCTGGGCCCTCGCACTCGGAGCAGGGGAGGCGGCCCCTCCACTCCTGCAGGTATGTGAGGTGAGTGTCTGTCACACTCTGGTAGCTGAGACGCTGACTCCCGACAGTCAGAAGAAATGCCACTTCGTGATACTCGGGAGTCGGAGACGCCGCGCTTGGCCGGGTCCACTCCGGCGGAGCACGGGCCCGCGGGAGGCGGGCTGGGCCCTAAATCCCAGCCTCGCAGAGCGGCCTTCGGAAGAGCAGCTGGGAGCGTGCGCCCGGCACCCGCGCCCGGGCCTGTCGCCCTTAACCGCCCACACCGCGCCTCCGGTCAGAGCCACCGAGCTGCTCCCGGACCCAGGGCTCGGACTGAGGACGGGGTTCCAGCTCGTGGGCCGGGCAGACCCCACACCCAACACCGCTAGAGCCCCGGGTAGTGTGGGACCCGTGGAGACCGACTGGGTCTTGGGACTCGGGGCCGGGCTGCGCGAGAGTCCCCACTGCCCTGGGGAGCCGAGCCGGGAGCCGGGCCCCTGACTGGCTGGCCGCAGGGGCGTGCGGGGGCGGTGGCCCTGCTGATTGGTCAGGAGGCCACTGGGCTCTGTGAGGTCACTGGGCTTCCGGGCCGCCGGGCAGGACGGTGGTGGAGATGCTGCCAACTGCCGCTCTGCTGGTCTTGGCGGCGTCCGCAGCCGCCAGAGATAACAGCTCGTGTGAGTAAGTGTGGGGACGCCGTGGCGGGAGGCTGTTTTCTGCAGAGCAGAGCCGCTCGGACGGGCTCTGTCCGGGCTGGAGAGAGGCCAGGTGGGGCCCGTAGCAGCCCCTGGGCCTCGCAGCTCCTGTGGCCCCGACCCCAACTCAGAGCCCGGAGCCCGCGGTGGCCTGGCTGCTGTGGGCTCGTCCCCGACACAGCCTGCACACCCCCCCGCCGTGCGGTCGCCCCACCGCCTCTCGAACCTCCGGCCCCGAGTCTCAGGGTCGCTGCCCGCCTGCAGACGGGCGGCTGACTCCGGAGGCCCGGGCACCGCCCCCTGCGGCTTGAGGCCTCCGGTCCACCTGCGGCTCCCGCGCGTCCCCAGACCTGGGGCTGCGGCGTCCGCCTCAGCTGCTCCTGTCACGGCCCCAGGATCCGTCCTGCAGGCTCTGGGCCGTGGCGCCCTGCACCCCCCGTCTGAATGCCCCCCTTCCAGGGCCCTCGCGATCTTTCCCCTTTCTGCACCTGTGACCACACCCACCAGACCCAGGAGCTCGCCCCGCCACGGCCACCTCCCTCGCCGGCCGCCTCCCGGTCTGCACCGCGCCCCGTTTTCTCCGCAGAGCCTTCTGCGGGCGGCAGTTCAGGCAGACCACAGAGGGCAGCGCGCGCATCGTGGGCGGCCAGGCGGCCCGGCACGCGGCCTGGCCCTGGATCGTCAGCCTCCAGTTCTTCACTTACCATGACAACCGGCGGTACCACGCCTGCGGCGGCACCCTGCTGAATTCCCAGTGGCTGCTGACGGCCGCCCACTGCTTCCGGGAGAAAAAGTACGTGCGGGGACCCTCCCCGGGGCTCGGGCCGGGCTCTGAGCCGGGGCGGCCGAGGCTCCTGCCGGCCGGAGCGGGGCGAGCGCGACGCGGAGCCCTCTGCCCGCAGGCAGGTGTACGAGTGGAGGCTGATTTTCGGAGCCCGAGATATCGAGTACGGGAGCAACAAGCCGGTGAAGCCCCCGCTGCAGGAGCGCTACGTGGAGAAGATCATCATCCACGAGCACTACCACCCGGGCCTGGAGCACAATGACATCGCGCTGCTGAAGATCACCCCGCCCGTCGTCTGCGGGCGCTTCGTGGGGCCCGGCTGCCTGCCCCAGTTCGCGGAGGGCCCGCCCAGCATCCCCCAGAAGTGCTGGGTGATCGGCTGGGGATTCTTGCGAGAGAACGGTGAGCACGGAGGCGCTCCGGGAGCGGGGCCTGCGAGGGGCCAGGCCGAGCGGCAGACGCGCCCTGGGGGTGACGCCGGGTCCCCCGTCGAAGGCCTCGCCTGCTGATGGCGTGGCCGCCCGAGGGCAGGCTGGACGGGGCCGGCTGTGTCCGCCCCAGGCCAGCAGCCCAGGTGTCCGGTCTTCTGTGACGGGGACGTGGCCTGAGACGGCGCTGGAGAGGAGCTTGGGGCCCTGTGGCTGCGGGCCAGCCCTTCCCTGCCCTGCGCCTCGGTCTCCCCACCCGTGAGCGGGGAAGCGGAATCGGGGTCTTCCTGCCCTGAGACCCCAAGGCCCAGTGGGGGCCCCACCCTCAGCGCCGTCACACCCTCCCCCCACCTGAGCCCCTTCAAGGTTGCTGTGGACGGGGCAGGTGGGGGCTGGTTCGCTACGGTCAGCGTGGGCGGCCAGCTGCGGCCGGCAGGGCGAGTCTGCCAGGCTTTCCGCAGCTGGAAGCGAGAACCTCTCCCAAGTCACAAGTACGGATCTGAGGGTACGACTGGGATTCACTTGTCCTCGGTCTTGTGTCCTTTGAAAATGGAAAATCCAGGCTTCCTCACGCGGTCCGGGAACCTGAGGTTTAAAACAGCCTGTTTCGGCGGCCAGGACTCCGTGGCATCTCCGGCCCCGTCTCCCCTCTCAGAGACTGGGCTCGGCCTCCGCCCCGGCCCTCTGGGAAGGTGTCTCCCAGGGGCCCTTGCTCTCACCGGCTCCCGCTGGCCCACGACCTCCCCTCCCCGGCAGGGTGCCGCCCTCCGCCACAGCCTCTGCCCGAGCCCACGTGCCCGCCTCGTCCCTGGCTCGTGCGCCCCCCGCCCATCCGGCCGCGTCCGCAGCTTTTCGGGTTCCCTCCAGCTCTGGGGCGCGGCTGTCAGGGGTCCCCTCTGGACACCCCACCCCACCCCCACTTTTTCCCAGGAGGGCAAGGGCTCCCAGCTGTGTCCCCCTTTGTTCTAGAATCCCTCTCGACAATGGGATTCCTACCTTTTTTTAGCAAACACATCCCCCACCCCAAGGCCAAGTGTTAAAGAACTCTCCAGGCTCCAAGCTCCTCCGAGACCCTCCTTTCCCGCCCTCTCCTTGGACACCTGTGTTTTGGGGCCGTCCTCTGTTCCCGCTGAAGTTAGGGCTCCTGCAGGCTCCTCAGCATCTGTCGTCTGAAACTAAGGGATCGGGGCAGGGAAAACCCTTCTCTGTGCCAGGAACCCTGGCTCTGAAGAGTGAGACCCAGGCACTCAGGACTGTAGGCTCTGCCGTCGGTTTAAGACGTCGCCTTAATGGCCAACGAGCCCGGCTCGCCGTACCTGAGTGTCGAGGGTGGTGTGTGTGTCGTCCTCGCGGGTCAGACAGGAGGGCCGGGGGGCTGAAGGGACCGCAGCGTGAGGGGGGCCCGCGCCCCTGGCTTCCACGCGGCCCGCACAGCACGCTCCACCGCGGCCGGCCTCAGGCGGTGTTCAGACCCACCTGCTCGTTGGCTGTGGCGCCGGAGCGGCCGCGGCTGTCAGAACCCTCTGCTGTGGGACCACTGGACCACGCGGGGACCGCTGCATGCACGAGCCAGAGGCGGCGCTGACTGCTCGAGCCACGGCACAGGCTGGACTGCTCTTGACCTGACGGCCATGGCAGCGCGTCAGGCTGCTGGCCACTGACCAGCCTGCATGTGCGAGGGCCCTGCCACACCCGTCCTCGTCCTCTTCCTCCCCTCTGCTCAGAACCGGGGGGCGGGGCACGTGGGGAGGACTGGCCAACACAACCAGGGACCCCCACCACCGTGAGCAGAGGGGCCCTGAGGGCGGGCAGCCGACAGCCGGGCGGTGAGGACCGAGAGGTGTGTCCTGGACATGAGTCTAGAGAGGAAACCAGGATCCGCGCCACGCCCTCCTGTGACCTTGGGCCCCACCCTGGATGGGAGGCCCTGCGCTGCCCAGTCCACAGCATTCACCGCGAAGGCCCTGCGCCCTGGGCAGTAGCTGCCCGCGCCCCGCTCCGGCCCGGGCCCCGCGCAGCGCGGGGCACCTCAGCGTCCGCGCCCTCGCTGGCCGCTGCTCGCGCTGTGCAGTTTCTCCCCTTCAGCGGTACGCAAGGGAGCCCAGCGCCCCCGACTTTCACGGAGCATTACGCGACAAAGGGGGCCAGTGGAGGGCTGAGGCAGGGTCTTCTCGAAACCCGTCTTCCGTGGCCACTGACCCCCGAGTCGCCCGGCTGCAGATCTCCGGCCGTCGCCTGTGCTGCAGGAGGCGACCGTGAACCTCATGGACCTCGACATGTGCAACTCGACCCAGTGGTACAGCGGGCGCATCTTCTCCACCAACTTGTGCGCGGGCTACGCGCAGGGCAAGATCGACACCTGCCAGGTAACTCCCCGGAGCGCGGCCCGCGCGCACCGCCTCCCGGGTCCCTCCGCCCCCCGGCTCTGGGCCCCGCTCTAGTGACCCTTTTCCTGTATCGACAGTCACAACGAGGCTGGGAGGTGACACCCCTCAGCCGACCCTACAAAGAAGCAAGCACCACATTTAGGACTTTCTCCCCCGCCTGGAGGCAGACATCGCATCACCCAAACAAACGCTGCCCCCGAAGACGGGGCGCAGGCCGTCGCCCCGCGGCCCCGCGCGCGTCTGCTCCCCGCCCCTGAGCAGCCGGGCCCCAAAGCCCCAAGCCCCTGCCGGCGCCCCGCCCCCGCCCCGCGCACACCTCGCCGCCACCTGAGCGGGCGGCAGCCCGAAGCCGCGTGACTGCAGGCAGCGGCAGCGCTGGTGGCTCCCGCAGAGTGACTCCCGTGTCGTCCTGGGCAGGGGGACAGTGGCGGGCCCATCATGTGCAAAGACAGCGTGGAGGACGCCTACGTGGTCGTGGGAGTCACCAGCTGGGGGATAGGCTGCGCCCGCGCTAAGCGCCCCGGTATCTACACGTCCACGTGGCCCTATCTGAACTGGATCGCGTCCAAGATCGGCTACAGAGCCCTGAAGCACATCCAGCTGGGCTCGGCGAGCCCGCCCAGCCTGCCGGTGCCCGCGGCGATGCCCAAGCCGCCGACCACGCCCTCGCTGACCCGCCCGCCCATCCGCCCGCCCCTGCGCCCCGCGCTGCGCCCGCCCCTGCACCCCGCCGTGCACCCCTCCCCGCGCCCGCCCCTGCGCCCCTCCCCGCGCCCGCCCCTGCGCCCCTCCCCGCGCCCGCCCCTGCACCCCGCCGTGCACCCCTCCCCGCGCCCGCCCCTGCGCCCGCCCCCGCGCCCGACCCTGCACCCGCCCTGGTACTTCCGCCCTCCGCAGCTGCCGCCCGACCTGAGCCCCCCCTCCAGGCCGCGCCCCCGCCCGCCCACCGCGACCGGGCCCGCGTCCCCGCACGCGCCCCTGCGCCCGCAGCTCGGCGGCCGCCCCCAAGCGCTGTCTTTCGCCAAGCGCCTAGAGCAGCTCATAGAGATCCTAAAGGGGAAGAACTTCATGAACTTGAGGGGCAGCTATGGGAGTCGACACGCCCCCCAGAACTGACCTCCTCCAGAGCTGACCCCACTGTCAACAGACTCCGTGAACCCTTCACTCCCATGGGGGGAAAAAAAAAAAAGATGAAATAAATATATCTTTACATAGAAGCGCTTTCTGGATGCTTCTCATCCGCCCTCCCCGACTCAGCCCCAGCCCGCATCTCGTCCGCCTCCCTCCGTCGCCCCCCAGCGGGGGTCGCTCGTATAGTGACGCCAACTGCAATTTTCAAAATCTTGACTTTTAAAACCGGACCGAGGTGACGGGGCTGTTGGCTGGCACGGTCTTCGTCCTGCGCTATGTCTGTCCGCAACTTGTGGGGGGCGGGGAGAGGGGGAGCCCTGGAAGCAGCTGCTGTGGGGCCAGGTCTCCTGTGGCGCCCTCTCCGGGTGGGAGAGGCAGACCCGTGGGAGGACATGCAGAAGGCTGGGTGCCCCAGAGCACGAAGGTAACAGGCGACAAGGCAGTCAAACAATGAACTTCTACCTTGAAACACAAAGTTACTTGTGGCCCTGGCGGCAGACACAATGCTGTCAGTTCAAAGTCGACTTACCTGCTGTTAAACCCTATTCTTGGATTCAAGCAAATAAGAGAAAACATTGCTCGTCGAAGCCTTCCAGGAGTACCGATGGGGGCCTGTTTTGCATGTCCTGAGTGGCATTTAATGGCACTACTTAATTGCAAGAGACAGAGGCCAGCTGTGTGAGGAGAAAAATCCATGTATTATAAGGATACAGATATGTCACACAGAACCAATAGAGAAGGCCAGCCGCGGACCCCAAGAGCGGTGAGGGACCTCGGGCCGGTGGCCGAGGGGTGGCACGTCGAGACGCGGCGGCAGGTGTGGAGCGCTCGGGGCGGAGCCTGCGCGCTGCAGTCGCTCACGGATGCCATTGTTTGCAGCCACCTGGTGGCGAGACGGCGACCTGCAAGGTCCAGCCATGACTCCTGAGAGGCTCGGGCCACGCAGGAGGCCCGCACGTCGGTGCCGATGTTCACTTTTAGAGCCGCGTATGCAGTGGTCACGAGTGAAGCGAGAGTCTACGATCCGCCTTCAGCGCCTGTGAACGGTCCCGGGGCGGCGGCTCCCGCCGTGGGGCGCACTCAGCGCCCGAGAGGCTCACTGCCTTCCCGGGCGAAGGCTCGGCAAGGCGGCGGCATCTTTAAAGCTAGGATTCCTAGTGAACCTTATTGGAATCACAGAAAATGACTTGACGGTGGCTCAGAGTGCACGTGGTAAAACTCCGACGCCAGAAAACTGGCCACATCAGGAACGACAGAGGGACAATAATGACGGAGAGCAGGGGCTTCCAATTGTGAACGCGGTCAATATCTAGAATCTTGTATTTGCAAGGAATGAACATGCCAACGAATGTAATTTTAGCAATTTTTAAATGGAAGTGAAAAAAATAGAGGTTCTTCATCTTTAATGTGTAGGAAACTCATCAAGAAACGGGTTACCTTATTGGGGTTTTCTACAGAAACTCTATTCTTGGTAAAGAATTGTCAGTGACCTACTTCTGGTCCCCACAGATGAGCCTCTACGGACACGTGCCTTCATTTCTGGGCAAGTGCTCGGGCGTGGAGAGTCTGCTTGGTACAGCAGGTGTAAGTGTGATGTACAAACTCACCCGTGAAGCCCCACTGCGGTGAGTGTGGGAGCAAGTCTGTCACCCCCCAAAGCTTCCTTGTGGCCCCTGGTGTGGCCCCTGGTCAGCCCCCACGCCCACAGCCCCACGCGGCCTCGGCCACGCCCTCACTGGACGCCGCGGGGCTTTTCTGAGAAGTGCCCGGGAACCGCCCGGCCCGGCCCCTTGCGCTCAGCAGCGTCGCCGCGCCTCCCCTCGCGGTGGGAGCCTTGCACTGCACCGCCACAGCCACGGTTTGCTTTTCCGTTCACCTGCTGATGGGTGTTCGCTTGTTTCCGGTTCGGCTGTTACAAGCAAGGCAGCGAAACGCATCCTCGTACGAGTCTCTGCGCGGGCACGTGCTTTTCTATCTGCATGTGGAATGGCTGTATCAGGTGGCAGGCGTGCGATTAGCGTTTTCCAGACTTTCAAAACAATTTTTCTTTAGTGTTTATGACATCCCCAGCAGCAGGGTGTGACGTTCCAGTCCTCACCAGCACCTGGCCAGTCTTTAGTTCTAGCCAGGCCAGTAGCTGTGTGGGTTTTTCCCCATAAACAAATGCAGTTTATGAATAAGTTCAAAGCATTCTGAATGAATATGGTTGCGGGTTTCTGTCAGCGAGGTAATAGGCAATAACTCTTGACAGTAGCACCTAAGGAAAGAGGGAGGTAGAAAGAAAAAGGCATAAAATGAACTTTATTCAAGTGGAAATTGTTTTTTTCAAGTATCACAGGCACCAATGGAAAATATCTTAAATA
The DNA here is from genome assembly GCA_028627145.1 of Eidolon dupreanum. NCBI lineage: Eukaryota > Metazoa > Chordata > Mammalia > Chiroptera > Pteropodidae > Eidolon > Eidolon dupreanum. Next base: position 45,717 of record CM053503.1, on the reverse strand, counting down.
CCAATAGCAGCAGTCCACAGAACAATTTCTCCATCAGACTCCAGCTAACACCCCTGATGCATGAATGCCAGAAGCGAGCTGCTTCCTCGGAGGTCCACGTCCTCGATGAAGGTGCTCTGAAGCTCCCCATCTCTCAGAACCTCTGCTGAGGTCGCTGCATCCAAATAACCATGGATGTGAAACAAACCCTCAGATGCCCTATCCTGTTATACTTTCTTCAAGACGAACGAAATCATGTTCAAGCATCACCTAAGTCGCTTAAATGAAAAACGAGACGCAAGCTGGTCTCGGCTCCCTGCAGCTGCGACCTGCTGCTCCAAACATAGAAAACTATTTTGCGAGCCAAGTTTTCAAGACGTGGAGCGCAATAAAAAAATGTCACTTTCAGTGCACTTTATGACATCGACTTTGTTCCAACATGAGTTTTTAGAAACAAGTTTTTAGAAACATTTAGTATATCCTTTAATATTAAAAAATTATTTCCTTAAAAATAAAAAAGATTTCAAATAGAAGACTTCGTGACAATTCCTGCCCAAGAAGTTCTTAAATCTCAACCTTTCCATGCTGCCTTTTTAAAATAAAGATCTGTATTCTCCGCATGCTGTCCTCACTGGAGATGGGGAAGAGTCTGGCAAATCATCTCTCACTCTGAGTGCTTTACTAAAAGCCCTAGACTTCCTGAACTACGTCAACGGCCTCTCCGCCCTCTCCAGCGCAGAGCGACCTTAGCTTTTGGCACGTCTTCTCAGAGCTCCTATTCTACAAGCCACTTTATGCCACCCGGGGATTTCTCCTCTGAGCTCCCCCGGGCCGAGGCAGACCCGCAGCGGGGACTGGATCAGCCAGTGGAAGGTGCTCTTTCCTCCCTCCCAGGACCCTTGTCGGTGGGCGCTGGAGCGGCCGGCATCCGCCGAGGCCGCGCTGCGCTGGGGGGGGGGGCACCCTGGGGAGACAGCAGGCGCGGCCGCGTGCCCCGCCCTGCGCCTGTTTTTACCGTTTATTTCCAACGTACGTTTTTATCTCACCCCATTAATTCTTTCCTCTTTTCTAAAGCTTTGGAAAATCCCAGTCTTGATCTGTACCGTCAATCAGAATCCACTCATCTCCGTGATATTGTTCATAAAGAAAGAGCTAGAGAAAGAACGCGGAGCCAGCGCGGCCTGGCTGGGACCCACCACCCCCGTCCGCACACCTCAGGAACGTGTATAAAATTCTGTTATTTAACTTTGCATTTGTAAATTTTTGAGACAGGAATCCACACCTCAACGACTTTTCTCCTGGATTAAGGCGACTCAGATGTTGCACTATGTTCAAGCCTTCGACTAAAACTGTTCCCTTCCGCGGCTCGGCCGCCCTGGGCGCTGCTGCTCGGGAAAGGCCGCCGCGGCCCTGGAGCTCCGCCTTGTCCCCCAGCAAGACGGACACTCACGCCAGATACGCACGGTTCACGTACAGCACACTCTTCGCGCCACTTTGTAGAACACAGATCATTTCCTAACTTCCAATCTATAGTCCTGAAAGCAAATAAAACATTCGCTTCCTCACAGTTCCTCTCAGGGCGAAGCCTTCGTAAAGCTCCTTCCACGAGCAGTGACAAGGACGGCTCACAGCGGCGCAGCGCGGCAGTCTGAGAACCGTAGTGGGAGAACATGGCTTTAACCGATTGTTAAGTGACAGCTGTGACAAACCACAGCATGATTTAACGAGCATGCTAATGGCAACTTTAATTATTTTTTTAGGGAATAAATTCTCTAATACCAGTACTATCTCCTCTAGGTAACTTGCTTAGCATGATTACATCCAAGGCCTTGTGATTATCTTAGCTATTCCACAGGTGTTTAAGTACCTGTGGGCTGTATAGGACAAGACACTTTAAGACACTTGAACAGCACCTCTTGCTTAAGTCCTTTTGGAAAACTGCAGAATTGAATAAGTGACCTCCTAAAACTTTTCCCCCCATTAACCATGATAAGCAGTACTCATGTGATCAGAACTTCCACAGAAGCCAGCAAAACGTTAGAACGAGCTGGACCTTAGTTTCAGTGTTTAATGATACCTAACATCAGTTCATTCTGTTTCTTAGTGAAGTTAGTGATATTTCATCTGATAAAGGAATAAATCTACTTAGAAACTTATAACTCAAAAGTTAGACTTCTAAATAAAGTCAGAGTTCCTTTCCGAGCTCAGATTTTTTACTTAAATCAGCAAACCCATTTGATACAGCAGGAGAGTGCCTAGATAGTTTACAAGATTTTCTTTAGCTGTCTGAAAATTAGCTGTTAAATCGTGTTCGATGCAGAAACCCCGTTCTAGGCCACAGCAGACGCTGAGCGGCACGGAGAAGCGGGGCGGGAACAAAGCCACTGGGGGCGCTGCTCCTGTCGTCGCGTGTTTAGCAAATGCCCGAGTTTTAGATACAGGCAGTTAAGTGCACGTGGCACAGAGAGCATCTTTAGCAGGCACTAAAGCCACGTGTCGCAACAGCGTTCTAAACTAAAAGTGCTAAACGCCTTGTTTCAGATTCTCTACTTTATAAATTAACATGTGACGTAGCAATGACACTTTTCCACAGCGATCTGGGAACGATGCCATTTTCTTGCCTATTTGATGGATTAATTTTCTTGACTAACTCTACAATTAAATAACACCCAAGCCTTTTTAAAAATCATGGGACTACAGAACTCAGGTTAATCAAACTTTAATTAGAAAACTCACTTTTATGTTTCCATTAAAGGAAGGGTTACTATAATACTTTCAATGGAATGGCTTTTGTTCAAGATTATGAAAAATTAGACCAATTTCCCTCTACACTATTTTGTTTCAAATTTATAGTCTGTTTAGTCAGCTGACCAAAAAACAAAAGAAAAGGAAAAGAGACACCCGGCCAGCTGCAACGAGGGGGTGCTGGCAGGAGGCCAGCGCACGGCCCTCTCGGTGGTCTCTCCCACGCTTCAGTGCAGGGCTGCACGACCAACACCAGGCCATCCCATCGACGCGTGGCTCAAGGAGATTTAATCACAACTTCAGTGAGTCCCTTCAGTTCTTCCAGTAAGACACTGTCGGCCTGGTCAGGAGGTGTCCACGTCTCTGCGTAACACTCTGTCTTTGCTTCTGTTCATCGTGAGAGTAGAAACCTGGCCATTTTGAAAAGGAAACGTAATCACTTGTCGATTTCTACTCATAGGCAACATTCATTACTTACTAGGCTGGCTGCTGTCATATCCAGTGGTAACGCCCCACATATGCAATATAGCAATTGTCCCACAAAATTTTGGATATTCCTTTGAGAATCAAAATTGTGAAAGCTTGTAAATGTACTTGCGATGGTAGTTGGATAACACAAGAAATGCAAAGTTTCTGAAATATGATAGCCACACCTTCCATGAGCCTTAAGCAGCCACTAAGCTCAGTTTCCGGGTAAGATCCCATCTCAGCAGGAACGGTTGCACTCGCCCCAACGTTATCTAAACAGAAAACCAGTAGGCTCTTTAAATGCAAAAAGGACGTCTTCCCTGCTCCCAGGGGGCCCTTCTATCCTGCCTCCAATCCACTTAAGAGCCCACAATGTTTCTTCAGAATAAAATCCTTCTGTAGGAACGACTGGCTTGACGCTCTGGAAAGAGGCTGGGGTGGCAACATGCCAGCACCCTTCACATCATCATTTCTTGGTTAATTATTCTTCCAGCTCGTAATTTCCATTTTTTGTGATGTCTTTCTTTGGTTTTGAGATCAGGGTAATTCTGGCCTTGTAAAATGAGCTCGGGGGCCTCCCCCCCTCTTCAATTTTTAGGAATAGTTTGAGAAAGGTATTCATTCTTTGAATGTCTGGTATCAATTGTCTCAAAATTTTCGGCTGTTGGCTTTTTATAGAGTTTTGACAGTACTTTTTATAAGTTCAGCATAAGTCTTTTATCAGATGTGTGCTTTGTAAATATTTTCTCATAATCAGAGGCTTGTCTTTTAATCCTCTAAATACAGTTTTTTGAAGAATATGTTTTAAATTTTGATGAAGTATTAATCAATTATTCCAATTCTTTTTTTAATAGATGATGCTTTTGGTGTTAAATTTTAAGAAATTTTTGCCTAACTCAAGGATGCAAAGATTTTCTGCTATACATTTTAGAGTTTTAAGTTTAACATTTAGGCCTATGATCCATTTTGAGTTAATTGTTGTATGTGGTATGAACTATGGATGGAAGTTCATTTTTTGTACATGGATAGCCAATTTTTCCAGCACCATTTTGAAAAGACTCTCTTTCTCCACTGAACTGCCTTCGTGCCTCTGAAGAAAACCAGTCGTTCGTATACATATGGTTCTAATTTCGAGCTCTGCTTTGTTCTTTTGATGTCCTTGTTTACCTTGATACCGATACCAGACTGTCTTATTGCACACAGCTTTACAGTAAGTCTTCAGATCTTCCAACTTTGTTTTTCTTTTTCAAGGCTGTTTGGCTATTCTAGGTTCCTAGCACCTGTATGTGAATTTTAGAATCGGCTTGTTGATTCATGAAAACAAACCCTGCTGGAGTTTTTAGTATGGTTATATAAATCAACTCGAGGAGGCCTCTTAACAATGTTGAGTCTTATAAACCATGAACACAATATATCTCTCCAATAAAATTCTTTATTTAGGATTTATTTCTCTCGGCAATGCTTTATATTTTAAGTGTGTGGTCTTTCACATATTTCGACAGAATTATTCCTAATTTATATTTTGATACTATTGTATATGGTATTTTAATTTTCAATTGTTCCTTGCTAGTATATAGAAAAATTATTGTTTTTGTGTATTAATTATCATCTTGAAACCTTGCTGAATTCACTTATTAATTCTAGTAGTCTTTCTGTAGATCCCATTGGGCTTCTACATAGACAGGCAAGTCATCTGTGAATAAAGACTGTTTTATTTCTTCTTTCCCAGGCTGGATGCCTTTACTTCTTTTTCCTGGCGTACTACTCTGGTCTGAACCTGCAGTACGATGCCGATGCCAGTGCCGAGAGTGGATGCTCCCGTCTGGCTCCCGGCCTAAGGGAGTGTATATAATTCAGCTGTCACCATGAAGCATGATGCTGACGGTGAGGTTAACTGTTAAGTATGATGTTTTTCACAGATAGCCTGTATTAGGTTGAGGATGTTCCCTTGTATACCCACTTTGCTAAGAGGTTTTTCTTCTTTCTTATTTTTTTTTTACTATCAAGAATGAGTGTTGGGTTTTGTCAGAACCCTTTCCTCCATCTGTTGAGATGATCATATAGTTTATCTGTTTTACTTTTTTAATCTGGTGAGTTGCAGTGATTTCTTTTTTTAATTAACTTATTTCAGAATAATTTCAGATTTACAGAAAAGTTGCAAAGTAGTACAGAGTTTCCATACGCCCCTCACTCAAATTCCTAGAAAAACACAGATAACCAAAACTGATTCAAGAAGAAAAAATGGTTAAAAGTTTTAACACACCTGTAGAAAGCAAAGAGATAAAATAAGTTTTTTTTTTTTTTTTTAAGGAAAAAGCCTTCTGAGAAAGAAAGGCCCAGGACCACACAGTGTCACTGGTGAATTCTACCAGACATTTACAGAGTGAGCCACCCGCCCTTCACGAACTCCCTCATTCTGTGAGGGCAGCATTACTTTGATATCAAAGTTACATCAGAAGCAAAGAAAATCACGAACAAATATCCTTTACGAACATAAATGCAAAAGCCCTCTGACAAAATACTAGCATGTTCAACAGCTTATTAAAAGGATTATACGCTGTGAACAAGCATGATTTATCACAGGAATGCAAGGCTGGTTCAGAATAAAAATTCAATTAACGTAATACATCACATGTTGATGGACTGATGTTGACTGGAAGAAAACGTCTACAAAATGATAAAGGCTATATGAAAAACCCACAAATAACATCATATTCAATGGTGAAAAAATGAAAACTTCCCCCCTAAGATTAGGAGTAAGACAAGGATGCCTGACACTTTAATTCAAGTAGTACTGGGAATTCTACTCAGAGAAATCAGGCAAGAAAATAAAATGTCTCCAAATTTTCCAACAAAATGGAAAAATGTTTTCAATAGGCACATGATATGATTCTACTTATGGAAAAACCGAAAGTATCCACAAAAAAACGACTAGAGTTAATAAAACAATTCAGCAAAATTTCAAATATCAACACACAAAAACCAGCTATGTTTCTATAACCAGCAATGACCAGTCGAAAAAGGAAAGAGCATCCAAAGAATATCTAGAAATAAATTTAACCAGGAAGTGAAAGAAAGATTTGTACATGAAAACTACAAATAGTGATGAAATAAATTGAAGACCTAAATTTATGGAAAGACACTCAGTATTCATGAGTTTAAAGACTTAATATTGTTAAGATGTCAAAATGATCTTTAAAAAGAACAAAGTTAAAGCATTCACACTTCTCATCAATTTCTGGACTGTACTACAGAGCTACATTAATTAAAACAGTGTGGTATTGGGATGAGATGGACATCTAGACCAATGCAATAGAGTTGTGGGTCCAGAAATGAACACACACAATTATGACCAATTGACTTTTCGCAAGGGTGGCAAAACTATTAAAAGATAAAATAATAGCCTCTTCAGCAAATAGTGCTGGGAAAATCGAATGTCCACATGTGAAAGTGTGAAGTTGGGCCCCTACCTCACATAATACAAGGAAATTAATTCAAACTGGATCAATAACAGAAATATAAGAGTTAAAGACCATAAAACTCTTAGAAGAGAGCAGAAGTCTTCACAGCTTTGGATTTTTAGATGTGATACCGAGAGAGCATGAGCAACGAAAGGAAAAGCAGACTTCATCAAAATCAAGTACTTCTGCATCAAAGGCATTGATAGCATGGTAGAAAATATTCATCAACCATAAACATGATAAGAATTTAATATCTATAATATATTGTAAAATCTCTTAAAACAACAAAAAAGAAAACCCAATTTAAAAATAGGCAGAGTACTTGAACAGATATTTCTCCAGAGAAAACAGGCAGATGGCCAACAAGCACACAGAGGGATGCTCCACACAAGCAGTCCTCAGGGACATGTAATCCAAACCACAAGACACAACTCACAGCCACGAGAATGGCAACACTTGTCTTTTAGGATGGAAAATAACAAGCGCCAGCGAGGACTCGGGGAAACCGGGACCCTGTGCGTTGTGCGTAGTATTAAGTGGTGAATTCACCGTGGCAAACAAATTGCTGGTCCCTTCAAAGTTTAAACATATTATTAGCACATGATCCTGCAATTCTCCTGTGTATACTGTGCTGTGGACTGAAGTATGTCCCCTTCCCCAATCCATATGCTGTGGCCTTTATCCTCAATGTGACTGTATGTGGAGACAGTCTTTCGGAGGTATTAGCGTTAAATGAAGTCCTGAGGACGTGGGGCCTGTGGTCTTTTAAGAGCGCGCTCTCTCTCCCCCTCCCTCCCTCTCCCACCCTCATCTCCTCCCTCTCCCTCTCCCTTTCCCTCTCCCTCTCCCTCTCGCTCTGCTCTCGCTCTCTCCGTCTCTCTGCCTGAACACAGAGAAGAGGTCGTGACAGCACACACAGAGATGGAAGTTGCTACAAGCCAAGAGAAGAGGCTTCAGAAAGAAACCTCCCTGCCAGCACCTTGACTTTGGGAGTTCCCTGCCCCCAGAACTGAGAGGAATAAGTACCTGTTGTAGGCCGCCCAGTCGATGGCATTTTGGTAGAGCAGCCTGGCAGACAGACCGAGACGCCTGAGAACGACGGCGCGTGCTGAGCACAAGCACAGCGTGTTCTCGGCTGCACTGTCCGCAGCAGCTGAAAGGGAGACACAGGCCCAACGTCCATCCAGGCTGAATGGACAGATCGCTGCAACGAAGTGCAGCAGTCAGCCCTGAAAAGGAATGAAGTACAGACACATGGATGAAACTCGAGAACACGCCAGGTGAAAGCAGACAGACACGGGCCCATATTGTATTATTCCACGTAGATGAAATGTCCAGAAAACAGAAATCCAGAGACAGAACGTAGACTGGTCTGCCAAAGGCTGAGGGTAGAAACCGCTTAATAAGTCAGGGGTTTTACTCCCACGGGATGGAAATGTTCTTTCTAGGTGTAGGCGCAATAGCTGCTCAACCGTGTAACTACTGAATGGCACTCTACTGTTTAAAGTGGCTAGTTTTGTTATGGAGATTTCACCTCAATGAATTATTAGATTCTTTGTGTGAATCAGGAAGAACTTAAGCAGCAGATAGGGCTGGGTGGCTTGAGGGTGGGTGGCTAGGATGCTGGTGGCACTGGGCACCATCCCCAAAGGCCTCGAGTGTTGGCGGGTGAGGCTCCCAGTGGACCCTCCCCCCAGGGGGCTGCCCCTGCTGAAACGGGAGCCGTGGGCCCCGGGGCCCCTTAACTTCTTGCTCGTGCACTGGGCTCACAATGGGACCAAACCTGAGGGCAGCTTGTCCCCCAGCTCCCCTGGGCGGGGAGGGGGCAGCCCCAAGCTGGCTGCCCTGTGGAACTGCCCAGAAGCGGAGCGGGATTTGCCTTCTCGGCCTCTGCTTCCAGAGACCCCGCTGCAAACGGTCACCAACAGCGACAGCAACACAAAGTTTATAGTATTTCAATTACAGCTCCATAAGCCACTGCATCAGAAAGTACTCATCAGCCACTTTCAGTCAGTAACAGGGCTTTTGCTTCCCTTGCTGTTTCTAAAAGCCCAGCTAAGCAGTGGAGCACGTTCCTGAAAATCCGTTGTCAGGTCAAATCTCACAAACTGAAAGGGGAAGTATCATTAATTTGAAGTGGAGAATGTTCTTGACTCTGAAATACTCCTTTTTAAAACACCGAATCCCACTGAAACGCTCTCCGTCTCAGCAGATTAACCAGGCGACCCGCGTGGCACCCGGCGGCGTCCCCTCAGCGACCCCGCGTGGCACCCGGCGGCGTCCCCTCAGTGACCCCGCGTGGCACCCGGCGGCGTCCCCTCAGCGACGCGGTCGACGGCTCTCAAGCTCCTTCGTGGAATCCAGACCCACAAATCACGCACACACACTCGGTTTCTATAACTCAACCTTTACTGTAAAAAGGAAAACAGAAGAAACGAATGAGAACGGCGGGAGCGGCCACGACCACACCCGCGAACCGCAGGCTCTGGGGAGGGACGCGGGCGGCTCTGCGGCCTTGCTGCCCGCAGCGGCGCCCACGCGGAGCCCCCGAGCACACGGGCAGCGTCACCAACAGCGACGCCGCTCAGTGTGGCAGGCCCGCCACCTGCTTTCTCTGGATTTTAAGGGCCAACCTGTGCTCGTGACCTTGGCCTCGCTGTTCACCAACACCCTGGACCCAGAAGAGCTCCTGGGAACCTGCTCGAAACTGTTTTTGGAAAGGCTTGCTGGGAGGCTACAGAGAAAAGGTGGAGTCCTCGCGAGTCCCCCAGGGCTGGGAACAGGGAGCCCTGGGTGGGAACGCAACAAAAAGGCCCTGAGGACAGTTCTTGAAGACGAAGAAACCACCTGCACCCCTTTATCTAAGGGACACACCGGCAGGCCCCCGGCTTCCCCGCTGTCCAACACAGAGGATGGATGCCGAACCCCGTCTGGCTTCGGGGTTTCGTGCTGACCTCCCACCTGTGTCGGGGTGCTCGCTGGGGCCGAGCCTGTTCCCGTGTGGGGACAGGGGTGGGGACAGCTGTGTGCGGGTGCCGCGGGCCACCCAGGTGGGAGAAGCGCACAGGGCGGGTGGGCTGGCAGGAGGCAGAGTGGGTGGCGGTCTGGAGGCTCTCAGCTCAGCGCTGAAGGGCCACAGAGGGAGGGGGCTCTGGAGCCCCCTGACCCGGCGAGCCTGTCTCTGACTCAGGGGGACGATGGGCCTCGGTGCTGCCATGCGGCTCTGGGCCGGGCACGTCCTCCTCCTTCTGCTCCAGGTCAAAGTTCTGTGGACAAGGCTGCCGTGAGGCCCGGCGCCGCGCTGGCCCAGCTGCAGGTGTGACTCGGCCAGGGCGGCAAGCCTAAGGCCGGCCAGAGCCACGACGCTGGGCTGTCCGCACCCCTGAAGAGCCGCCATTCCTACCCTAGCGACCGCGGCCTGACCTACCTCAAGCTCCTGCAAAACCTCATCCATGAAGTCCCGGGAGTTCTGCTTGTAAGACACAGCTAATCGAATGGCGTCATTGAAGAGCTGAGGGCGGCGGGGTGGGGAGGGTGCGTGGCCTGAGTCCCGGTCCCAGGACTCCGCCTGCCTCCGCCCTGCTGGCCCCACCCCAAGTCCACACAACACCCCACCCCCAAGGCCACCCCTTGATTCACCTCGCTCCTGTCACGTCACGCTGCCACACGCACTGCCGGAGCTATCGAGGGCCCCGTGCTGCCACCACTGGGCCACCCACGGCCCCCGCCAGGCCCGCCCGCTCCGCTGGCCCTTCTCTTTGTAGCTCCCCTGGTCACCTCTCTGCCTGGCCTCCCCCGGCTGCCCTAGACCCTACAGTGCGCCATCACCTTCACGACATTGGTCCCGTCGGCCGCCGAGACAAAGTACAGGGGTAGGGAGAACTTCTTGGTAAAATTGAAGCTTTTTTGGGTCATCTTTCTGTCCGCTGTAGAAAGAAGGTAGACTATTGGCCTGTCCATCAAGGGCAAGGGAGGGAGTTTTGCACGGTGGGTCACTGGAGGCCCTCATTCCAGAGAGTGGGACCGGCGGGACAATCAGGGGGTGCGTCCCAGACAGACTGCATTTCCAAGGCGCCTGTGTGCAGGAAGGGGGCAGCCCGGTTCAGCACTGAGGGGCGGCGTGCAACCAGGGGCGATTTCTGGGGAAGGATGGTGGGTCACTGAAGGTTTGTTCCCCCAAGAAACAGTGGGAAGCGTGTGGCCGTGGTGGCCCCCAGGGGACTGCGGACAGCCCACCGTCGATTTTGTTGGCCACCACGATGCACGGGATCTCCGGCCTGAACTCCCGGAGCTCAGTGTACCAGGTGCCCAGGTTCCTGTAGGTGACCTTCCTCTGCACGTCGAACACCTGCAACGAGTGGAGGGCGACCGCTCAGCACTGGCGGCGTTTCTCGCCGCCACCCCCGCAGGTGAGCTCGGGGGCACGGCACGGGAGCCTGCTCTGAGCTGCAGCCCCTCAAAAGCTGTGCGCGTGCCCACCCCTTCAAGGAAGTCCCCAAACCTCCAGTTCTGAAGTGGTTTTTAAAATCTTCATTCTTTTTTCTGTCCTTGCGTCACCTTATTTACCTATTTTAACCAAGTCGCATCATCTTTCCTATAAACTGTAAACTTTTTTCTTAGTCTATTATTTTTATTGCTTAAGCTCTTAAACTTCATTTTAAATATTTCTAGAATCTCCATTTAGTTACTATTAATTTATTTTTAATTTGAAGCTTGTTTGGCTTCTAGTCATTTTGTATTTCAAATTTTTAAAAGTAATTCTTATATTTTATTCTTTGGTAGCTTATCGTAATTTCATTAACTTTTTGTGACTTAGTTGTTACTTATTTAAAGCATCGGCAGGATCCTGAGCACAGGGCACTCGCCCTGAGGACAGGGAGGCCACAGGTCCTGACCCAGCTGCCGTGACCCTCCCAGGCCCTCAGGAGCCGCAGACCAGCCTCCTGTCTCCAAGCCGTCCTCCAGGACAGACCGACGGCCCAAACGCCGCCAGCACGCAGGGTCAAGACGAACGGCCCTGCGGCCTGCTGGGACGGCTGGTCTTCCTCGTAAACAGCCCAGTCCTACAGGGGAGCGACATGCAGCAGGCACGAGGAGCAGCAGCGGCTGTCACGCCTGGAGGGAGGTCCACGTGGGAGGCTCCTCCATGGCACTCTCCAGGCCCAATTCCAACCGCCGACATCGTCTTGAGCTCCCAATAAAGACTTCTCACGAAGCAAGCTTGTGCCGAAGCTTCTGGAGCCTGCTGCACGCCAGGCCACCCTTCCCCAGTCCTGTCTTCTAGTGCCCCCTTCTCCTTCTGCTGAGGAGTGAGGAGGGGCCGGGTAGGACGAGGAACAGCCCACGGGGGTGTCGAGGTGCAGGGTGGGAACCCCAGCTCCCATGCGGTCACTGGGAGGCAGGTACTTCTACCCGCCAGGCCCTGCAGCAGCTGGGCTGGTGGCGGGCACAGGACCCAGGCCCCAGGCGGGGTCCAAGGAGCCAGCAGAGACGCGGAGGGGCAGGCCTGGCCCGGAGAGCAGCGGTGAGCTCGGGGCACTGGTGCCAGCGCCAGGCTGACACAGGCACGGCTGGTGCCCCCCTGGCCCAGTCCTCACGGGTCGACGCTGAGCATGGCAGACGGGCGCTGCAGTGCCCTCACCTGCCCTGCCCTGTCACCCTCTGCTTTTTGCCCTTATAGGTACCAGTTAAAATCTGGGGAAACTTCAAGAGATTTTAGACTTATGAGACAGTGGGGCTTTGGAATGGAGCCAGGGAGCTCACGGGCAGGCCCTAGAGGTCCACACCAGTCTCCTCCCTTTCCCGGCCCGTTCCACGGCTGAGTTCCCTTCCGTGTGGCCCATTACCGCGGCGACAGGGTGGGCTGCGGACGGCTGTCGAGACACACAGCGAAAGCGGGGGAGGGAGTCCCCAGAACCGCGGGCCCTCTTGGCCCTGGCGTCTATCCCAGGGGGCGGTCGAGGGCGGCCTCTGGGGCCCCCCGCTCGTCCCCTCACCCCTCACCCCTCAGGCCAGACTCGCCCGGCTGGTCTCATACCATGATGCAGGCGTGGGCCTTGTGGTAGTAGGAGGCGTGCATGCTCTGGAACCGCTCCTGGCCGGCTGTGTCCCAGAAGTCTGCAACAGGGACGCAGCTGACTGGCTGCAGGGCTGGAGGGCAGAAGCCTGGGCACCCTGAGCACCGCCGTGCACGGAGGCACAAGGCACGCATGGGGGAAGGGAGGCCACACAGCAGCCACCGAAGCGCTCTCAGGACACAGGCCACCTGGCTGCCACGCGAGGTGCGTGCACAGCTCTGTGCACGGGGCGGGTAACGGGGACGTGAGTGTGCTGACAGGGAGCCCCAAGAGGGGGAAGGTAGGTGACCCCTTCCCCTGATCAAGACCCACCAAGGTGAAGACCAGGCGGATCTCCCACGTGTGCAAGGTGCAGACGGGGAACAGCCGGATGGGACACGGGGCCTGGCGACAGGAGGCTGTGACCTCATGGCAAGGTAGGCCGTTGTGGAGGACAGCGTCAGGCCACGTCCACCTGTCCCCCCCCAGGTCAGTGCCCCTTCTCACCCTCCCAGGCCTCCCGGCTCTGAGTCCCCCCGGCCACCCTTTGTTCCTGCCTCGGGGTCTCCCCTCCTTTCCCTGGACTCTCCCATGACCAGCCCCCCGCGCCCCCCGCGCTGGCGCAGCTGGGCCTCGTGCTGCTCACCCACAAGGACGGTCCTGCCGTCCACCGTGGCCGTGTGCTTGTACAGCGTCAGCGCGTACGTGGACAGCTGCTGGGGCGCGCTGCGCTTAGGTTAAGGAGCAGAGACGGAGGGAGGGGGCGGGCGGGAAGGGGCGCTGCTGTGACGCAATGGGCCACCCCCCTTCTCTTTTAAATGGAACGAACGTGGCAGACAGAGGGTCAGCCTCAACCGCCGCTGGCACCAGCCAGCGGGGAGGCTGGGAGTGTGCCCTGACCACCGAAGTCCCAGGCAACACGCGGACGGAACCCGATGGGCCGGCCGTCACGAGCGGAGCCACGGCGCTGGGACGTGCCGCTGCGCGTGCCGCGCCCCACCAGCTGCGTGGCTGTGGCTGTTCCAGGGAAGAGAGGGCTCAGCGGCGGGAAGCCAGCACGCCCGAGACCTGCGCAGCCGCTCTCGCTCCCGCCCCGTCCTGGATCGGAGGCCGGGCGGAGGGGTGGAGCGGGCCGGAGGGCAGAAGGGCTGCAGGAACAGGAGCGTGTGAGACCTTTAAGGATACAATCCGTCCATGAGAAACCTCTCCATGAGTCTGGAAGGAGAACGTGGGGGGCGGTCAGGCGCGCCTCCCTGGCACCAAGCCGGTCGGTAGCCGGAGTCACCTGTGGCTCCCCCACTCCTATCCGCTCCACGCCATGGACGATGCGCAGGCCTCTTCCTGACTCCCCGCAAGTCCCTGCACCCTCTGCTATGAAACTGAGCCCGCGGCCGTGCTTGTGGGCAGGGGCCCTGCCACACGCCTTTTCCGGCACCAGAGCAGCTGGTCACCAGCATTGACTGAAGAGATAAAGACCTGTCTTCCGGGCTCTGCCGGACGTCGGTGCTGGAGACCTGAGGGATCCACGATGAGCGGGACAGATCTACCTCTGGGTCTGCTTGACCCGGCGCCACCGCCGCTGCCCCTGTGGTACCCGGACGGGCGCAGCGCCCTGTTCTCCAAGCCCGGAGCCCGCAGACCACCGCTGCTGACCCACAGGACGAGAGACCTCACGTCCCCGCAAGTGAGTCCAGCAGACCTGTGAGGCGCTCAGATCTGTCACCCCCACCTCTGCGAACTGTGGACCACAGCCAGCCGCGCTCTACGTGCAGGAGGGGCCCAGGCGGCTGGGCCCTCTGCCCGGAAGCAGCCTCCCAGCAGCCTGCAGGCCTTTCAGGGCCGTGCTCAAAAGCCACCTCAGCAATGAGACCTCCCTCCATGACCTTACTGATAGCACGCAGGCAAGTTCCAGCCCACCTGTACTCTCTGCCCTGCAGGTAACGCCAAGGGAAAGAGTAAGTGTTAAACCCTCTGAAACAGAATGGAATACCCATGAAAGCAGTGTTTGAGTTCTTAGTTTATTGCTGCATCCCCAAGGCCTAGGTTAAAAAACACTGAGACCTGGGGTCCCCCACCCTTGGTCCAGACTGGCAGCGGTCTGTAGCCGGTACTGGCCGCACAGCAGGAGGTGAGTGGCAGGCAAGCGAGCGAAGCTGCATCTGCGTCTGCAGCCGCTCCCCGTTGCCGGCATCACCCCTCAGCTCCACCTCAGATCATCGGGCCTTAGATTCTCATAGGAGCACCAGCCCCAGGTGCCAAAAGGGTTGGGGACTGGTGATTTCAATTATGCCCACCCTCTAAACCATGGAAAGAACTGTAGCTACGCTTTCACCCCATGAGCATAGGCCAAGTGTGGAGCCCAGACTGGCACCCTTTTGAGACTGTAATGAGGCACCCCAACAACCACCTCAAGCTGGGCTGGTATCAATGATGGCCAAGTCGGGAGCAGGACCTCTCTCCCGACCAACGGTAATGAGGCTCCCTCCACCCCACGTCAGCGAAGACCAGGGATCCCAGCCCTCACTCCCACAATGGCAGAGGCGGTGGGGGTGGCACGGCGCCTCCTGTCCTCCTGCCGAAGCAGAGCCACGGGGGGCAGCTAAAACAGCAGCCTCAGGACAGGAAATCCGGGATGTCCAAGTGTAACAGAAAATCACTTATCACACCAAAAACCAGGAAGACCTCAAAGTGGATGCAAAATGACAACCAAAAGATGCCTAAAGTGTGATGATACAGATGTCAAAACCATCTGACAAAGCGTTAAAAGCAGTGTCATAAAAATGCATCAATGAGCAATTACAGATGTGCTTGAAATAAATAAAAATACAGAAGTTTCAACAATGGACTCTTTTCAGCACAGAAATAGAAGATATGAAAAAGAACCCAATGGCTATTTCAGAACTTTAGAAAATGCAACGACCAAAATGAAAAACTCAGCGGACGAGCTCACAGGATGGAAGGGACAGAGGGAGGGTTCACTGAACTTTCAAACAGAACCAAAGAACTTTCTCAATGTGAACACAAGCAAGAAAACAGACTGGAGAGAATGAAGAGCCTCAGAGAGCAGTGGGACTATATGATGACACTCACGTCATCACAGTCCTGGAAGAAGAATCAGGCTAAAAAAGCAAGAGAAGAAATAATCCTTGAAAACTCCCCAAATTTGGCAAAAGACGTAAAAGCCTGCAGAGTGAGGAGGCTGAACATGAGTCAAACAGGATAAACCCAAAAAAATCCACGCTGAGACACAGCAGAGTCCAACTCCTGAAATCTAAAGACCGAGAAAAACCCTGCAAAGCAGTGAGAGAGAAATGACAGAAACGACAGTGAGCGGGAAAACCACCACAGGGCAGAGGTTTCGCCTCAGAAACCACGGAGACCAGAAGGAAGCAGCACGCATCTCTCAAGGGCAGAACTCAGGGCCAGTGACAGCACTACTCAGGGGTGAAGGGGCTCAGAAACTGTCACACGGAGAGAACGAAGGAGTCTTGGCGCGTCAGGGAGGAAGAAAGAACAGCATAAGGAAAATACGGGCAAGTAAAGGAGACTTTCTACTCCCCTTGAACTTTCACAGTTATCTGTGATATCTGAAGCCCAAGTTGTTAGGAAGACCAGGTGCTGTAGGCGTAAAAAATAAAAATAAAAAGAAAATTAAAATAAGGGATTGTAAGCTGACAAGGTCCTTGCAATCTGTGAGGTCAACCAAAAGTTGCCTCGCTTAAAAAGAAAGAAAAAAAAAATGAAGCCCAAGTGGTAATACTGTATGCTGGAGTTCCCAATTCCCAGGGCATGTAGAGAAAATACTTAAGACAATCAGGGAGGGTAAAGAGACACACAGGAAAGCTAATGGGCCAGAAACAATCAAAATGTCACTGCATGGATGACTGCAACGGTCTGGAAAAAACAAACTGTGGTATATCTATTCCATGGACTAGTACTCCGCAATACAAAAGGACAAACTACTAATATACCCAGCAAGTTCCTGAGTGAAGGTTATATACTATTTAATTCCATTTGGACAATGTTGCCAAAACGACAGGTATAGACATAGTGGATAAATCGGTGGTTGCAGAGGTTAGGGATGGTGGGGGAGAAGTGGGCTGGGTGTGACTCTCAAGGTCTCTGTGGTGATGGGATAGTTTTGCATCTTGATTCCAGTGATGATCAGTTATACAAATCTACACATGTGATAAAACAACACAGAAGTATAAGCAGCCACGGAAATAATGCCAATTTCCTGACTTTGATAGGTACTATGTTCTGTAAGATGTAACCACTGGGGAACAGGTGAAGGGCACATAGACCCTCTGTGCACTCTTTGCAACATTGTGTGGATCTATATTATCTCAAAACAAAGAGGAAAATAAAGCAAACAACAATACACAACACAGACTGGAAGAAGATATGCGTGATGTGAATAACTGACAAAGAAAATGCACAAAATACACACAACTCTGATAAGAGAAATAACTTTGTCGAGGATTTTTATAACAAATGGATGCTGAATTTTGTCAAATGCTTCTTCTGCATTATTGCAATGATCATATGACATTATCCTTTACTTTGTTAACATGGGGAATCACATCGATTGATTTGCTGATGGTGAGCCATCTTTGCAGCCCAGGAATAAATCCCACTTGACTGTGGTGTGTGATCCTTATAATGTATCGTTGAACTCAGTTTGCTATTACTTTGTCGAGGATTTCTGCATCTACGCTCTCAGGGATATTGGCCTACAATTTTCTTTTCTTGTGGTGTCCTTGCCT
Organism: Eidolon dupreanum; assembly: GCA_028627145.1. Taxonomy (NCBI): domain Eukaryota; kingdom Metazoa; phylum Chordata; class Mammalia; order Chiroptera; family Pteropodidae; genus Eidolon; species Eidolon dupreanum. The sequence goes on along the minus strand of CM053503.1, from coordinate 28,242 downwards.
GGTTTCGGGATCGAGGTAACGCTGGCTTTGTAAAATGAGTTTGCAAGCGTTCCTCCTCTTCTATTTTTTGGAACAGTTTGAGAAGGATTGCTATTGATCCAAGAGCTTGGGACACAGAGCATGCTGTGTATTTTCTGCTTATAAATCCCCACTGGTTAAATCTAGTTTGTACTTAGACCATGTGGCCTTAGCAGGGTGTGTCTTTGCCCTCTCTGCACAATGATGGACAGCTAGTAAGGGGTAAATGAGACCCTCGTCCACATTAGAAACAGACACGGTCACGTATGTGGACCAAACTCCTCTTAGAGAGGGGGGCATCAGGAAAGGCTGTGTCCTGTTATCGAGCAGAAGGAACATTTGGGCTCGAGGAAATCTGTAAGAGGAAAAGCAAGGCCAAGATAGCCTAACGTGACTCCTCAGTGGGGCGATGCTTCTTTGAACCGCAGAGAAGCCACAGTAAGAGCATGGATACCCTCAGAACCGGCAGCCATGCCCAGGGTGCAGAATATGGAAGGGAGCACGTGGAGCACTGGCTGGGTCCCGAGGTGGCATGGTTACCACTGGGGACGCGGGGGGGTGGGGCTCTTCCCTGTCACCTGGGACAGGGTCCGACCCCGGTGGTGCTCGGCACGCATTGAACGCGTGTCCATTAAGAGGTACCCAGTTAGGATGATGTGGTCACGAGCCAGCTGGGTCAGTGTCGGGAGAGCACGTCCTCACGGGAGTCCCTCCCGGGACGGTGGCGTGTGCAGGGGTGCAGAAAGAGCCCTCTCCATGCGGCAGAGCCCAGTCTGAGGACAGCTGCTCGCACAAGCCATGGAGGAGTTTGTCATCAGAGACTACCCTCGACGGAGCCGTGGGGAGGCAGAAATAGGCCCAAAGAGGAAACAGAACCGAGAGGCAGGAGTGTGCCGCAGGAGGGAGAGGCACCGCCGAGGCCTGGTGGCTGGGCGGCCACCGCTGTGCGCTGCACGGGGTCAGTGTCGCCGCAAACTACTGCCCAGAGCTGAGGCCGGCACAGGTAGATGCCCTCCAGATATGGTGGATACCTGTGTTAACCAATCTCTCGATAGTTTTCTCCGAACTGAGTTTATTTATTTATTTTTTAGGCGAGGCAACTCTTGGTTGACCTCGCAGATTGCAAGGACCTTATTTTTTTTTTTTTACGCCTACAGCATCTGGTCTTCCTAGGCGGTCTCCCATCCAAGCACTAACCAGGCCCAACTCTGCTTAGCTTCCAAGCCCAGACGGGAGCGGGTGTGTTCAGGGTGGCGCGGCTGTGAACTCCCAACTGAGTTTAGATTCGTAAGGTGGAAACATTGCGAGCTGACACGACTCTCGAGTTCCCGTGAAAGAGAACCAGAACTCCCTCATCTGCTCACCTCCTCCCACATGCCCTGCGCTGTCATCGCGGTCTGTCTCTCTGGGACAATGTTTTGCCAGCGATGCTGTTAGTGCTGGGGACTGGACCGTGTTCCAAATGCTGTGACCGCAGAGGCCAATGCTGTGGTCATCTGTGATGTCCCCTCAACTGCTGGGATTCTCATTTTTTGTTGTTCTTTTAAATGAGGCCTATAAGAGACTCTGTAGCGGAGCTTGGGAGTTGGGTGGCGTGAGTTTGCGGGAAGCCACCTTGGGGCTCAAACCAAACTGTGCTCCAGCGTCACTATCAGTTAACACTGCCCACGTGCCTGCCGTCCCTGTTCTGTTTGCTGATGCTAAACTTGGCGGGGGGAAAAGGGGGTGTTATTTACTGCATAATCTCCCTCAAAGTACAACACTTGTCCTCACCTTTGCTGTACAGGCACGTTGCTGAGGAGGGCCAGGGCACTGCGGGACACTGAACTGGAGCTGCAGTGTGTGCATGTGGGGTGGGGCAGGGTGAGGACGCGAACCCATGACGACGGCCTAAGGCCCAGCAAAGCCTCTAGAGAGTTATCACAGCTACTTGAGCCCAAGGACAGGTTAATGAAAGATGGAGGGAGAAAGCCCCGTGGCTCTGGAACACCTGGGAGATCAGAGTAAACCAGGCATCTGGTGAGGGGCCAGTCCGCCCTCCGTCTGCAGAGCGTGCCCTCAGCAGCCCAGGACAGGACAGCAGCAGAATCGCACCTCCTGGACAGCAGCTGCCAGCACCGTGGGGCCGCCCCCAGCTCGCCAGCGGGGCGGGTGCATGTGCATGTGCGTGCGCACGGGCACGGACGGCAGTGAAAGGAGTAAGCTGAGCTTCGTGCCGACTGCAGCTGGCCACGCTTTCTGCCCGCTCTCCTCAACGGCAGTGCGTTCCTCCAAAGAGCACCCTCACCACAGTCACTCGACTCATCGCTGGCTACGGCAGTCATACCCTACCCTCTCTCCATCCTCACTGACCCCACTCTGCACTCTCTCGGCCCACAGACCTGACTCAGGAATAGCCCAGTTCCCCCCTCCCCACCCTGGACGGCTTCCACGGCCTCTGGGGTGACCCACCCCACGTCTTCTGCCAGGACACATGGACAAAGCTCAAGTCCCTCAGTCATCATGACCTGCCCCCCACCGCCACCCCCAACACACACGGCAGCTAATGTAACCCCCTTGCTCCCCCGTTTCCCTAATGTACATCTAGGCTACAGCCAAGACCGCTCCTCAGCACCCCCACAGCAGCCATGCTCGTCTGTGCCACTGGAGGACTCTTCCAATAACCGAGACCCGCCGTGGGCCTGGTCTTTCTTCCCCAGTCTCCCACATACTTGGACTTGCCGACAGCGCTGTCCCCCAGGCAGATGATCTTCACGTTGTCATCAGCATCGTATTTCTCTTGGTCTAGCTCACAGGGTTTGGCTCTGTCCTCGGCCATTGGCTCCTGGCTGCAGACAGGGGCTTAGCTCAGGGGAGTGGGGTCTTGTCACTGTCTGGGAAGATCAAGAAGAGGCTGTTGTTAAAGGAAAGTCCCCTCGACCAAATGCACTTCTCCCTCTTCCAGGACAGGGGGACCAGGGGACAATGAGCTCATGGGCGAGGCGCCCACGAGCATGCTTCTCTATTCACCACCACCACGTGCTAAACTGCAGTTGTCCTCTCACCCCCACCAACACCCTCTTTGGGGCTTTACTGTGTCATCTTACACAGCCGTGCTCAGGACCACACCTCCCACACCCACCTGTACGGACAGCATTCTGAAGTGATGCTGAAGCTGTGCAAGTTTTACACACACAAGTTTTCTCATTTGTAAAACAGGGACAAAAAATAGAACCCATGTCACATTATCAATGTGACACACTGTCTGGCAAAGACCATGCTGTGTAGCCTGAGCTCTCATCACTGAAGGACAGATCACACAGCCATATACGCCTAATCTGCATTCCTGATCCTCTATCTCATGCCTCTTCCCTCTCCAATTTTCCATCTTACTTCAGTCAGCAGCTGCCTCTTCCTCTCTCAATGTGTACATTCTCTAAACTCATTTCTTGAAGGTTACTTCAAACTCTACTAGTGTCAAGTGTCTCCTAAATCAGGGATCCCCAACCCCTGGGCCGCAGACCAGTGCTGGTCCGTGGCCTACTAGGAACCAGGCTGCACAGCAGGAGGTGAGCGGAGGGAAAGCAGAGAAGCTTCAGCTGTATTTGCAGCCGCTCCCCAGCGCCAGCATCCCCGCCTCAGGTCATCGGGCACTAGATTCTCGTAGGAGCACCGGGCCCTGGTGCCGAACGGTTGGAGACCACTGTCGTAAATGCTGATGTCGGAGCTGTACCTGTGTTGCAATCGCTTCTCTCAGTGCCAGACTCAGATATGCAGTTGCCTACCAGATCTGGACCAGCCAACTATCCACACAGGCATAAATAACATGCGAAAACACAAATTCTGAAGTCCGGCCGACGTCACATTCCTCGTCTACACAAGACATCGGCAGCCAGCCACCCAGTGCCGACACCTGGGTGTAACATCGTCTGTGGCTCTGTTCCGCCATCCTCATGCCCAAATGTAACTCTGCAAACGTTACTGAAAATGTCCCAAGGCCAGCCCCTGAGCTGACCAGGCACACAGAGAGGGTGCAACAGCAAGTTCACAACTGCACCAGCCCTTACCAAGCATTCACCGTGAGAACTCGCACTCGTTCGCGGTCTACTGTGCCTGGAACCATGACAGGCGTGCACGCAGGTCGGGGGCAGAACATGCCAACAGGACCCCGAGTGTCTCTGTGGCCCCGCGGGACTCAGCCTTACCGAGGTACCCTCAAGAGCCTCAAGAGCAGTGCCAGGCAAGTGCCAGGTGATCGGTAAGCGTAACGAGGGCTGCCCCTTCCACCTCCACCCTGTAGCCGAGGCGACCCGCTCCAAAGTCAAACCCTGCCGCATCGCGCGGCGCTCCAAGACCTTCAATGTTTTGTCGTTTTCGGGACCCAGTGGGCAAACTCTTTCATTCCACAAACACCGTGGGAGCATCGGCCACGTCTGCGAACCGCCTCCGCTCGGCGCCGGGCCCCCGCCCGGGCCGTACGCTCGTCCGGCCTAGGGCCCGAGGGCGGCCCGGAGGGGCGGCTCCCACAGCGAGCCCGCCACCCCGCGCCTCCGTCCGTTCGGCCGGTCCTGGGCGGGGGCTGCAGGCCAGGGACGCGGGACGCCCGCGCGTGGCCAGCCGCCCCCGTGGCCGCGCACCCCCGGAGCCCGCTCCGCCCGGCCCCGCCCCGGCCCCGCCGGCCCGCCCGGCTCACGCAGCGCCGCGCTCCGCGTCGGACCGGCCCGCGTCCCCGCAGCTGCTACGCAACGGCGCAAGGACCCCGCCGAGGCTGCCCTGCCGACGCCCGAAGGACCCCGCCGAGGCTGCCCGGCCGACGCCCGAAGGACCCCGCCGAGGCTGCCCGGCCGACGCCCGAAGGACCCCGCCGGCCGCGGGCTGGCCAGCGCGGTGCCAGCGGGAGGACGGCCGGGGGCGTCCGGGCGGCACTGCAGCAAGGCGGGGTTTGGGGCGCGGGGCGCCTGGGCCTCCGATTGAGTCCGGGTTCACGCGGCCGCAGGCCTCGGGGGTGAAGGGACAGCAGGCCTCGGGCGTGGGAGCCTGGCATGCAGGAGGCGGGCAGGTCCCCAGGTGAGGGCGCCGGGCCTGCTACGGGAGTTGGGGCGCCCGCGCCCGGCCGCCCTCAGGAAAAGGGGGCGGGGCGTCACGTGTGCGAGGCTGGCGACTTCTAAACTCTGTAATTCTCTGATGGGAATTGAGCATCTTGTTTTAACCAAGAATCGCGACAGCCACAACTGAGCCCGGAGTAGCAGGGCACTTAGTCCTCCCTCTGCACAGCGCGTCCGCGGACCTCTGGCTCGGGGGCGTTCACTGATCAGGCACCGGGTACCTGTGGAGAGCAGGTGTGTGCCGGGCTGGCCGTCCCTCCTCGGGACTGAGGCGACGGCCGCGAGGAAGTCAGAGCTGCTGCTTGTAGCTGACCTTCCAGAGGGGCAGTCAGGTGTCAGTCAGACGGCTGCACTGCCCGCAGCAGGGGAGTCCTCCGCAGAGAACGCGCGAGGAGCCGGGGGAGGTGGGCCGGGCCTGGGCGGTCCCGCGGCCGAGGAGGCGCCACGCGGGGGAGGGCCCCACGCCAGGGCCGTCTGGCCAGTCTCGAGGAACGGAAAGGCCCGTGAGGCTGGAGCAGAACACAGCTGAGGGGAGAGGGGTTCCCGGTGGCCCTCGAAAGACACCAGGGCATGCAAGACCCGGGAGGCCCTGGCGCGGTGGCGCTGGGAGTGTGTGGGGGGCGGGGTTTGCTTTCTATCCTGAGAGCAAAGTGCTCCTTGAAGGGTTGGGGGGGGGGCGGTCTATGACCAGATTTGCGTTTTTATATCCTGGGAGGAGGCAACTGCACAAGTGCAGAACTAAGGTGGTGTTAGTGAGAGGTGGGAACTGTGGGCTTGAGACATC
>CM053503.1:0-22256 GCA_028627145.1 Eidolon dupreanum | reverse complement strand
TGGCTGGCTTCTGTCCTGCTCGTGTTCACAGGTGCCTTCTCTGTGTTGGGAGACATAACAGGTCACCAGATAGGACCCTGCAAAGTGACTTCGAACGCCTTTTAGTCCAGTTTGTATTTTTGTCATTTCCACACTCAGAGGTGAGTAGAAGAAGGCTGCAGGGGCGCATGTAGTCGAGATGGATGGATCGCCTGTGCCAGGCAGTGGTTTAGCTCCTCGAGACACCAGACGGTGGAGACAGGCCCTCCTCTTGGAGTTGAGTGTCGTTCAGCCCTGCCGTTGAGGAGAGCTGAGTGTGTAAAAGGGTGGAGTTTGGGCAGGCAAGGTCCTGAGCTGTCCGTAAGGTTAGATTGGAAGTCAGTGTCCAGCAAATGTGCAGGCCCTGGCGACATCCCAGTTCTCAACCACTAACTTTCTGATTCTACAGTCGATGGGGAGGCACTCGGGACAGAGGGCCTTAAGGGGAAAAGCGGTCGGTGTGCCCTCGGGACCCGGTCGTTGGGAGTGAGCTGCACATCCTCTGGAACACTGGGAAGCTGGAAGGGAGGGAGCACTGGTGGACACAGGGTTCCAGCTTAGGTTTCTCTTGTCTGGGTCACTCCCCTGGAAGCTCGCCGTCACACGAGCCAGAACAGGTGCCCCACAGGGTAGTTTGGCCTCTCTTCCGTGAGCCTAAGCGGGCGGTTAGTAACGTGTCCTGTCAAGTGCCTTGTGTCCGTGGAGAGACGGCTGTGGGTCGGGAAGGCCGTCCTGTCCTGCGGCGGGAGGGGGGTGCCTGCTGGCTCGCCGCCTGCCCCGCTCTGTGAGCACAGCTGGTAGCGGTGCGGGTGCTCGCCCTTGGTCTTGGAGGTGAGGACAGAGCGCGCCTCTGCGTGCCCCGCGTCGCCAGCATTCCGGTGCCATGAACCCTGTGGGGACGGGCTGCAGAGCCCATGCCAGCTGCCGTGGGCTCCGCGTTCGCTGCGCCCCGCACACTGATGAGCCGTTTTCATTTTCATCCAGATCGGAGTATGTTAAAGTTTCTCTTGAGATTTCATCTCTGACCCACGTGTTATCTAGACATGTGTGTTTTAACCTCCGAGCGTGTTGGGATTTCCGGCCGTCTTTCTCTGGATTTCTGGTTTAGTTCCGTTGGGGTCTGAGAGCGGACGCTGCATGGGTCTGTTCGTTTAAACTCGTTAGAGGAGTGGACGGCCTAGAAGTGGTCTGTCGGGGTGCACGCTCCACGCGAGCCTGAGAAGTGTGTTCACTGTGGGTAGGTGACGCCGTCTACAGGTGTCCATCAAGTCCAGTGGATCCAACCTGCTGTCGGGTACACGGCATCCGCACCGATTCTCCGCCCGCTGGGTCTGACCGCTTCTGATGGGGGTGGATTCGCCTGCTCTGCGCGGGTCTGTCGGTTGTTTCCTCACGTGCTCACGTTCTGCTGTAAGGTGCTCATATACTGAGGGTTGTTCGTGACGTCTTTTTGGATAATTGGCCCATTTTTTGGTACGTAATGTTCTCTTTATCCCACGCAGCTGTCTTCACTCTGAAGTCTGCCGTCCACCGCTCATACGGCCACTCCGGCCTTCTCCGGACTGTGGGCGTGGCGTGTCTCTCACGCGCGACCCACGTGTGCTCCACACTTAGAGCAGGTTTCTTGACCACACGCAGTCGGGCCTCGCGTCTGACCCGCTTCTCTGTCCTGCGGTTGGTGTCAGACGCCGACACTCCAGGCGGGCCCGCCGCAGCCCACGCGTCCCTGCCCCCGCCGTGCCCCCGTGGTGCCGTCCGCGCCCCCCCACCCCCTGCCGCTGGGCACACGCTCGCACAGCCACCCAGCTCCGCCTGGAAATGCCACTTCCCGCCACCGCAGACGCCACGCGAAGGTGCTCGCGGCCCCGCCTCTCCTGCCGGCGCCGGCGCCGTTCACTCACCCACAAGCTGCAGCCACTGGAAACGTCGTTGCTGGTATTTTTAATAACAACCATTAAAGTATTAGGTCACATCGATTCATCTCTTACAAGGCAGGTGTGCTGGCAAAAACCCCCTCCGTTTCGTTTTTGTTTTTTGCCCGAGAAGGTGTTTCTCTGTCGCTTCTGGCGAGAGCCTGCGGGTGCGGGCACCTGTCTGCCCCTCTGTGGGGAAGCTGCGTTTTGCCTCTGGTTTCTTCCAACATTTTCCCTTTACTTTTGATTTTTTTTGCAGTTTGAACACGATAAGCCAATGTGTGCTTTTTTTGTGGGCGTATTTATCCTGTCTCGTGTTGTCTGAGCTTCCTGGATCTATGGTTTGGTGTCTGACATGAATTTGAGGAAAATGTCTTTTTTCTGGTCTTTCCATCGTGTATGTTACACCTCTGATGCTCGGCCCCCAGTTCTGGGATATTCTGTCCTGGCTGCTTCAGTCCTTGCCCTGTCCGCTGTTGGGTCTCGGCGGCCCCTGGCCGCTCTCGAGCACAGGGCCTTTCTCTTCATGCCCAGGCTCCCTGTGAGCTCGGCGAAGGCTCCGCTTCCTTTCTGTCTCTAGCTTTGGCTTCTGGTCCCTTATGATTTCATCTCTCCGCTCACATTGTCCATCTTGCATGTTGTCTGTGTTTCTCATTAAAGCCTTTAGCATATTAATTAAAGTTGCTTTAAATTCCTGGTCTGATAATTCTAAAATTCTTACCATTTCCGAGGCTGGTTCTGATGCGGCTCTGTCTCTTCAAACTGTGTGGTGTCCTTGTCATCTTTCCTGATAGCCGGACATGGAGAACCAGGTGGAAGGAGCCGCAGTGACTAACCCTGGTGACGTGGCCTTGGGCACCGGGCAGGGGGCTCCGTGGTCCCACCACCCAGCTCAGCCTTCAGTGAGCCCGTGCCCCGCTCTGTGACTCCACGCGAGCTTCTCCGTTCTCTCCTCCCCCCTCGCTGGGACGGGTGGCTGGAGGGGCTGGAGCTGGGGGTTCCCCTTCCCGGGCGGGGCCGGGGGCTCCGATGACTCCCCAGTGGGCCGGACTCTGGCCGACGCTCCCTCCTGAGGGCAGGCTGGTTAAGGACACAGGGCTCTGGGCACTTTAGCCCCAGAGGGGCTCCCCTCTGATGCTCCCCGCGGGGACCTGGTCGTGCTCCTGGAGGTGCGTGTCACGGTACTGCGGCCCCCCGTCGTGACTGCCCCCTGGAGTTTTTAACTCTCAGACTTGTCCACTCTGAGCCTCCAGTAATTTGTCAGGGTCGGGTATCCCTGCCCTGGCACTGGTTCCTGCAGGGGTTTCTACTCGCGGGCGTCTGGCCATGTCACACGTGGTCCCCTCTGCCCGCCTGTCGGTGTCTCCAGCTTTGGGGGCAAAGTTTTACCCTGTGACCTCACTTCTCTGAGGGGTCTGTGAAGACTCGGTGGCCTCAGTGTGTTCAGCTTGTTATTCGTTAGGGTGGAGCTGCGACTCCAGACCCCCTCACAGGGGCCCGGAAGCCGGCCACCGTGTTCACCGCCAGGCAGGCCTCACCTTGGTCCAGCATCTTTTTCCACTGAGGCCTAGTGCCCTCACCTTCCCCAAAGTAGGTGACCTAGTTTCGTTTGCTATTATTTAAAGTTGGAACCTGTGTCAAGTCTGAGTAAACGGGCTCAGGGCCCTCACGCACGGCCGCTGACCCCCGGGCTTCCTTCCCGGTCGTGGCCACGGGCCCAGCAGCCTCTGAAGTCCACTTCCTTGCACATCAGCAGTGGCCCTTGGCCTCCTGTGGGAGCAGCCTGGGCGCTTAGCCAGGGCACGGGGCACCGAGGGTGGCAGGGACGTCTGCTCGTGCGCGCTCGCGGCCTGCCTGACTCCAGACGCGGCGCCTCGTGGTGGCCATGCGTGCCTGTGCCTCGCCCTGCCATCCACAGGGCCCTGCCCTGTGGCCTCAGCGTTGATTCGGGAGCTGGGCCTCCAGACACCAGCTGCAGCCCCGGTGTCTCACAGAGGTGGGTGTGGTATTGGCGGGCTGGCTCCGTGTTGGGGCAGCGATCCAGGTCCCCGGTGGGCTTTCTTCCCATTTGTGTGTCTGGCCCTGTGGCCTTCGCAGCTGGCATGGCCTTTGCCCCGGGACTGAGGGAGGAGGCAGTCACAGAGGCCCACCCTGCCAAGGCGTCTGAACCGGACTACGGATGCGTCTCTTCTGCGCCCCGCTTGCAGAGTGAGAGCATTTTTCTGTCCAGCCTTTCTTACGAGCTGCCTTCAGTGTCGCGAGGTTGTAGCCGTCTCTGGTGCCCGCGAGCAGTGCTGGCGTGAGCAGGAAGAGCCGCAGCCAGCTCCGGCCCTGGGCATGTAGCCCAGAGGGGGCTGCGCTCCGTGCAGCCATGACAGGAGGGCCAGGACCAGCCCAGGGCAGGCCTGTCACGCTGTGAGGACCCAGCTCTCCAGAGCGTTCTCCTGGGACCAGGGAAGCCTGGATGGTGGTGCTGCCTCCGGCCCCACCCGCCGTCTGAGTGCACGGCCCATGAGTGCCAGCTCCCCTTCTCTGGAATGTGCATGGGTGGTTCAGAATGATGGCAGCTGAAGCTGGTCACCTGCTTGGTTCCTCCTCAAGGGGGAACCTCTGTCTCCAAGGTGGAGTCTGCTGATTGCCCTCAGACTGCTGACACTGGGGGCTGGGATTGCCCTGTGCATCGCAGGACATTTGACAGCATCCCTGGTGGTGTCTGTGTACCAGATGCCGGAACCTCCTAATCCAGACATTGCCACATGTTCCCAGGGTGGGGGGCAAAATTTCCCCCGGCTGAGACCCAGTGGCGTAGAGAAGACGTCTAGGAGCCTCAGAGGGTCTTTGCACATCTGAATGTAAAACGTGTCTGAACACACTCACCCTCACCCGTCACCCCGGCGAAGGGACCTGCTTCGCAGTCACGCGTGCCCGGGTCCCACCTCCCTTCTCTGGGAGCTCGCTTTTTGGTTGGCTTGTCTCTAATGCGTCCCGACTTCTTCCGAGTTCCTCCCCTTTGAATTTAAACCTGCTTTGGTGTCTCCCATCTTCTAAATGCTGTTGGCCCCCCTTTCCCTGCCAGCTGCCTCCTTTCCTGTCTTTGCCGCTGAGCCGCTGTCTCCACGTTCACGCCCATTCATTCACAGCCCATGGCAGCCTGCCTGGGGCGCTCACCACCCCGAGAAACGTCACCTGCAGGGACCTCTCTGGCACCAGATTCCGTGGGTCCTTCCCAGTCTCGGCAACACCAGCCTCTCAGCAGCATCTGCCTCTTTCGATGCCATATTCTCTTGGTTTCCTTCTTGCTTTTCTGGCTGTCTCGTATTAGCTTTACAAATGTTTGCTTTTGTATGTTCTATGTTCAAGGTGTGATGATGATTGCTCAAAGACTCAGATATGATTAAGACATGGTTTGGGCCCCCAAATTGCTTACGAAGTTGGGGAGGTAGGCAGAAATGGATGAATGCATGGCTGAGGTACAGAGCCCTGGGAGAACAGAGATGAGCCTCACTGACCGGAAAAGGACAGTGGGGATGATGGGTGGGATGGGAGGCTTCACAGGGGAGGTGGCTTTAGAAATAAGCCTCAAGGCTTAGTATTAATTAGGGTAGTGAGGTCAAGGGACGGTCCTGACCTGTCACCTCCCAGTGTGGAGGATTAGAAATTCTGTTCATTTTCAGGTGTCCGTGGGGCCCTTAGTCCTGTGTCTGAAATGACCAGACATAGACTTATAAAATACTGTGCTTAGTCAAGGGAATAAAGAACATGACTGAAAGCTTAGAACAATAGGAAACTAAAAAATAACTAAATGGAAGTTTTAGAGCTGAAGAATCTATAATTGAAATACACAATGACTGAAAATGAAATCATGGATGGGTCTAACATCAGCTTAGACCTTACTGCAGAATTAATAAAACGCTAGAAGAATATACCCAGAATGGAGCAGGGAGCGACAGAGCGGTCAGAAGTGCAGAGGATTACACGTCATAAGAAAGAAGAGTTCTGACGTGCATTTAATTTGCCCAGTAAAGTGGGAGGCAAAGCAGCACTTGACAAGAATAATGTGCTCTCCATGCCAAACGACCTACGAGCTCTGTGATCCCAAGAAGAAAAGGGAAGAGGACAGAACACACACAATCATAATGAATCTGAACAAAACAATTGAGAAGATGTTAACAGTGAAAGAAAAAGACAACTTATCATTAAATGAGCCAAACCAATATTGACAGCTGTCTTATTGGCATAAATAATGAAAGACAGGATACCATGAAATGCTATCTTTGAAGTGCTGATAAATAGCACAGAATTCTTTGAAGCAATGTGTGGAACCCTGAATATGGAAATTCTCTTATGGCCCAGTGCCAGTAGCTCTGGAGATAAGAATACAGTCAGTACAGTGTGGCTGTGACAGGTTACGTGACAGCAGGTGAGCCGGCGTCACGTTCCGCGGAGAGAGTCGCATCAGGGTTACCGTCAAGTTATGTCAGGACTGGGTTTAGGGTGGGCTCAATGAATCAGTCACTCTAAGACGATGTTCGGGACAAGGCATAGGTTTAGTCTCAGAGGTTAGATTACTAGAAGTGAGCGAAGGGGTGAGCGCTTGGTGTTTGTGGTTAGGGGGATGGGATGGGGTGAGTGACGAGTTAGTGTAAGGTTGCGTTTGAGAGAGAGTATGAGGTTAGGGTGAGTGCTAGGACTAGGAGCAGAGATGAGGGGTGGGAGTAGAGTTAGGGCTGGGGTTTAGGAGGTTAGGGTAAGAGGCGGGGCAGGGTCAGAATCTAGCTTCAGGTTCTGTATCAGGGTTCAGGGTTAGAGTTGGCGGTGAGAGGAAAGGAGAGGTGAGTAAAAGTGAGGAGTGGTGCACAAGGGCGTGGAAGGCTCCGCTGGTGCCCATCAGCGGGTGGCCTCAGTGCTCAGGAGCGGCTGGGCGCGGGCAGTGGGGTCCGAACATCACGTCGCATGTTGCGTGTGTGGACCCAGTCGCTACACACAGACACGGGGGCCCCACGAGGCCTCCGATGCAGCAGGCCCTGGCCCAGCGGGGCCTCAGGCCTGCGCCTGCACCGTCAACGTCAGGGTGGACGTGCCCGTGCCCAGGACTTTATGCTCCAGTGATCTGAGGGCCATGGCACCTGTGGTAGCCGTGCAAAGGGCCGCACTGGTTCCCAGGTGACCTTACTTGATGCACCTGCCACCTCACACTAAGCGCTGCAGGACGCTTCACCCTGCACAGGGTCACCCGAAGAAGGGCCACAGAGCCGCATGTGGGGGCGCCGGTGCATGCTCGGCCTTCACACCGCCCCGACTGTGAAGCGCCCCTCTTCCAGCCGGAGCCAGGCTTCCTGGGGCTGTCTGTCCCCAAGAGTGACCCTCCTCACACCTCGATGGCTGCGAAGGGCACAGGTGGCTCCGGCCTGGATCTGCCAGCCATCTCCATCCAGACTTGGCCAGCGTCCGGCAGGAACACCCGGCCCCATGCTGCCCTCCCCCAGTGCAGCCCCCGAGGGGGGATTCAGTGCACTTGGTGTGCGACCACCTCCTCTGCCTCATTCCAGAACATTCCATCACCCTGCAGGACTTGGCCAACACTGCCCGCCCCTCCCCTTGGCCCGGCAACCCCTTACTCTCTCTGTCCGTCTCAGTGGATTTGCCTGTTCTGGACATTTTATACACATGCACTCGTGTGCTGTGTGTCCTTTTGTGACTGGCTTCTCCCTGGACAATGTGTTTTCAAGATTCGCCCACCTGGCTTTGGCAGTACGTGGTCCCTTTATGTGGCTGAGTAATGTTCTAGTGTTTCTTCATCCACCCATTACTGGGCACTGGGGGGGTGGCTTCCACCTTTGGCTGTTGTAATTGTGCAGCTACGATCACGGGTGTGCAAATACTTATTTGAGTCCCTGCTTTCAATTTTTTGGGGTGTCCACCAGAAGTGGGATCGCTGGGTTAAGTGGTAATTTTATATTTAATTTTTGATGAACCACCATCTTTTCTACAGCAGCTGCACCACTGAACGTGTATCTTTCCATTTTCTGACTGAATGCTATTGTATTTCATGGATATACTACATCTTGTTTATAAACTCATCTGTGGATGGGCATTTAGGTTTTTTCCAGCTCTTTGCTATTGTGAATAACGCACTTACAAATATTCACATGCAAATTTTTATTTGAACACCTGTTTTACATTTTTTCGACTTAAAAGGTAGCTTATTTCTAACTTTTTGAAGACACAGACAACTTACACAGAAGCTGCAGTATTTACTCCTACACACAAAGGAAGAGGGTTCTAACTTCTCCACATACTGGTCATAACTCATCTTCAATTTCTTGATTATAGCCATCCTAGTGTGTGTGGGAACAGATATTTCATCCTGGTTTTTCTGTTCGTTTCAATAAGGATTAGTAATGCTGAATCTTTTCAGGTGATTGTTGTCATTTGTGTGTCTGCTTTGGATAAGTGTCTATTCAAGCCCTTTAGTCATTTTAAAATTGGATTGTGTGGAGGTTTTTTGTTGTTGTTGTTACTAAGTTTTAAAAAAACCTTTATATATTAGTGCTAAAGTTAGGAGATGGAGGCTAGGAGTTAGGAGTTAAAGTTTAGGGGTCGGGTAGAGGTCAAAGTTTTGAGTTGAAGGGTCAGTGTCAAGAGTGTAGGGGTCCAGGGTTAAGGTTACCAGGGCTTGAGGTTAGAGGGTAGGGGGTTAGTGTAGAGGTAAGGGGTTAGGATTTGAAGGCTAGGGTTAGGGTCAGGGTTAGGTTAGGGTTGGGGTTAATTGTCACTGGCTCACTTCCCCCTCTCCCTTCTTTATCTCTGAGGCATTTAGGATGGACAAGGCTTCTTCAGGGGTGGAGCTGGACCACTGGATGTCTGCCCCCAAGTCCTGGACTCTGGTAGTAGAGAATGAAGTGTCTGCTCTCGTCACCGTTTCAAATACAGCTCAGCCCCAGTCTCGGGTGGTGGAGGCCGTCAGAGGTCGGCAGGGTTTCCTCCTGACTGGGCGGCCCCAAGGCTCTGGCTCAGCCCTGACACACGAGGGCACCCAGTGGACATGCGCGGGTTTCTATAGGACTCAGCGCGGTGACCTGCCAGCCCGAGATGGAGCCTTCCTGAGGGCTGGAAGGCCCTCCTAGGATCGGTGGGCCCTTCCTCCAGTCCCAGTGGGCAGCAGTGGACAGTCAGGCCGCAGACGGGACAGCCCTTGGCCTCTGACGGCGCAGGCATCTGCGGCCCAGGCGGGGCCCCGTGTCGCACCCCGGCCAGCTCCGGAGCGGCCGAGCTGCGCGCGGGCATTCGGGCAGCCGCGGGGGCGGGTTTCAGTCCCCGACGTTCCCGGGGGTGCGGCCAGTGCCCGCCCTCAGCGCCGGCCCCCCAAACGGGCGAGAGCCCTGCGGACAGCGGGTGCGGCCCTGGCCACAACAGCCGTGTGGCAGAGCGTGGCCCTCGGCCCTCCGGCTGCAGCAAGCCTCTGCCACGCGCCCTCACGGGGACCGAGGACGCGGCGACAGGCGTGTCCCCCTCCGCGGGGGGCGCCACGCCGAGGCTGCGGGGACTCCGCCCCGCGCGCTCGCGGTCCTGCCCCGCGGCCGCCGCCCTGAGCGGGGGCCTCACTGCCCTGGCCTGCGACTCCGTGAGCGAGGGAGACGGTTGACAGACGAGGCTGGGCGCAGGCCTGACCCCTGGGCTGCCACCTCCCAGGGACGTGGACGAGGCCAGTATGTCTCCCGAGGGCACGGGGGCTCTTCTGGGCCCGTCTGAGATGCAAGGACCCAAAGCCCAAGGCGGGAACCTCGAGTCTGCCCGCAGCAGCCGCAGTCGCTGCTTTCTCGGCACGTGGGAGAGCCTCTTGCCATCGCGGGAGGTCGGCAGGAGCCCCGGACAGGAGCTGCAGCCCTGACCCCCTGGGCCCATTCCTCCCGCGCCGCCCCTGTCCTCCGCACCTAGCACCTGTTCTCGTTCCCGAGGCCAGCACCTCAGCTTCCCTTTGGGAGCTCATCCCCCCAGCTTCCAGCCCAGACGGTTCCAGAGGGCCAGCCCACGGCTGGCCAGCCCCACATTCCATCCCCTGGGGGCTCCGGTGGGCTCAGGGATGAGAAGCCCGGCCAAAGGCATTTAAAGCTGTGGCTTTTCACGGAACCGGGGGAAGGGTGGAATGGATGGTGAGTGGAAGTCAGCCTGGAGTGGCCGGCGGCCCCGATGCGGTGAGACAGACTGCCTCTGAAGGAGGCCACCGAAAGGCACTTAGGATGGAGGGCTGGAGAGGGACCAGGTGCCACTGCGACCGTGTGAGAGCCTGAACCTTCCAGGTCCAAACCCTCTCTGAAACGTCCCTCTCTCAAGTGTGAATTTATTTCTATTATTTAAAAACTAATTTTACTTCAGGAAGTATATCCAATTCCTTGCAGTCAAAAAGGAGGACTAGCAAATACGGCAGACTCGATAATCCCTGAGACCCTCAGCACTGCGTCCTCTCTGGGTGGAGCCTGGCCGGAGGAGATGGGGGTGCTGGGTGCGGTCACATGTTTAGGGAGCTGCTGAACAGCCCTGTCCTTGTTTCTCTTCCTTCACTATCCCTGAAGAGGGAAACCCCAGGACAGTGAGAGGAGAGCCAGCAGGGGGAAGAGGTTCCTGGATGGCTGATTGATCTGTTTGTATTTTTTTATCGTAGGGTTCATTTTATTAATGTGCATTTTTACTAGAAAATCACCCATTTCCTGTATGTTTCCTTTTTGATGCAATAGGTGTCTCTTATTTTTAATTTCTCCTCTCTTTTTAGTTTTTTTTTTTTTTTTTACAGAATTGTTACAATTAATAAACAAATATTGATACAGAATTATTTACTAAAATCTATTTCATTCGAGTTCCTGCATTCACAGCTCAGTCTCTGTGCCGGTTCCTCTGTCTCTCAAAGCCCTTGACAACCGACCAGAGAGGTCAGTGCTGACCGCTGGGTACTCGATCACTGCATTAGGTGTTATGATAGGAAATGAGACCAGGAGAGAAATGGGACTAATAAAGAGTCTCAATGCCGTTCCTACGATAGAGATTTATTCTCTAGGCCACGGTAACCTGTGGGCAGTTCTGTGCACAGAAAGGGACAGGATCAGATCCCTAACTCAGAAAGACCAAAGTGGTCACAGTGTGGAGGTCGGACTGGAAGAGAGAGGGACAGGAAGCAGGAAGACCAATGAGAAGACTGGTGAGAGGTGGCGCTGGCCTGAGCTGAGTCAGGGACCATGAGTTTGGAGAGGACCAGGGGTATGAAGTCCAGAGAGGGGTTGTGGTTATCACTTTACTGTCCTGAGAATAAAGCTAACACAGATGCTGGAGTCAGGACTTAGGGAGACTTTGGCTATTTGAACATGAGTAGGGGAGCTCATTCTTCTAAAAGGAGACTATTTGCTAAATTCTTAATTTATCTGGCTCCTAGAAGGTAAATAAAGGCCTAAGAAGAGAAGATGGAGGGAGAGTGAGTGCTGTCCGCATGCTGGGCAGGAGCTGACATGCACCACCTCCCTGAACCTCATGTCCACCTTGAGAGGGACCGGTTATCCCCATCCAAAGGTCAAGGAGTCTTTGCCTTAAGGCACGCAGCGAGGAGGCGATGTGGCCAGAAGGCAGCTCTGCAGCCGTCCGAGGCTCAAGCAGTCCCCCATAAAGAGACTGCCACCAGACACTCCATTCTGAGCAGCCAGGAAGCTCTTGTCAGTTGAGACCTCAGGGGAAGGGAACAAGGGCAGAAGCAGATCGGTGCTCCAGACAGAAAAAGAACAGGTTTTCAAATGCCAGAGAACAGGCAAGGTCTAGAAGCGAGGAAGTCATTGTTATAGAGATCTGGTGTCAGTTGTACTCCTGTGAAAGGCCAGGGCACCTCGTTTTTCTCAACCTGTCCCCAGCCCCAGCTTCCCGTCCAAGTCCCAACACAAAACCCAGCTGAGTGGAGAGTATGGAAAGCTGGACCATTAAGTTATGTGCAGATTTTCTTCCAATAGAGTGATTAAGAATCAACCCAAAGCTGCAAGGACTATTTGGATTACTCATTTGTCCAGGATCCAGTGTGAGAGTAGGGTCTTGTACTCAGAACTATGTTAGAATCAGTCTTCAGTTTAAATGCCTGGTAAATGGAGATAATAATTTTTCTTTCGCATCTGGCAAATGGAAGCAGTAGGTTAGATGAGACATGTGAAGGGCCTAAAACAGGGTTTATTTCAAAGTGAGCTTAATACCAAGGATCTAGATTCCGATTTTACTGAGTGAGCAGAGCCCTTAAGACAGGGAAACGCTCTTCTTTGGTGCCATCTCGTGTACATTTTCAGAATAACACCCATGTACGTCATGATGAAAAGCTATTGTCTGCTGCCATCTCGTGGACATCTTGGGGATAATACCAGTGGGTATGTTGAAAAGTTATTCTCTGTTGTCATCTGGTGGGCATTTTAAACATAACACAAGAATGTATGTCATAAAAAGTTATTTATTCTCTTCTGTCATCTTGTAGGCATCTTGAGAATAACACCTGAGTGTATGTCATCATGAAAAGATATTCTCTGATAATTTCTGGTGGGCATTTTGAAAATAACATCCAAGTGTACGTCATCGTAAAAAGTTAATCTCTACTGCCATCTCATGTGCAGTTTTTGAATAACACCCAAAAGTGTGTCATTATGAAAACTTATTCTCTACTACTAATATGTATGCATCCTAAAATAACAACCAAATGTATGCCGTGAAAGGTCATTCTCTGCTGTTATCTCGGGTGCATCTTGGAAATAACACTGAATAATGTACGTCATAAAGTCCTCTCTACTGCCATCTCGTGTACATTTTAATATACTTGAGTATATATCATCATGAAAAGTAATTCTCTGCTGCTGTCTTGTGGGCATATTGGGAATAATAGCGGAGTGCTTGTCATCACGAAATGTTATTCTTTGCTGCCATCTCTTGAGCATCTCAGGAATAACACCCAGTGTGCATCACTAAGTTTTTTTCTGCGCCATCTCATGGGCTTTTTGAAAATTATGTTCAAGCGTATGTCGTCATGAAAGTTTTTTTCTGATGTTGTCTTTTGGGCTTTTAGAAAGTAATACCAGAGTGTATGTCATCATGAAAATTTAATCTCTGCTACCATCTCATGTTCATTTAGAAAATAACATGGGAGGGTATATTCTGAAGTTATTTGTACTGCCACTTCCTGTATGTTTAGAGAATAACACCTGAGTGCATGTCATCATAAAAGTTATTCTCTGCTGTCAACTCGTGTGCATTTTGAAAAGGAAACCTGAATTTGTGTCATCATGAAGAGTTATCCTCTGCTGCCAACTCTTGTATATTTGGAAATACACCCATGTGTTTGTCATCATGAAATATTATTCTTTGCTGTCATCTCATGTGCATCTCGGGAATTTATGATTAATGCACACTATAATAAGTTATTCTCTGCTCCATTTTGTAGGCATCTCAGGCAAAACACCAGAGTGTATGTCATGAAAAGTTATTCTCTGCGGTTATCACGCGTGTCTCTGGGAAATAACACTGAATGTATGTCATGAAGTTCTTCTCTACTACCAGCTCATGTCTATTTTGAGAATACACATGAGCGTATGTCATCAGGAAAAGTAATTCTCTGCTTGATCTTGTGGGCATATTGGGAATAACACTGGAGTGTTTGTCATCATGAATTGTTATTCTTTGCTGCTGTCTCATGTGTATCTCAGGAATGAGACCTGAAGTCATGAAAAGATTTTTTTCTGCCACCATCTTGTGGTCTTTTTCAAAATTTTACTTTTGTGTATGTCATCATGAAAATTTTGTTGTTCTTCTGTTATCTTGTAGGCTTTTTGAAAATGACATTTGAGTGTATGTCATCATGAAAAGTTGTTCTCTTCTGTCATTTTGTGAGCATTTTGGGAGTAACTCGAGTTTATGTCATAAAAAGTTATTCTCGCTGCCATCACCTGTGTATCTTGGGGATGGAACAGGAGTGCACATCATGAAAAATTATTCCCTGTTGCCATCTCGTGTGTATTTTGAAAAATAACACCCAAGGGCATGTTGTCATGAAACCGTTTTCTATGCTGCTGTTTTCGTGTGCATCGTGGGGAAAATACAGATGTGCATGTCATTAATTGATTCTATGCTGCCGTCTAGTGGGCATTTTCAGCACAACACCACAGCATGTGTTATAAACAGTTAATTGTGCTATCTCGTGCAGTTTGAAAATAAAACCTAAGAGCATGTTTCTAAGGTATATTTTGGTCCGTGACCATTTTGTGCGCTTGTAGGAAATAACACAGAAGTGCATGTCATGAAAATTATTCTCTGCTGCCATCTTTTGAGCATTTTGTTAATAGCACGTAAGTGTATGTCTGTGCAAGTTTTTTTTTCCTGCCATCTGTTGGGCATTTTAGGAATGACACCTGAGTGAAAGTCCTCATGAAAATTCACTTTCTGTCCCAGTCTTTGTGCATCTTGGGAGCAACACCAGACTGTAAGTAATAAAGACATATCATCTGCTGCCATCTAGTGTATATATTAGTAATAACACCTGAGTGTTTGGCATCATGAATATTCATTCTCTGCTGCGATCTGGTGGGCATTTTGAAAATAACACCCATTTGTATGTCATCATAAATATTCATTCTCAGCTGCCACCTGGTGAGAATTCTGAGAATAACACCACAGTGCATGTCAATTTTTTTCTGCCCCTATCTTAGGTGCATTCTGAAAATAAACTCAAGAGAATATCATTTTGAACATTTTTTGTCTGCTGTCATTTTGTGTGCATCTTGGGAAAAACACAGGAGTGCATGTTATGAAGTGATTATCTGCTGCCATTTCTTGGACATTTTGGGAACAACACCCATGTGTTTGTCAGCATAAAAATTATTTTCTGTCTATGGCCATGCTACCCTGAACAAGCCTGATTCCGTCTGATTTCAGAAGCTAAGCAGGGTCAGGCCTGGTTACTACTTGGAAGGGAGACCACCTAGGAAGACCAAGTGCTGTAGATGTGAAAAATAAGGGATTGTAAGCTGACAAGGTCTTTGTAATTTGTGAGATCAACCAAGGGTTGCTCTGCCTAAAAAAAATTTTTTTCTGCTGCCATCTGGTCGGCATTTTGGGAATAACAGTACAGTGCATGCTGTGGAAAGTTATTTCGGCTGCTATCATGTACATTTCCAAAGTAACACCCCAGGATATGTCATTATAAATTTTTTTCTGCTGCCATTTTGTGTGAATCTTGGGAATAACACAGTAATGCGCGTCATGAAGAAGTGTTCTCTTCTGCCATCTTGTGAATATTTTGTAAAAAATACTTTATGTCTGTCATAAAATTTTTTTTCTGCTGTCATTTTTTGTGCATTTTGGAAATTACAGCAGAGTGTAGGTCATCATGAATTTTAATTTTCTGCTGCGATAAGATGTATATTTTAGTAATAACACCTGAGTCTTTGATATCACGAATAGTCATTCTCTGCTGCCATCTGATGGGCATTTTGAAAACACCCAGGTGTACATCGTCATAAAAAATAATTCTCTGGTACCAACTCATGGGCATTTTTGAAATAACACCCGAGTGTAAGTCATCATGAAAACTTATTCTCTGCTGCCGTCTGGTGTGCATATTGAGAATAACATCACAGTGTATGTCATGAAAAGTTATATTTGCTGCTATCTCATGTACACTAAAAAAAAAAATAACATCCCAGGGTACGTCGTTATGACTTTTTTCTCTGCTGCCTTTTTGTGTGAATCTTGGAAATAACACAGGAGTGCATTTCCTGAAAATTTTTTTCTCTTCTGCCATCGGGCGGGCATTTTAGGAATAATATCCAAGTGTTTCTCATCATAAATAGTCATTCTCTACTGCCATCTGTTGGGCATTTTGGGAATAACACAACAGTGCATGTCACAGAAAGTTGTTTCTACTGCTATTTCATGTGAATTTAAAAATTAACCCACCCTGGGTATGTTTTTTAATTTTCTTCTCTGCTGTTGTTTCGTGTGAATCTTAGGAATAACACAGAGGTGTGTGTCATGAAAAATTTTTCCCTGCTGCCTTCTTGTGCACATTTTGAAAATAACACCCAGGGGCATATCATCTAAAAATTTACTCTCTGCTGCCATCTGCTTGGCATTTGGGAATGACACCGGAGTGTATAACATCACGAAAATTAATCTTCTGCCCCCATCTTATCAGCATCTAGGGAATGCGACCGGCATATTTAAAAAACTTATTCTCTGCTGCCTTCTGGTTGGCAATTTGGGAATAAGGCAACAGCGCATGTCATGAAAAGTTATTTCTGCTGCTATCTCATGTGCATTCTGAAAATCAACTTGAGGGCATGCCGTTACGAAAAGTTGTTTTCTGATGCCGTCCCATGGGCATTTTGAAAAAACACTCAAGTATGTGTCATCACGAAAATATATTTTTCTCTCTCATCTACTGTGCATCTTGGAATTACACCAGAGTGTAAGTAATTAAATATTCTCTGCTGTCATTTGGCGGGCATTTTAAGAATGACACTGAGTCTTTGACATGAATATTCGTTCTCTGCTATTATCAGGTGGGCATTTTGTGTATGACAGATATGAGCCTGTTGGGCATGATGTTATGAAATTTTTATCTCTGCTGCCTTTTAGTGTTAATCTCGGAATGAACACAGGAGTGCCTGTCATGAAAATTTTTTCTCTGTTGCCATCTTCTGGGTATTTTGAAGATGACTCCCACAAGTATGTCAGCATAAAAATTTATTTTCCACCCTGATATATTGTGCATCTTGGGAACAACACAGTATATAAATAACAAAAGTTATTCTCTGCTGGCATCTGGTGTGCATTTTAGGATTAACACCCACTTGTTCTCATCATGAATATTCATTCTCTGTTGCGTTTGGTGTGCATTTTGGCACAAATACCACAATGTATGTCATGAAAAGATATTTCTGCTGCTATCTCATGTACACTTCACAAATAACACCCAAGGGTATGTCGTCATGAGATATTTTGTCTGCTGCCTTTTAGAATGCAGCTTGGGAAAAACGAAGAGTGTATGTCATGAAAAAATTGTTCCCTGATGCCATCGCGTGGGCATTTTGAAAATAACAGGCGGGTGTATGTCATCATAAAATTTGTTTTCTGCTGTCATCTGGTGGGCATTTTGGGAATAACATCAGAGCATGAGTAATAAAAAATTTACTCTCTGCTGCCATCTGGTGTGCATTTAGGAACTAACAGTAGACGGTAAGTAATCAAAAGGTATTTTTTTGTTGTCTTCTGTTGGGCACCTAAGGATTAAACCGCCATTGTTTGTTGTCATGACTATTTATCCTTTGCTGCCATCTTGTGGGAATTTGGAGAATAACACCACAGGGCATAGCATGAAAACTCAGTTCTGCCGCTATCTTGTGTGCACTTGTAAAATCACACCCAAGGGCATGCCGTTATGAAATTTTTCTCTGCTCCCATTTTGTATGAATCATGGGGATAATACAGGAATGCAGGCCATGAAAATTTTTCTCTGCTTCCATCTCACGTGCATTTAAAAGATAACACTCAAGGGCATCTTGTTTTGATATTTTTTTTGCTCCCATTTCGTGTGAAACTTGGGAATAACACAGGAGTGCGTGTCATGAAAATTGTCCTTGTAGGCACTTTGAAAATTTCATCTAGTTATACGTCATCAAAGAATTTGTTTTCTTATACCATCTAGTGGGCATTTGGGGGATAAAACCTTAGTGTAGGTCGTTATGAAAATTCATCTTCTGCCCCAATTTTGTGTACAATCTTTGGAGGAACTACACAACAGTGTAAGTAAAAAAGTTATTCTCTGCTGCCATCTGGTGGGCATTTTGTGAAGAAGATCACAGCACATGTCATAAAGAATAACTTAGCTGCTATCTCGTGTGCATATTGAAAATGATACCTAAGGGCATGTTGTTGTGGAAAGTTACTGTCCGTGGCCGTTTCATGTGCATCTTGGGAAAATCAGGGAAGTGCATGCCATGAAAAACTGTCTTATGCGGCCACCTCATGCCATTTGGAAAATTACAAACTAGTGTATATCATCATAAAAATTAATTTTATGCTGCCATCCTGTGGGCATTTTTTGTAATAACAGCCCAGTGTATGCCATCACGATAATATATTTTCTGCTCTCATCTACTTTGCATCTTGGAATAACTTCAGAGTGGAAGTAAAAAAAAAAAAAAATTACTGTCTGTTGCCATCTGGTGGGCATTTTAGGAAGAATAAGCGAGTGTAGGTCATGAACATTCATTCTCTGCTGTGATCTGGTCCGCATTTTGGGAGTAACACCACAGTGCATGTCATGAAAACTTATTTATGCTGTTGTCTCATGTGCATATAAAAAATAACACTGAAGGGCATGTTGTTTAGAATTTGTTAGCTTCTCCCATTTGGTGTGAATATTTGGAATAACGGGAGACTGCATTTCATGAAAAATGATTCTCTGTTGCCATCTCGTGGGCATTTTGAAAATAACACTCTGGTGTATGTCATTAGAAAAATTTATTTTCTGCCGCCACCTGGTGGGCATATTAGAAATGACATCAGAGTTTTGGGCATCGTCAAAATATATTTTCCGCCACCATGTAGTGTGCATTTTGGGAATAACATTAGAGTACAATTAAGAAAACGGCATATTATGCTGCCATCTGGTGGACACTTTGGGAATAGCATTCAGGTGTATATCTTCAGAAAAAGTTCTGTGCTGTCATCCTGGGCATCACTTGAGTAACACATGAATGTATGTTATCATGAAAATTTATTGCTTATTGCCATCCAGTGTGTATTCTTGGAATAACTGATGAGTGTATGTCATCATGAGAAGTCATATTTTTGCTGGCCAATCCCAGGATGCGAGAGCACCCACCCATACCTTCGGCACTGCCGCGAACCCGTCAAGACCTACGTTGCCTTATCGCGGGTGGAGCCTGCTGGCCACCGACTCGCTAGCTGAACCCCCGCGACCCCTGCCCTCCAGTAGGTGCGCTGCAGGCGCGGGCGTATCCGGCGCCCAGGAGGCCGGGCTCGAGCTCTTTAGGCGGCAGGTAACAGCTTCTCCCATCTACGGCCATACCAACCTGAATGCGCCCGATCTCGTCTGATCTCGGAAGCAAAGCAGGGTGGGGTCTAGTTAGTACTTAGACCGCCTGGAAATACCTGGTGCTGTAGGCTTTTGCCGCCCTCTCCTTTTGCCGCCCTCCAGCCAGGGTGCCCCTGGACACCCCCGGGCGCTGCTCGCTCTCTCGCTTGCTGTCTCCGGGGTCCCGGGCAGCTGCCCAAAGCCAAGGGCTTCTTTAACGGCCGCGCGCCCCGTGCCCTCGCCTGTCGTCACCTGTGCTCCTGCAGCCAGCCCTGGGCTGTTTTCTCTCTCCGCTCCCGGCCCTCCCCTTCCTGGGCTCCGCGGGGCTGAGCCCCAAGGATCGCCGGCTCTGACACACGCCGGGAGTGCGCTCGCATCCCCGGGACGCGGGACCCTCCATCCCCACCCCGCTCCGCCTCACCCGAGGCCTCAAGTCTCGGCCAGCACGCTTCTCCCCGCCCTGCTCACCGGACAGCCAAGTGCCCTCGGACCAGGTGCGAGGTCGCCCCGCACAGCCGGGACGGGAAGCGGGACCGATCGGCCGCATCAGAGAGGCTGACACATGAGAGCACACGCGTGCGCAGCGAGAGCCCTCTCGCTCGCGACAGGCCCGCAGCGAGCAGCCACACACACACACACACACACACTCCGGAGAGCCCATGCGTCTTTCCTTTCTGCGGCGGGACCCCCGGCAGGGCTCTGAGCAGAACGAGACTCCCTGAGCCCCCGGCAGCCTGTCCCGGGGCACAGGGCACAGGGCATGGGGCACGAAGCGCCTCCCTGCCCGAGCCCGGCCCCGGCACGACCACCCTCTGCTACGGAAGCGGCCTCTTCAGGGCGGCCGCAGGGTCTGGGGTCCCAGTCGGGTCCGGCGCGGAGCGTCGGCGCCCTCGTCTGCGTGTCCCGGCCGCTCTCTGCGTGGGTGCGCGCGGGGTCTCCTCTCTCGTCTGTCTCTCCGTCTCTGCGCCTTTTCTCCTCTCTCTCTCTCTCTCTCTCTCTCTCTCTCTCTCTCTCTCTCTCTCTCTCTCTCTCCCGCCCCCTCTGCCTCTCTTGATGGAGCGAGTCGACGGGAAGGCACGCGGCAGCGGACTGGGCGGGTCCCTGGTCCCGTCGGTGGAGGGCGAGGTCGGCGTCGGCCCGAAGTGACGCCTTGGGGTGCAGTCGGGGGGTTCCGTGTGTGTTGGGTCAGGTCCGGCACGGCCAGGCGGGGAGCGCAGGGGAGCGGTGCATGTGGCCTGGGTCAGGGTCGGGCCCGGGGCCCGGTCCGGGATGTGGCATGGTCGCATGCGCCTAGGTCCCCAGGTCGTGTTCGAGAGGATGGGGGGCTACGACCGGGTCGAGGTCCTGCCAAGCGGGTGAGACTGGCGAGGCGGGTGGCCCGGGGCTGTGCAGTCCCAGGGTCCGGGAGCGCCCACCCAGACCTGCGGCACGGCCGGGAACCCGCCAAAGGCCGGAATGACGGGGCGAGGTGGGCGCGCGCTCCCCCGGCCCCCGGAAGCCCTGCGCGCAGCCCTTGTGGGCTTAGAGCGCGGGCAGCCCCTGTCCGGCGAGGGGTCTGCGCGGCCTCACCGCCGGGGCCGCTCTTCGGCCAGCGCGGCGGCGCGGTGCGGGTCACGCCGTGCGAGTGGGGCGCTGGCAGCTGAGGCGAGCGCTCGTCCGCGCCCGCCGCAGCCGTCCTTGCGGGTGCGGCTCTCGCTGCGCCTCTGACCCGCGTCCCGGAAGCCGGAGGCCAGTCAAGGCGGGGCGGGGACAGGGGAGGGGAGAGGGGAGTGGCCGGGAGGGACGCGCGAGGAAGGGATGGGGGCGGGAACCCGGGGAAGGAACAGGGAGGGGGATGCGAGGGACGCAGTGACCCCAGGGGCGGGGGGGTGGGGGGGTTGGCAGGACGCGGGGCGTCACCCTTCTCTCCGCGTTTCCCGGACGCGTCGTAGGAGAAGGTCCCGAGCCGCCCGTCGTCCGGGGAGGGACTTGCGCGGCCCCGAACTCGGCGACCCCGCGAGGAGGCCCCTCGCCGACCACTTCGCAGCGATTGCCAGACGGCGCTCTCCTTGGGCCAGCATTCTTTCTTGAAGGCTGCTTCTTCAGTTAGGAAATTTTCCAACATCTGTTGTCAGAGGAAGTAAATATTTGTTAATTTTTTAAATGCATGTTTGGTGCTGTAGTGACGGTGTCCTACTGAAACGATGCGTTCTGGTTTACGCTTCATTTCACAAAACAGGTTACCGTTTTAGTTTTGTTTTTGGATTATACTGTCCCTGACACATAGACAATAATGAAGTTTATAAATAACATAAGACAATTAGAAACTTTTCTTGACGTCTTTCACATGTAAAAGTTAAAAAAAAAAAAAAAGGCTCAGTTCTAGTCTCACTTTCCGTGTTAGTTTTATATTTTTCTTTTCTTTGCTTTTCTTTATTAGGAATTTGCTAAAGGGGTGTAAAAATCAAAGTTTTAAACATGCTCAGATAAAAACACAATAGGAAAATAGTCATGGTCTCAAAAGGTAATTTTTCCGAAGTGTTTCTGAGTCATTCAACATTTATTATGTGTTTACAGTGTCTACACAGATAAATAAGGCAGGCCTTGATCCTCAGATGCCTGTGTGGCAGCAGAGTCAAAAACAATTAAAAGTGAAAGTGGAAGTCCCTGAGGTACTTTTAAAGGGGCATGAGGAAAAGCAGGCTTTAGATATTTGAATCTCCCCATAAGACAGTAAAAAGAGTCTTCCTTTTGCTCTCCGAAAATACTCTTCCAAAAGTGCATTTAGGCCACAGATGTAAATCCTAAGGAAAAGGCAAAGAATTATGTCTTCTGAAGCGCATCATCTTCTGTGGGTCAGTAGTATCAGACACAATATAATGTAAGGGTCCCCTAAGATATGACGCAAGGGCATTCACAGGTCTACTGGAACCTGGGAAGTGAAGGGTCAAGATGTAGTACTCCCTGCAAAACTCTTAGGGGATTAGAATAACAATGTATTATTTTTCAGAAAGATGCACTCAGCTGGCGGGGTCAGCTGGGCTGTCTGACCCTCTCTCCAGATGCACTTCCGTCTCAGGCTTCTTCACTGCATGGAGTCTTGGCATGGTGCTCCCACAGGACAAAAGCAGATGGTGTCAGGCCTCATGAATCCAAAATTTTTAAACATGTGTGAGATCACTTCTACCACATGCTATTGGTCAGAATAAGCACAAGGCCAGCCCACATTCAAGCAGGCAGAA